>CM053408.1:463475-484929 GCA_028644305.1 Xerus rutilus | reverse complement strand
GTCCCTCCTGAGGCCTCCTTCTCTATGGTGCTGTCCCTCTCCTGGTGGCTAGGGCCAGGGTCCCTCCTGAGGCCTCCTTCTCTATGGTGCTGTCCCTCTCCTGGTGGGTAGGGCCAGGGGCTCTCCTGAGGCCTCCTTCTCTATGGTGCTGTCCCCCTCCTGGTGGGTAGGGCCAGGGCTCTCCTGAGGCCTTTTCCATATGTAGTTATCACATGCTGTTTGAAGGATTGCTCATCAATGTCCATTTTTAAAATAGGATTTTCTTGAAAAACACACAGGTGGAACACAGAACACAGAATAACACAGTTTTTCTCCTCCTTTATTCACTCCTGGTTACAATAGAAGGTAGCCAATTGTTTGCCTCATTTTGATTCTGAATTTACTTTAAACACATAATGTTTTTCAAACATATTAATATGTTATAAATTATTTAATGTTAATATGTATAAGAATTGAATAATCAGAAAGATTAATAACACTCCTGTTATTAAACTCAATGTTATGAATCTGTAAATTTTCAGAAATGTATCTGCAAATTTAATGCATTACCTAGTCAATGTCCCATGAGGTAGTGCTTTAAAGTGTGATAATTAACTCTAAAATTCATTTTAAAGAGTAATGAAAAGGGAAAATGTTGAAAAATAATAAAATTAAGGGAACATGCCCAAGAAGACTATATATTACTATATATTCCTGACTAGGAGTAAATAAATTAAAGCACAAAATGATAAATCCAGGAACAAATTTAGCAAATGACTCAGAGATCCTGTCGTATTGATGGTGAGAATAAGGATACCTAGCTAATGGTATTTGGACAGCTGCTAAACCCCCGGAAAAATCTGAATGAAGTAGATGGCCGGACAGCGACAGAGGTTTCCCAAGGCCATGAGCAGGAACACACAGCCACACCCTACAGAGCTGTGGTGTGGAGGCTGGGATTAGAGACACACTCGGGCACAGTTAGTCACCAGCATTGGTGTCCCGAGTCTGGGTGGCAGGCCTCACTCCTGTGTCCTGCAGGGAGCATTTTGAGCAGTTGCAGCAAAGCCTCTTGGAGGACAGGGGAGAGGATGCCCTCAGGGAGGGGCATACTGTCCCCGAGAGGCGGCGTGGACATGGGCCCTTGCCCCGGGGCTTCAATGGGGTCTCAGGAAGTTTGCAGAGGGTCGCACCAGGTACCCCTCTTAACCCTTGACTGACAGTAGGCTGCACCAGGTCTCTAAGTCTCTGCCTGCACGACCTTACCCACAGGTATCCAGGCAAACCCATGGGGAACTTGCTACTGTAATGAGATTAAAATGACATGCTCAAGACCTAAAGGCAGCGGTCAGTCACCTTGGCCCACAGTGACCGATTCTAATTAGAGCTTGTTTTTACAGATTTTGTGGTTGGTGGGCTTTGCTTTTAATTAACCTGTCTTTCTGGGTCTTGAGATCTTTGATCTGTGTAAAAGGACAGAAGTCCTCTCTGGGGTAATTTGTGTTCTTCTAAACTCCTGGGAAGAACACCACAGAGAGCAGGTCCCTTGCTGAGGAATGGCCAGAGCAGCCTGCGGTCCACTGCCTGTTGAAAGACAGCACGGGGTCCCCATGCAGGCCCTGCCACAGGACAATCCTGTGAGCCATGCTCCTTCCGCTCCTGTCCATCTGCCACCGTCAAGTCCCCACACTCTAAGGGGTTGCAAAAGCAGAAATCCGGAAGGAAGAGTGGCTTTGCTGCAGATGTTAACACTAGACAGAAGAGACTGAGAAAGCACGTACTCATCATGTTCATCATGTTCACATCATGTCAAAATCTTTTTCAAAACCTCCAATAAAAAAACATCTTCCCAAAAGTAAATGAAGCAATAAATAAGAATAAACTTCAATATAGGGCTGGGGTTGTGGCTCGGTGGTAGAGCACTTGCCTAGCATGTGGGAGGCACTGGGCTTGATCCTCAGCACCACATAAAAATAAATGAATAAATTAAAGGTATTGTGTCCACCCGCAACTAAAAAAAATATTTTAAAAAACTTAAATATAAATACACTTAGCATAAGCAACAAACGACACAGCTGCACACAAAAGCTGTGTTTTTATTTTTAATAAAGAGACAAGAAGATAATTTTTACATCATAAAATTGGTAAGGAAAATATTCATATTTAATACTAACATTGATGGTCTTTTAGAGAAAAAGGATATTTCATAGGTTACTGTTGAGCAAATTGTGTTAATTTTTCTAAAAACTTTTAAAAGTTGGCTTTGTCTTTAACCCATCAATTTTCCATCTAGGAATTTATTCAAAGGAAATAAACAAAAACATGTCTGCATTTATTTAAACCATTTATGATGGGAAGGTATTTTTTAAACCATAAATACACGGTACATAATGGCCACATACCGGATCTACGCATGTGTATAACGTATGTTGTATGACGACCTCTACTACTGAGACACAGGCTTGGTGACGGCGGTCAAGCACAAGCCGCCTGGCCTGGGCAGGGTTCCGGTTTGTTCTGTGGCACTGGGGAGTGGCTGTCTTAGGGTAGGGCAGCGCCAGGCAGGAGGGACTCTAACAAACCGCAGCCCAGGGGTCGATCTCCAGCCGTACCGTCGTGTGCCCAGACCCAGAGCCCAGCTTCTTTCCAACGTGCCCAGGAAGTCCCCTGCGGTGTGGCCCCTGAAGCCCCAAGTGTGACAGGAGGGACCTTTCAATGTGGCCATTCGCGTGGCAGTTACAGTGCCCAGAGCGTAAATATCGTTCCGCACACGCGCAGCAGTGGGGGCGTGCTGTGTGCTGCGTGGGGCGCTGTCTACAATGTCCCAGTGAAGGGAAAGCACCCCTGGGGCGGACGGGACGTTGCGAACCAGGAGGAGGAGCGGGGAGAGACGTCACAGGGCGACCCCACGTGCAGGGCGCTGCCCTCGGGCCTGGCTGCTGGGGCCAAGGGAGGGGCCGGGGCGTCCCTGCTGTCCCCGCTGCCCCCACCCCACGCATTCACCCTTCGCAGACCCCGCGCTGCCAGGAGTTGGCACTTGGCCTGTGTCCAGAGGTCCTGCCAACTCTGTGGCCTGCTGCTGTCCTCAACGCTCATGCTGGAGTCCAGCTGCCACTTGGCGCTCAGAGGGGTGACCCTGGAGCGGAGGTCAGGACCGCGGGGCTGCGCCCTCGGGACCTGGTGGCCTCCGTCGAGGGTCGAGGGCGTGGGGTCATCACAGAGGGACTCCAGCCCTCCGCCCCGCCCCCCTCGCCTCTTCTGCAGGGCATCTCTTCTGCCCCAGGAGGCCCTGGCCAGGTGGTGTCCAGCCCCCAGTGTGGTCCCTGCTGGTGACAGAGGCCTCATCTCTGGTGTTCTCCTGGGGCAGCACGACAGTGACCGGGACCCTCAGGCCACCTCAGGAAGGCATGCGGGGGCCCCCACCTTGATCCTCCACTGTGACCTGCCGTTCTAGTCTTGTCCCAAGGTGTGGAGACCCACTGGGGTCCCGGTGACGGGCACCCCAGTGCTGCTCCCCAACCTGGATGTTGCTGGGATCCACTCGACACAGTGCAGGGCAGGTGACAGTTTACACACCCATGCGAGGTTTAAGCCTGGAGATGTCAGCACCTGTCAGGAGCAGCAGAAGCAGCTGAGTCCAGCAGCAACCCCCAGAGGAACCTGCGGAGTCAGGAGTGCCCTTCAAAGTGACCGGCACATGATCCACCAGTCCTGAGATGAGACGTGAAGAGATGGCTGGACGGCACCAGGGCAGACAATCACAGAGCCAGGCTCCAGCATGAGTGTGCACCTTGAGCAAAGGACAGAAAAGAAGAATGAAAACAGGCCAAGTGCCATCCGGTCGTGAGAAGGACAGTGCACCTGCATTATCAGGCCATCTGAGACACACCGCTGCACATACAGAGCACCATGTAAAATTATTTTCTGGTATTTGGAGGTAAAGGAAATAAGATTTCCTTTAAGTGGAAAATTTAAGTAGAAAATTTAAATAGAAAACACATGCAGAAGAAAACAACTCATATATTAAATATTCTATATCAACTGTTATTTAAATGCCCAAATGATGCTGTCATTAAACTTAAGAATAAGCATTTTAACTGCCTCAGTAACTCAAGATTCAGAATAAGGCATATCTGGAAGATGTGCTTGTTTGTGCAAGACATAAAATCATTTTACCTTTTTGGGTTTATTAACCAAAATAAAAAGCACCTGGAGGGACTTCCTTCAGCGTGGATCTGGGGTTTGAGTGGCTGATTCTCCCGACACATGCTGGCTCTTGGGTTCGTGGGCCTCGGACCAGATTGGGACCGTTTCTGTCCTCTCCCGAGTTCGGAATGCCCTGTGTCTGTGGAGTCTCTGCACTGTTACAAGCCTGGTCACATGTGGCTTTGGAATTGTTTGAATGTGCTTGCTTTACCCTGGGCTCGGTCAGCCGCTGCTCCGGCCCCGGGTGCCGAGATCCTGGCAGGTAGACTGGTCCCGCGGAGCCGCTGCTCCCTGAAACATTCCGGGAAGGACAATGCCTCCTTTCACAGCAACGGCCTCCTGATTTATTATCCTCTCCTTCTGGGTCTACCCTGTGGGAAACGTGCCCAAGCCCATTTGTCTTTTCCTGCAGGGTCCCTGTGTCATGACACCGAGGCCCTTTGCTCGGCACAAGCATCTGTAAACGGTGACCAGCCTTTCCCTGCCGAGTGTTTAAATAATGAAACCCACACTTTTAATTAGGATCTGGAGCCCCGCAGGCGCAGCTCCCGGGTCGCGCACCCAGGCTGCGCACACCTCCACGCGCCCTGTAGCCTGCGAGCGAGCGCCTCCGCCCTGGCCGATGTTCCCATACCAGGGGCTGCGAAGCTCGCATTGGGTTTGCCAAGATGATCAAAGCCATTTGCATTTTAGTTCCCCAACCCGTGGTGCCTCTCAGTGTTCCATTCAGAATGTTAAGAACCAGACCTGCCAGGGCTTTTGATCAGCCTCATTGGCTGCGATGTCGTCCTGTGGGCATGTTCCTGTATGTAGGACGTCTACTGCTGGGCAAAGTAAAAAGCTTGTGTACGGTTTGGAATAGGAAGGCAAGGCCGAGACACCCCACAGGGGACACTTGGTGGAGACAGCAGCTCGCTGGCCTTCCACCTCCTCTCGGGAATGAGGAATGATCCAGGCCGCCCGGCAATCCTGTGTTGCAAACAGTGCCCGGGGAAGGCAGACGCAGATCCGGCAGTCTGCTGGCCCCTCTGCCAGTGTTCTGGAGGCTCTTACACGTTTATTTTTCAAAAACATCTCAGTGTGGACACTCTACCTCCCCAGGCTCCAGAACAAGCAACCACCTGCCTCCACCCCAGCCTGGCTGTAGAGGGGCTTATCACGCTCAGCAATCGCACTTTGACAAACCACGGAGTTCCGAGTACAGATAGATGCAGGTTCACTGTTCTCTTTATTATGTGGTTAAATTATTTCCAGTAAGTTTCAAACCTAGTAAAAATGCACATTAATTGATATTCTGATGCTTTAAATGAGTTAATGTCATTCTCCAAACTCCAGCGTGCCACCAGGGAATTATAGAATTCCAAAGAGCAATAGATCAGTGCTAAGACACCAATAAAACATGTTATCCAGCTGGGGCTTTGCGACTTGGAGACTTAGAGGCTGAAGAACTCCGGAGGTCACACAGAAGAGTTACAAGAGCAGAAGACTCAAAATTAAAAACTGAATGAAGACGGGAACTGCAGGAAAAGGAAATCAGTCGGAGGAGTGTGGCCAGGCACTCCTGGGTCTGAGTGGACAAGGTGTCTTCACTGCACAGAAGTCACCAGGAGGGGCTGGGCAGGGCTCTCCCTCTGCTGATTCCTGGACCTTTCAAAATACCCAGTGAACATTTACCACCTTCATGGTCATACGAAAATAAGATAAACAGCTAGAGAAGTTGCCCCGTGCTCGCGGCTCCTCGTCACTGGAGCATTTTACTGAAGGGCTCTGAAATATCCATCCCTGGAGACTGTGGGAAACGGGAGAAAGACAGATTAGGTTGGAGCAGGTCAAGCGAGACTTGCTCCCACACTGACCTCTCCATCTGCCTTCCATTCCGTGTCGCCTGTGATTGATTCTAAGTGTTGTTTAAAACAGCAAAACTGCCCTTTAAGCAAACATAATCCAGCATGCCATAGAAAGAGCTTCTTGTTTGGAACTGGTAAAATCCACAAATGTATACCTCACTGCGTTATCATGTAGATCTTTTTTTTTTTTCCTCTTCTGAGATTTCTCTAAATTTCAGGTCATTTTTTTTTCCTTTTTCCCTTTAATAAATATTTCCTTTGAGGAAATTCAGGAAAAACCACAATATCACAACAATAGTTAATGATTTAATGCAGATCCCCACAGGATACCACTCAAGCCACAGAACGGATAAAAGGTCTTGGCCACACATTAATCTAAATTTATAAAATACTGTGCATAGAAAATGGCATTGTGAGCCAAAGAAATCAAAGACTTCCCTACATCCCCAAACCAACCCAGTGGAGATTCAACCACAAAAACTGAAGCTCAGGCGTACAGACAGGTCCAACATCTAAAACTTCTGGTACTTGCTGCATTGAGCTAACTGAAAGTTAATCACAACATCAGACGAGTGATTTCAAAAACAATCACCATAAAATATCATGTTTAACAAAGTAAACAGTATTAAGTAAGCTACTCGGATATACAATGGGAAACTCTGTTTGACGTTAGCTTTTTCAACTAGAAATCTTATCTTAACTTTTCTAGGAGCATTTTAACCAAAAACTGCTTTCTGATCCACCACAAAGGAATAAAAAAGTGAAAATAATTTTTTTGCATTTATCTTATGTCTTCTTTTTTATTTATTTATTTAGTTAGTTAGTTATAGGTAAATATTTAGCCTTTAATTTTATACATACTTAAATATAAGGAGTAGAACACAAGATTTTAAAAATATGAAGCCATAATAAATTTCTAGTGTTTCTCGTGGTTCATTCATTTTTAACAGAAACACGTCATTAGTTCAAGCAACTCCCCAGAGCCTGTCTCAGCCTGCCAAGATGGCTGCCACTCACTCTCTTTAAAAGCACTCGCTTGATTAGGTCAGTCCCACCT
This sequence comes from Xerus rutilus, assembly GCA_028644305.1. Classification (NCBI taxonomy): domain Eukaryota; kingdom Metazoa; phylum Chordata; class Mammalia; order Rodentia; family Sciuridae; genus Xerus; species Xerus rutilus. The sequence continues at coordinate 477,840 of CM053408.1, read as the reverse complement.
TTTTGTAAATTTGTTCTAAGTAGTTGTACATGACAGTAGACTGCATTTTGACACATTGTGCACAAATGCAGCACAGCTTCTCATTCCTCTGGCTGTATATGGTGCAGAGTCACACCGTAGTGTAATCATACATGCATGTAGGGTACTAATGTCTGTCTCATTCTACTGACCTTCCCGTCCCCACAGCACCCCCCTTCACACCCCTCTGCACAATCCAAAGTTTCTTCATTCTTCCCTACACCACACCCCTCACCTATGGGATCAGCATCTGCTTATCAGAGAAAACATTTGGACTTTGGTTTGTTTAGGATTGGCTTATTGCACTTAGCATGATATTCTCTAGCTCCATCCATTACCTGCAAATGCCATAATTTCATTCAGGCTGAGTACTATTTCATTGTGCATATGTACCACATTTTCTTTATCCATTACAAGCAATAATAAATGTTGGCGAGAAAGTGGGGGAAAAGGTTCACTTGTACATTGCCGGTGGGACTGTAAATTGGTGCAACCACCCTGGAAAGCAGTATGGAGATTCTTCAGAAAACTTGGAATGGATCCACCATTGACCCAGGTACCCCACTCCTCAGTTTATACCCAAAGGGCTTAAAATCAGCACACTACAGTGACGCAGCCACATCAATGTTTACAGCAGCTCAATTCACAATAGCCAAGCAATGGAACCAACCTAGGTGCCCTTCAATAGATGAATGGATAAAGAAAATAAGTCATTTAATAATCTTATGATGAATAGATCTAGATGTTAAAAAATTCCCAAGAAAAAGAAAAAAATAAATAAACCAGGCAAAGTTTACTTTTCTCACACTGGCAAGTCTGCACTTCATAAGACGTGGCTTTAGTTTTGGAATTCCTCATGGACACAGTCGAGTCTCACTTTTCCAGGTATTCCTGGGTCTCTGGTATCACTACTGCGAATGCATAGGTACCAAAAACGGCAACACACGTGTCAAGACCCCACGTGCCTGTCTGTGCTCATTCACTTGTTTCCTACGCACAGAGTGGACTTCTGGACTTTAGGTGACAAATCCCCAAGCTGCAGCACCAAACTTCCTTCCTTCTCGATGAGCAGAACCGAGCCTAGCACTCCTAGTCGATGGAGATTCTGGGATGTTCCTCATATGAAAAATTGCTTCACATTTTAAAATTTAGAAAAGAAGCCGGGCGCAGTGGCTCACACCTGTAATCCCAGCACTTTGAGAGGCTGAGACAGGAAAATCGCGAGTTCAAAGCCAGCCTCAGCAATGGCGAGGTGCTAAGCAACTCAGTGAGACCCTGTCTCTACATAAAACACAAAATAGGGCTGGGGATGTGGCTCGGTGGTCGAGTGCCCCTGAGTTCAATCTCCAGTACCAAAAAAATAATCAGAAAAGAGATTCTAAATGAAATTTCTGGGAAAGCGTTGTGAAGACACACTGACAGTATTTTAACACGCACCCCAAGTGGCAAGTGACGTCAGTAGGCGCAGCTGCAGACACACAGCAGGCAGCACCAAGGCCCAGACAGCAGGAGGCCAGCAGGCGTCTCGCAGTCCACGCGTCGGGCTGTTGCTTTATTTATAGGGATGTTTCCATCTGGCCTGTCACAACAGAGCCTAATTTCCAGCACACTTGATGGGGATCCTGTGTAAATTCTTCTTTCTGCCAAAAAAAGTACTTCTGAATGCCTTGTCGGTATTTATGGACACGGGCCCCCGCCTGGCTTCCGAGCTGAGATCCCAAAGCCTGGCCGACGCTCCAGTCTCCAGAGGCTCGGGCACCAGGCAAGCCAGGACAGGGCTGCTGTGCGTGAGTAGCTTGCGGCCCCGACCTGGCTTGGGCAGGCTGCTCCATGTCCTTGGGTTGGGCACTGGGCTTGGGCACCGCCGCTCCGCATCCTTTTTGTTCTCTGATCTCTGCTGTGTTCCATTTTCTTCCCGTCCACAGTGAAGAGCCCAGAGCTCCGTGTGCGCTGTAAAGCAATCGCTCTGGTTGTGTAGGCGCGCCCGCAGAGGTGGTACTCCTCACAGGTATCCAGATGCTCCTCCTCTGCAGCAGTTCTGGAATCAGCGTCTTCTACTGCCCACAGCAGGGCTGGAAAAATGCACCTGCTGCTGGGCAGGAGCCGGGTCAGTGAGCCAATCCACAGGCCCAAGGGGGCGGGTCCTGGGGCCTTGAGACGCTTGCTGTTCTTGTCCGTCCGCACCTTGCTGTGCCAAGGGGATGCACTAAGCAACCAATCGCCTGGAGCACAGATCCTTCCCAGGAAGCACAGAGGCTTCCTGCAGTCCCGGCAGAGGAGCAGAGAGGGAGGAGCAGTAGTGAGCGGGGGCACCACTCAGGGGCCAAACAGCACTAAACTAAAGCCGTGCGTTAGGACACCGCCTCTCAGACCACCGACCTCCTGATGGGCGTCCCCAGATCTGTGTGGAAGGCGCCTGGCCGGGCCCAGGTCACCCTGCCCTGAGGACAGCACAGCTCAGCAGGAGATTCCCATGCAGGAGCCGTGACCTGGGGAACTCGTGTCGTGAGCAGAGGCCACGTCCCACGGCAGCAATATTAAAGCAAGTGTTCCCTGAGATCCGAGTGCCTTTCCCTCAGCGTGGCATCTCTCTGTTGTTCTCTGAGTGCAGGGACATTGTTGCTCAGTTAAAAGAAGGAAAAAGAAACCCCCAGCTGGGTTGCACTGAGGACTGCAGAATGATGTCACACTCTTCCAGTGTCTCTGATCTCAACAGGCAATGGACAGCCAATTAACAAAATCAGGACATCAAAGGGCTGAAATTAATTTTCTCTTCACTTAAGTGAACTGCAGGACAAAAGTTTTGTTTTGATGATTAAAAATGACATCATACTATTTTCTACAAAGGAACATCCTCCGAAAGAATTCCACTTAACTTCTTAAACTGTAACAGATCATGTGAAAGATGGCTTTTTAAGTTAAATGTTGATTCCACCACCTGGTGCCTATAGCTAGAGAAACTGATGGGTATTTGACTTTCTGCCGTGGCCTTCTTTGAAGGTTAGGGTAGATCACCTCATCTTTAAACGTAGAGGTGTTGAAAACCAGACAGTTAAGTTTGGCAGAACCTATTTGAGCAGAAGTGATTGACAAATCAGGCAGCACTCAGAAGAGGGAGCGTCCAGAGAGCTCCGCCGGGCACGGTGGGAAGGACAGCTGACCTGGAGCTAGACCCCGGCTGACTGACCGCAGCTCAGTGGTTCCCCGAGGGAACAGGGACCAGACCCGCATGTGCACACCTTCCAACCAGCCGAGGAAGCAGTCTTTACCTGCCCTTGGTTTACTGGCTAAGCTTCCAGCAAGTGCTTGCCTTAACCAGAAGATGCCTGGCCTTCCGACCCTGCCGGGTGGCGAGGAAGGGACCATACCCAGCCCTCCTGCTGTGCAAGCCCGCGAGAGCTGAGACTTCCAATGTCTCTCCTGCAGGTCGTCAGTCACGTGCAGTGTGAGCGTGTGATCACTGTGTGTGAGCATGCTCATGAGAGAGAGGGAGGAGGAGAGGGCAGGGCTGAGGAGGAAGAAACGCTTCTTTTCTCTCAGAGGAAGAAAACGTCCTTGGCTGCACCCATTACTCTCCAGGGAAGAAATGGACAAAAGAAATGCACAAGAGTGTGCCAGGCATTCTCCGCTCTAGCCAGTCACCTGTCCTAGCTATTAATTCCTAAACTGAGAGAGACATGCCTCTGCTGATCATCTCTGGAATCAGTCCTGAATATCACGGGAACTTCCTTAGACCTTGACTTGAAGACGTCAGCGTGAGTGGCCTTCAGTGTGCGTGTGGGGTTAAGGCCTGTGTGCTCATTAGTACCTGCTAATGCTGTTTCTTCAGGAGAACGAAATCTTGACTGTGCTGTAGATGCTTGAGTTCTTGAGTTCATGGTAGGAGCACTTGGGCATAACACCCAGTGCTGCACCCTTGTACTGTGATGTCAGTCATGCATGTGCCCAGCCACTCAGCAGAGAACAAGAGGGCCAGCACATGATGTGAGGTCCCTCCGCCTCTGTGGGGTGCCACAGCCTCACGTGGACACCTGCTCACGAAGTGGCAGAAGGTCTCTGAGGCAGAGTGCGTGACGTTTTGGAGTTTTGTAGAACATCCCACTTTGCTGGTCACAGGGAAACAGGAAGTGAGCCTGACGTGTGGGTTCTATGCTGTAGCTAAGTGGGAGCACAGTGCATGGGGGCACTGGGGGCTTTCAGACCTCTCCGTCACTTTCTCTTGCCACCTGACACCTTGAGAGCAATTACATGCACTGAGAACTCCAAGGAGTGGCCGATGAGGTCAGCTCTTGGGAGGTGAAGCTGCTCGGGTGGAAACCTGCCTTCTAGGGGTGAGGTATCCTCAGAAACCCGAGTCTTCACTGTGGCCACGCAGAGATGCTTTACCCAAATGCATGAAGCTAACTGGCTCTGACTTCACTGCAAACATCTTCCGGTTGTCAGGTGGGATACATTAAGAGATGCAGAACTTCCCTGAAGAGAAGGACTTCGGGTTCAGGTACTACAAACCCAGAAATGAAATAATTTGTTACCTTGGAAAGAAATGAACCGCAAGCTCTCCCCATGTGTTCTCTGGGAAGGAAGCTAGTTACCTCTCGCCACTGCCATGCTGGTGACTGTCCCCCTCCTGGCTCACCCGTCAGCAGCTTCGCACTCCAGGCCAGGCCACACCTGTTCCTGCCACCTGATGGGCAGGCCTGGATGATGCCTCCGTGGTGGACAGTTCGTGGTAACATCAACCCACCAGGCAGTGCTGTCACATGTCCCCAGCCACTGGGAGGAGAGTGCAGGGGTGTCAAGGGCCATACCAAGACCCAGGCCCTGGACTTCCATCTGCAAGCTCTGTGTCAGCCCCCATCAGGCAGTGGGCAGGGTCGCAGGGTAACTATTAGCTTGTATTCTGGAAGAGGCTGGCGGTCTTCGCCTGAGGAGGCAGCACTAACTGCATGTTTATCAACACCATGTGCAAGTGAGGTGACCGTCCAGCAAACCTGGCCTGGGTGGCCAAGTCCTGCTAACAGGCAGAGCATGGACACATTGGGAGAAGATAAATGACTCTAAATTAGAAGCAGTTCCATGAAATTAAAGAAGACTTTGTTAAAAGCTTTGAGGAACTCTGATTCCTTTTCATCAAGGTCCCTGAATTGCAGGATTTTCTGAAATTGTTGATTTAATGTACTCGGAAAGGTCTGCGACTTGATGGCTTTGATGTACTGCTGAGGCCTCCAGTAAGAACTCCACACCCACACGTGGAGGGGGTTCCAGGAGGGAACCCAGGAAGCCAAGCCAGCTGCGAAGGACAGAAGTCATCCTGCTGCTGGAAAGCATGGCTTTGTTGAACTGTGCACTTTCTCATGGGAGACTGGCAGTCGCTTCCGATGATTAGTTTTGACTTGACTGACAGCAGGTGAGCAAGTTTGTCACCACAAAGGTCGGAAGCCCTTGAAGAGATTGAGACCCTGGAATGGAAGCCTCAGCCTCCGACTCTGGTCGCATCCCCATGCCTGACAACGAGTGACCTAGCTGGACACTGCTCCCTGAGGCTGAGCCACAGGTGGGCCCAGGACATGCCCATCTCCAAGTGCCATCTCCCTGCATGGCTTAGACAGGGAGTTCCCAGGCCTTCAAGGCCAGGCAAAGCATCGTGTGAGTTGGAGACTTCGTGCCCAGGGCCCAGCTGTCTGTCTTTTGCTATTTGGCAACAGGTTCTTAGGAGGCCGCTCCACCTTGGAGCCGTGTTCTTTGGCTTTTGCTTCCGGAATCAAGGACCTGGCTGATCGATGTAGAAGATAAATGGATATCAGTGCCGGGTGTACCCAGCTTGAACTCTTTGACAGGAAAGGTCGGTTCCAAAGACACAGCTGAAGCAGAGCCCTGAGGAGCTGGGCGACCTGGGCCCTGGGAGGTGTGGCAGGGGATCCAGCACACTCCGGACGCATTCCAGGATTTAGATTTAAGTCCAAAGTCTGGTTCTTGAACGGATATTTCAAGGGACCCTGGAGCAGGCTCTAATGCCCACATGCTGGGACTATGGCCAGGTGGGCAGGTGCCTCGGAGGTAGGTAGAGCTGTGCTCTGCCAAGGGAAAATGTCAGTGGAGGATTGTTTGTGATCCCAGAGCGGCAGGGAGAGTGGGCTTGGAGTCTTTGTCTCGTGAATTTGAAGAATAAAATCCACGGACACAAGGGTGAGAGCAAAGTAACAGAATTTATTAGAGTCTTAGAAAGAAATCAGAACTCCCAAGGAGGGAGAGGTCTCACGAGAGGGATGTCCAAGGGCGGCTGTCGACTAGGGGTTTATGTAGACCCATAGGATTCAGGAAGTCAGCCCCTGCCCCACCCAGGTGTTCATGCAGGCTTTAGTCCAATCAAAATATCAGTCAAGCGTTTTTACTTCTTTGGAGAGAATGAGCCCCAGTCACATAGGTCCTGATTCAAAATTAGACTTTTTGTAAGTTTCTTATTGAGAACCTGCCAGTACTGTTTGTGCTCAAATGCCCAGGAAGCTACCCGGGCACCCATCCCCTGCCCTCCTAGCCCCATCTCTTCCTCCTGGCATCACCAGAAGTGTTTCATCCGTTCACAGACAAGAGAGGGCACAGCCCAGCTTCAGGGCCCTCAGGATGGTGCTGTTGACGCCATATACAAAGAGGAGAAAAAAATACAACCAAGTTTTACCTGCTGAGTCTCAAAATTGATACTTAAAACAGACAGTGGGCCAGTACTTTTAAAGAAAGGGTGCCTAAATATCAAAAGACTAGCTGCCAAAGGAATCAAAGCACAAAACTCAAGCCGACAAGTCATGTCAGCAAGAATCGGTGAGTTACACCAGCATATTTTTACCATTCCAGAGAAGGAAGACAGTCCTTCTGAGCCGGGAGCAAAGCATCAGAGAGGAGAACTGGGTGAGCACGCTGTGGGCTCTGGAAGGAGGTGGCGGAGGAGACCTGTGTCCTGCCCCCCAGGGTGAGCCTTCCCAGACCCCCACAGCTGTGCAAGCCCCACACCAAGGTGTGGGCTAGTCTGCTCTTTGTGGCCATGATTCCCAGGAGGAAAGTTTGTCCTGCCTCATTGTTTCGGGGGCTCAGTCCCTGGTCTGACTCCGCTGCTCTGGACCCAGGCTGAGGTAGCACATCATGGAGGAAGGACGTGGTGGAGGAGCCCTGCTCCGCTTATGGCAGCCAGGAAGCAGAGAGCAGGAGGGGGCTCCAGGGAAGATGCTCCTTCCGGGGCAGTCCCCAGCCACCCACCTCTGGCCAAGCCCACCTGCCCACAGCTACCACCCAGTCAGTCGGCTCAAGCAGGATGGACTGAAGAGTCACAGCTCACAGTCTGGCCACTTCACTTCCGACTATTCCGCATCGACCCGGGAACTCCAGGGGAGGTCCTCCTATACACACCATAGCATTGTGGTCCAGGCTGGCGGCCCTGGAGGATCTTCACCGTCCTCGTGTGGTGTGGCACAGCAGGTGAGACTTCCTCCAGCCCCAGAAGGAAGTAAAATTCAGATGAAAAAGAAAGGGTTGGTGAACTTGAGGACGCCTCAGAATACAAATGTAGCGTCTAGGGAAACAAATTCAGTCAACTTCATAGTCAAGATGAGCTGGAGGTCTAGCAGAGCATCATGGAGGCCGACAGCGACCGTAGGCCAGAGGCACCTGCAAGTCACACAAGGGTCTTCCATGACCCAAAGCACTTAGCCTGTATGCCACGTACGTTAGTCAGCTTTCCGTTGCTATGGCAGAATACTCGAGATCAATAACCTAAAAGAAGGAGAGGTTGTTCTGGCTCACAGTTTCACAGGCGTCGGTCCGTGATCAGCTGGCGTGGCCTCGTTGTTTCGGGGTCCGTGCAAGGCAGAACAGTATGCTGGGGAGTGAATGGGGGAGCAAGCACGCTCATCTCACGACAGACGGGAAACAGAGAAGGGGTCAGAGTACCAGTACCCCTCAAGGCATGCTCCCCGTGACCATCCACAAGGCTGCACCTCCTAAAGGCTCCACCCCTACCAAGAGCACCACAGGCTGGGGACCAGGCCTTCATCACATGAGCCCTTGGGGGACACTCCTGATCCAAACTCCAGAATTCCACTCCTGTCCACTCATGACCCCTAAAGACGTGCATTTATCTCATAATACAAAATGCACTCAGTGCGTCCCCAGGAGTCCCCAAGTCTTCCTAGTTCCAGCATTGCTCAAAAGCCCAAGTGCAAAGTTTTCCTCTGAGACTCAAGGCACACTCTTAACTGTGAGCCCCTGTAAAGACCAGAACAAGTCACATGCATCCTACAAACAAGGGCACAAGGCAAACATTCCCGTTCCCAAAGGACAATGATCAGGATTAATGGGACCAAAGCAAGACTGGAACACAGCAGAGAAGACACCAAGTCCTCCAGCTGCATGTCTACCATCGGGGCTCCTGGTGGTGTACAGTGAGCTCAGAGAGCTTGGGCAGCGCCCTGTAGGGCCCTGCTGGCTGTCCCATGCGGCCTCTCTTGGCAGCTCTGCCCGCGGCCCGCTGCCTCCTTTCGCAAGCTCTCCCTGGTCCTACCACGTCTGACTCCTCGGGACTCCAGATAGCACAGGGACTCGGGCCCTGCTGCATGCTCCCTGACCCTAGGCTTTCCTTTGAAATCTGAGTGCAAGCCCCCATGCTCCATGACTCTTTCATTCTTCACGCCTTTAAACCCAGGACCCATGGACACCGCCAAGGGCTGGTCTGCTGCCGACTGGAACTGTATCAGGACACACTTGGCCCAAAGCTGTGTCAGCCTCTGAGCACCTTGCAAGCTAAACATGAGAAATGAATCCCAGGGAACAGTAGGACTTAAACCGGGTAGGACTTAGAGATTCCCTCCGCCTTCTACAGGAGTCAGAGCTTCCAGGAGGTTTTCCCAAGAGAGGAAGACCATTCTGCCTGCTGCAGAGCTCTGGCCCTGGCTGCTGATGGCCCTAGCCCCACCCAGGGCCAGAGCCCCGCCACACGAGAGCCCTGCCACTTTCCTGGCCCTATGGGAGCTTTGTCGGCCTCGCGCTGTCCTGTGTGTGAGACAGAAGAGCTGTCCCGGAACCTCCTAGGTCTCGACTCTCCCCTTCCACCTTCCCATCAAGGGCAGCTGTGTTTCTGGACAACACAGGCAGCTGATGACTAAGGCACTGACACCATCAGGGGTGGCTCAAGAGAAGGGACATTCAAATGACACTAGTCACACTGTGGTCCTGGGACCGTGTGCTTGCCCGTCTGCTGTTGATACAGCAGGTGGCTGACTACTCCCTCTAAGCACTTTAAGTGTGGTGGTTAGTTCTGTGGATAGTTTCACAGCATCGGTAGCCATGGAGTGGATTGGCAGTTTCTGGGCAGTGCCAGGTCTGACTCCAGCAAGGCACAGCGATGCCTCCTCTGTCCCAATCACACCAGACTGCAGGCCACGATGGGAGGAGTCAAACCTAAGTGTGGGATATTCCTGCTCCTGACTCTGAAGTCTTTCCCGCCTCTCTGCAGCTCTGAGTTCATTTTCTGAAGATGTGGAGTGAACTCACCAGTGGACGCATATCTACCTGTCTTGGCTAGCTAAGACCTGAACCACATGGCTTTTCTGAACATACAAAATTACAGACATTACCTTCCTACCCTAAACCACAGTTTAAAATGACGGACTAACTGCTTAACAGTGGGAATTATTAGCCCCCAAAGATCTTAAATGACCACTAATATTTATACATATCATGACTTAGCGTATTTTATCCAAAATAAGCATAGGGTATAAGCTGAGGGAGGAATCTTGCCCCCGCCTTACATAACTTCTCTGGTTACATAGCACCTGGGAAAGACAACAGCAGGCCCTGGCTCGTGATTTATTCAAGCTCTGTGACCATAATTCTACCAGCCGGGAAAGCCCCATGACTCTTCTTTACACACGATTGGAAAGATATTCCCCAGCCTATTTTATATCAATTCTGATAATCCAGTTGCATTTGCCTCCCCCAATAAATTTTTTGAAAGTCTTAAACAATTAGCACCCACACCGGCCATGACACATTTTTATGTTGGCAATAATAGTTGATGAGCTATGTTGTAATAATAGAGAACCAGTCTCTTAATTCAACTTAATTTGCTATAATCCCGAAGTATTTCTTGAACCACCGCCCAAGGCAGAAGTTGTGGGGATTGAAAAGCTTCTAAGATGTATTTGCTGCTTCAATTAGATTATAATCGTGTGGAGGAGATGTTTGCAAATATGAATCATCACAGGGTTGTCTCAAAGTTGCACCCCCTCTAGGCAGTGTCCGGGTGTCCCCAGCTCTCCGGCACCTCCTTTCTTCATTATTTAATACAGTGCCTCGGGATTCGCCTCCCTGAACCACGACAAACCTGCTACCAGTTCCCAGCTGGGCACACTGGTGAGGAGTCCCTGCTCCCCCCTGGTCCCACCCCTCCTGGCTCCACCCCTCCTGGTCCCACCGTCCCTCCTGGTCCCACCCCCTCCTAATCTCACCCCTCCTGATTCGACCCTTCTTGGTCCCATCCCTCCTGGTCCCACCCCCTCCTGGTCCCACCTCTCCTGGTCCCGTCCCTCCTGGTCCCGCCCCTCCTGGTCCTGCCCCCCTCCCCCGTCCCATCCCCTCCTGGTCCCGCCCCGCCTGATCTCACCTCCTCCTGGTCCCACCCCCTCCTGGCCCCGCCCCTCCTGGTCCCACCCTTCTTGGTCCCACCCCTCCTGGTCCCACCTCCTCCTGGTCCCACCCTTCTTGGTCCCACTCCCTCCTGGTCCCGCCTCTCCTGGTCTCACCCCCTCCTGGTCTCACCTCCTCCTGATCCCACCTCTTCCCGGCCCCGCCCCTCCTGGTCCCACCCTTCTTGGTCCCATTCCCTCCTGATCTCACCCCCTCCTGGTCCCACCTCCTCCTCGTCCCACCCTTCTTGGTCCCACTCCCTCCTGGTCCCACTCCCTCCTGGTCCCGCCCCTCCTGGTCCCGCCTCTTCTGGTCCCACCCCACCCCTCCTGCTCACACCCCTTCTGGTCCCGCCCCTCCTGGCCTCACCCCCTGGCCCCATCCCTCCTGGTCCCGCCCCTCCTGGTCCCGCCCCTCCTGGCCCCACCCCCTCCTGGTCCCACCCCCTCCTGGTCCCACCTCCTCCTGGTCCCACCTCTCCTGGTCTCTACTCCAAGCATGTCCCTGGGTCTCTACCCCTGGCCACCGCTGCTCCCTTCACCCCTCCAGAGCGCTCCTGCACAGGCAGCTGTGTGCAGCAACCGCTGAGAACCTGGGAGAGCAGAGCGGGAGGTGGCTTGCAAGGCAGGACGGCGCTTCACTTAACACTGGCGCCTGCGCGGGCTGCCCGGGCCTGGCGGAAGGTCCCCGCCTCCCAGAGCCAGGGACTTAGCAGCCATCTCTGGCCCACCCGCCCCTTCTCCAGTCCTTCCAAGCTCCCACTCTCCTACACAAGACTGGTTGGACTTGTCCACAGGCTTCAAGGAAGAAATTGGAAATGAGGCCTGACCAACAGGTGGCTATTACTTGAGTACACTGGAAAGGACCAAGATAGGAGTCACCACTGACGTGGGAGGGGACAGCGGAGACCCGTGAGCACAGACAGGACTCAGGTGTGCCCCGAGCATCAGCCACGCTACCAGAACAAAGCCCGAGTCAGAGGAGGGAGGAGCCCCGTGACTGAGCTGGTGCCCAGCAAGTGCCCGGAAGGCCGGGGCGGGTGAGGACTGGGGCGGGGCGAGGGCCGCCTGGGTCAGGGTGAGGAGGCACTGCCGGCCGGCCAGTGGGAGAGGGTGATGACAAGCTTGTCATCCTTTGCAAGCCATTTTCATTGTGTTATATAACAAAGGAAGGGCATGTTTAAAAGGAACGGAGAACATAAAGGCATCAGGGCCTGCCACCTCCAACGCACCAGTCTGCAGTTGAAGGGGCCGCGTTTTTAGCAGAATAGAACATATTAAAGTCAGTTTTGTGTTTATCGTCTTTAAAATTGGGGTTTGCACAAAACTTAAAACAAAACACGAGCTCATTGAGCTTCCTGCAATTTGCTTTCCTCTTTAAACAGAAACTGGCGTGAGTCTTGCCAGCGTAGGTAGAATGATAAAAGGGAAACCATACCACCAGCAGGACTCTGGTGTTCAACAGCCGCTGGGCAGAGTGTGCTTCAGCTCCCGTCCAGTGCTCCCCCGCCCTGACCCGGCCTTCTCAGAGGTGCTCCTCTTCAGAGCCCACAGCTTGCTGATACCCAGGCAGGCCCGTCCATCCAGACTTGACTTTGACCTGAACTCTGCGTGGTGTTTGATCTTGAGGTTCTGGTTTGTTAAAGGACAGCTTTCTTTCTGCCACTTAGGGTTGTCACACATAGTGGAGTCGTGAGCAAGACGTAGTGACACCTATTATCTGAAACCAAAGACGGGCGGCGTGCGCTGAGATACCGTCTGTTTGGTTTAGTGACCCTAGCTGTAGAGTCAGGAGTCCTCGCGGGAGCTGTTCTTTCCAGGAGGGAACTCTCCTCTCTCTGCAAATGATGGCACATGTCTAGACAAGAGGAGTGCTGGGCACCATCGCCCTGGGGCTGGAATCCCCTTACACTCTGCGGTTGTTGGCAATGTCTTTGATACACAGCCGCGTAGCCCTTGCTTTTCTATCTCGCACCTGATGACAAAGCATACTCCTTATTTTCAGAAGTTTCGTAGACCTGCACGACCCTCTGGGAAAGAAGACAGGCCAGTGTGGTGGAGTAGCGTGGCTTGGAGCTGAGGTCCAGTGGCCATCTGTCAATCCAGTGCTGCCTGGGAGCCGCTGACCTCTGCAGGCAGCTGGCTGCCACGTGCCAGCACCTGCCTCATCCAACCACGGCTCCGTTTATGTGGAAGACCCGAGTGGTGGGATTTCCTGGGCACAGGGTGAAGCAGGCTGTTCCCACGCTCAGCAGAGCGGTCCAGCCACTGCGGAGGGCAGCCACGCTGCAGGCCAGCGCTCATCTGAAAACATGCCCCCGGGGACCTGGGAGCCCAGCAGAATAGCACCCACTTTTGACTTTTTCAATATCTGAAATACTTAAGAGCAACTTCCACTGAGAAATACTGTGAATGAATCGCCTCAGGGACAAATGGTTTCACATCAGAGGGCAGGTGACACTTCCCACAAGCCTCCTGCCTGGAAACCCATGGAGAGCACCTTCAGGGCACCTCCCTGGCCACCTCCTCCCCTCTCCTTCCATTAAGGGCTTTGTGACTGGAACATTGGGCTCTGCTTGTCCAGGAGTTGAAGAAGGCACCCGTTCTGGAACATATTCAAGACAGGGGATAAGGACAGAACAGAGGCCATTATGAATCTGTCACAAACTGCTAGACTTGGCAGGCACAAAGACGACCCCGGGGAGAGTTCCCTCAGTCTAGAAGCAGCCCGCTGCCCTTACGGGTAGGTGGGTGGTTCTTTCCCAAGCTCTGTGACTTCTAGTGTGATCTTGTCATTTCACCTTGCTAATTTTAGACATCACCACAATTCTGAGTGGTACCTGATAGATTTATAAGCTGGGAAGAGGCCACCTTGGTAGTCATACCTTCTACAAGGACACAAGTAGGTCCCCAGGGAGCCCGTGTCTTCCATTCTTGCTGCACCTTCTGGTATGCAACACATGTGTACTGAGCACACACTAGACGCTAGTCTGTACTTGGTGGGGTAATGAAGATACGTTAGGTCTCGTGCCTCAAGAACTTTAATTTAATTCAGGAGAACAGGTGAGAACACACCCCAGAGAGCTGCCAATCTAACAATGGGCTGGGTGGACCAGCAGCCCTGGCGACTCCGGAGGCTTGTCAGAACTGGAGTCCAGGCCTCACCCCGGCTAAAGAACTGGAATCTGCATCATCCCAAGACCCCAGGTGACTCCGTGCTCATTAAAGTTGAGAAGCACTGGCAAGGACAGTGGTGTTTTCTCCCCACAGGCCTGGGCCACACTTACGAGGGTCACTGGCCTGTGGGTGTGCACGTTGGTGGGGGACAGGAATCGTTCAAACGAAATGTGCCCAGAAATCTGGAGACCCGTGAACAATCTCAGCAAAGAGGTGGCTGTTCATTTCTAATGCTACTGGCATACAAGACAAATTAGACTTTATTTTACTTAGCTTGGTATTTGTAGACTTCATCAAAGAGGAAAGCGAGTTCAAAGATGGTCTCGGCAATGGGGAGAAGTTTAGAATCCATGCACGGCCATTGTACAGGCTGGAATGTGGGCCAGGGTCGCCATTTCCCAAGGGGTTTGTGAGCTGGTAATTGACTGACACGTTGCCACTCTTCTGGAGTTAGCATCTCTCCAGGACATCTCAGCAGCAAGAGACGCATCCTCAAGGGG
>CM053408.1:433704-462975 GCA_028644305.1 Xerus rutilus | reverse complement strand
TTGTGTCGGTCACCAGGGAGCGTCTGCTGACCACCCTCGGCCACCCGGACAGACACAAAGCCCAGGTGGGGGGCATAGCATGAGGCCACCACACGCTGCCCTCGACCTCCTGCCCCCAGAGCCTGGACACGGCCCAGTTCTGCTGCTGGAGCCGCCTGGCTCAAGGCAGCCAACAGCAGCCCAGCACCTGCCGGGGTCACTGATGTGACCCACCTCTGGCGAAGGCCCGGGCAGAGCTCCAGCACCAGGGGAGACATGGACATCCAGTTCTGTTGACTGTGGGCCTGGAGAACGGGCGTTAGGGTATGTGTGATTCAGGGTTGGAGGGGACAGTGGCAGATGACGGCAGCTATGCCGCTGCAGTGACAGTCACCCTGCCACGGGGCTCTTGGCCCCTGCTGTGCAGGCAGGAGCTCTGGGGAGCAGGGTTCGGGCCCGGCCTTTCCTGGGGCCAGTCTGTCTGTGTGCTGCGGCTCTGCTCGCTTGTCTAGGGCCCATGCTGCGTTCCTGGTGCCACCGTGGGAACAGCCTGTGGCACTGCGACAGCCCCACCAGAGGCCTATGCATTTCAGCTGGTGATGCGGCCCTGGGGCTTGGAGGGGCCCAGGATGACCCTCTCGCTGAGTGTCCACTGTAAGCCATTGGGTGGCCCACGCTACCCCTCCTGCACCCAGAGCCCCACCATGTCCCCATGTCCACAACTCTGGCCTCTGGCCTTCCCCCTCTGCAGTGGTGCTCAAGTCTACCCTGAAGCTAGAGAGCTGACACATCAGCACCTGCATTGGCAGCAGGTCTTCCCCACGCCTTCCACCAACTCTTCCTCCTGTTCCCAACACAAAAGCGCCAGTTCCCACGTGGTACCCAGGCGGTGAGCTGCGCCTCCCACCAGCAGCCCGACTCCGAGCACCTCTCTGGAGGTGGGATTCTAATGGAAGCCGAGTTTAGTCAGTGGAGGTCGCCGAGGTGCACGGGGCGAGGATTCTAGAGGGAAGCGGGGAGGGGGGCTGCAGGGGTGGCCGGCCCAGAGAAGGGGTGCTCATGCAGCTTGGCCCTGCAGCCGCCCAGGCATCCAGGGAGGAGACCATCGCTAAGGGAACACTGGCAGCGCCCTGGGTCTTCCCTGTTCCCAGGCAGAGTGAGCCCATTCTCGGGAGCGACTCAGCCCTTCCACCTCCTCTTCAGGGGGCCTCTGCACCAGTCCGCTCATTTGGTCCCTTCCCCATGCTGCTCCATCTCTGTTTGGTTCGGTGGCCTACGGCAGGCGATGCTTCTATTGGTCTTTTCTCCTCGAGAGCATCACCACCCTCCAAACTGCTCTTTCCCCAGCTCTGCATGCCACGTGGAGGGGACGCCCTCCCCGACTGGCACCTCCTGGTCACTTCAGCCTCCATGCCCAGCGCTCTCAGGCAAAGCAGTCACCTGCTGCTCACACCATGGCGAGAGGCCACTCCTGTGGGAGCGCGGCTGCTCCGCATCTCAGGAAGCTTGAGAAGCTCGTCAGGAGCGGAGGAGCTGGGCGCTCCCCTCCCATCAGGCCATCCCGCGGTCCTGATGGGCACCACCCGGGACCTGGCTCAGGCAACCTGGGGGAGTGTGGTGTGCGGGAGGGTGCTGGTGGTGTCCACCTTCAGCAGAGACGAGGCTCCGTGGATGCGGACCCCAGCAGCACTGTGTCGTGTTTCACTTTAGGGCTGTGGCCTGGACTCAGGAGTGCGTTTGGGGACTTGAGTTTGCTCAGGACTTAAACTGCTCTAATCACTTAATGCACCAAGCGTTCTTGCTCCAAGAAGGGAAGGTTACTTTCTTGTTAAGAAAACAAGCATCACAATTGGCCGGCAGTCCCAGCTGGAATTAGTTATGAAAGGTCATATAAACAGGCACATGTTTTTGTAAGGCCTTTTAAAATGCAAAATGCCTATACATAGTAAAATGATCCTGTGGTGAGGCAGCTGCATGCGAGTCTTGTCCACGTCAGCTTAATGTAGAAGAGATTAAACTAATTCAGGCTGAAAGTCAATTAACTGCACACTAATCTGCTGAAAGCTCCCAAGTAGGGATTCAATCTGTTACATTTCAACCTGGATTTTTTTTCGGTCACTGAAATACAGTAGGATTTTGAAAAATAGGTATGGTAATCTGTGGCCTTCAGTCGGGAGGTTTCAGCTGAATCCTCCTGGAAGCTTCCGAGAGAACTCTTTCATTTTGTAATAGAAAGCGCTACGTGTGGCTCAAGGACACTCACCCTGGCCGGTCTCCACATCTTGTACTTGCTCTCACGGCTGTGACTCCTGTAGGGGACTCATGTAAAGCTCCGAAATGTCACAGAAAAGGGAAACCAAGTCTCCTGCAGCTCTGCTGTATCTGGGCACAGTCCAGCGAGCCTTCCATTGGGCAGCAGTTTCCATGAACACGCAGCCAGAGTCGCAGGAAGAAGCACAGCTGCAAAGGCTCTGAACTGAGCGTGTTTACATTTGGCCTGGTTCTAACACAGCCCCCTTCCTGCGGGAGGGCTCTTGCTCCAGTCACGGGTCTGGAATGTCCTGTCCAGGCTCTGCTGGCTCCAGGCGCTCTCCAGGGCCAGTGCTCTCTGTGGCCTTCTTGCTGCCTGCCCCATCGCAGCCCCTATTTCTTCCCACCAAGCATTTCCGATGCTTGCTTGGTCATTGTTGAGTGGGCTGCTTTTGCCTGACTCCTGTTGGCTCTGTGAGGCTGGCACCTGTCCATCTTCCTCACTGGCACGGCAGAGGCCTGGTGGCCCGACACAGCGTTCAGTGAACACCTGCAGGCTCCGAGTGGCCCGACTTTCTCTACTCACTACGTTGCCTCCCATCAATGCTGCCAGAAATTGTTTTGTTCATTAATTCCCCAAATAAAAAAATACTGAAGACAAATTAATAAAAATAAAATGTCGTGATAAGATGTTTATAGTTCCATAAACGTTTCCTACCCAAGTACTTCTGGCTGCCGTACTACTTGGAAAGCAAGACATTTCTTTGTGCCCCAGATCAGGCTGAGCGGCTGGAGGACAGCCCTGAGCATCACAGCTCGGAGCCAGGCCAGAGTCCTGCGTCCGGGCACCGTTGTCGTCTCCTCCATGCGAGGCTGGCCGAGCGGACACAGGGAGCAAGGGTGGCTCTCGGGTAGCTCCTTGGTGAGGCTCGACATCCAGGGCACGGATGGGACGCCGCCTCCTGAGGGGGTGCAGGCCGCGTGGCCCGTGGACTCCCAGGCCTGGGAGCTCGCCTTGGCGATAGCTCCCTCACGCGACTCTGGCCCCACAGTGACCTGCTTGGCAGGGCACAGCTTCCAAATCCAGGGCACAGTGACCCCACCACGCTCGCACGACGCCAATGCTGGGAGGGGTGTTTGGAGGTGAGTTAACAGCTGCAGGGACCAGCCAGGGTCACCACTCTCACTCCCCCTGCTTGAAGTAGAAAGCCAGTGTCCCCACGAGTTAGGCATGGGTGCCAGTGCCCACAGGATGGCACCTGCAGATGTGCCAGCCCATGACTGGGGCAAGAAGGCCCCTCGAATGCCATGCCCAGGGCCTCCCCCTGAGCAGACTGCTGTCCGTCCATCTGCCCCCTGTCCTTTATTTCTTTTGTCCCTTTTCCTTTTGAACATATTTTTTATCCAGAAAACAAATCAGGTTCTGTTTCATCTTAGTTTCCACAACTGAAGGTTTTTCCTCCGTATCACTTGGCGTGATGTTCCTCTTGGTTGCTCTAGAATACTGGTTCCCTTTCTCGCCTTATTTTAGTGAGACTTTACCTGTGTCGACTTTATTTCCCTGCTCTTGTTTTCTTTTAAAGTCTCTGTTCCCTGGGATTTGACAGGTCTGACGTCCTCCCCTTTCCCTTCTCTTCTTTAACTGCCATGCTTCACCTCTGCCTGGGTCGCATCTCCCCTAACAGCCCTAACAGCTACGCCCACTGCCCAGGAGGCAGACATCAGAGGCAGCCCATGAACAAAGAGATGTGTAAAAAATTTAAAGCCAAAATGTGTGCCCGTAGTTCTCTGAGTAGACCCTGCTGGGATCGACTGATCTGAGCATGCCATTATGGGGACCCTCGGGGCACATCTTCTATGACCAAAGCTATTTTTGTCTCAGTCTCACATTTGTGGAACAACCCGTCTGAGTTAAAGGTCTTGATTTAAGGACAGCAACATCCTTTCCCTCCAGCCCTGGAGGAGGCTGCGTCAGGTGCTGCTGCTAGGAAGGCATGCCATCACCAGGGCCCTGCCGTGGCCTGCGGCCTCCTCAAGCTCCAGTGTGTCTCCATTGTGCAGCAAGGGGCTGCGTGGGGGGTCAGGTCCTGCTCGGGATCTGGGGACTGCTCACCTGAGGACCTGCGTCTTGATTTCTGGGAATTCTCCTCACGGCCAGCACCCCATTCTCTGATTCCTGGCCAGCACCCTTTGGGCTCGTGGGCATGGACGTGGAGATTTTAATGGTGTCATTCACGTTTCAGTGTTTGCTTTTTCTTTCCGTGTTCCTTTTGGCTGTGTGTTGGGTCACTTCTCACATTTCCAGATCATTGATTTCTTCTTCAAGTTATCTTGTACTGTTTTGCTAAAAATGGAATGAGATTTTAACAGTAATAATTATACCGTATTTTCATATTTAAATTCACAAATTTCCCCATTGCTATCTGTTATGATTAGGGTATAACCTACCCCCCCAAACTCCTGTGTTAATGCAGGAATGTTCAGAAGTAAAAGATTATTAGACCAGTTACCTAATTAGTAGATTGATCCACTCGAGGGGTTGATAATTTGGACTGACTGGGTGGTAAGTGTAGGCAGGCGGGTGTGACTGGAGAAGCCCCATGGCCACTGGGGGCTGTCCTGGAAGGGTGCATTCTCACTGTGGCTCTCCACCCCTCCGCTTCCTGGCCTCCGTGAACAGCGTTTCCGCCACGCCCATCCACCATGACGCTCTGCTTCACTTCAGAGCCGGGGAGTCGGCTGACCAGGGACTGAACCTCTGAAACCATCAGCCAAAATAAACTTGTCCTCCTGCAGGCAATCCTTGTCAGGTGCTTTGGTCACAGTGATGAGAAGCTAACACACCATCTGTTCTTACTTCATAAATCTCGAATCGTTTTTTCATGGTTGTGAGAGCTTTGCTTATGACCCTTAGGACACAGTGATGCTTAGGCCTGGTATTAAGTACTGCTATTTCTATTGGGTCAGCTTCCTTTGCTGAGCTCATTGCCTCTCCTTCATGCGACCTGCAGGGCGCCAGGTGGCCTTTCGGATCTGGCTATTTCTATGCCTTCATAACTTTTCTAGAAGAGCAAGACCCTTCCTTCTCTATTGAGTTTTCCCTCATACTATCCTGGCCTAGAAACCAATGTGTGAGGGGAGCGAGAGGCAGGGGAAGAAACCCTGGCTTACTCCATTCAGCTGCTATAGCAAAACACCATCACCTGGGCAGCTCAGAAGCAGACGCGTCCAGGTCTGGAGGTGGGAAGTCCAGGGGCAGCGCCAGCTGACTCCTGTCTGGTGAGGGCGTTTTGGGGTCCGTAGGCGGTGCTCTCTGCTGTGTTCTCCCACAGGGGGCTGGCCAAGAGGTTTCCTAGGCCTCTTGTGCAAGGACACCAACCTCATTCACGAGGAGGCCCCCTTGTGACTCCAGCACCTCCAAGCCCCGGGGTCAGGATTTCAGCATGTGTTTCAGGGTGACGCAGGCATTCCCACTCCAGCTGCCCGGCAGGTGCTCCTGAGGCGCATCTGCGTGTAGCGCACTCTCCCCAGCAGAAGTATCCAGCTGGTCTGTGTGGACTCAAAATGATGACTTTGGATCTGTGGTGGCACCAGATTGCAACTCCACATGCAGGAGGTGTAGGTGTGTCCATGTGTGCATGCACACGCACACACACCTGATCCAATGAGTGTTCCTGGAGAGCAAAAGCAAGATTTCTTCCAGTATGTATTCATGTCACTTGAATTTTCATACACAGTTATCATGTTCAAACTTCAGGCAACTTAACATTGAAGCAAATGCCCTTTTCACTGTGAGGGCAAGTTCATCAGTGCAGGCCGGGAGGAAGCAGGCCTGGGCCGCCCCCCAGCTCCTGCTGCAGCGGGCCAGCCTGGCGGGTCTTGATGCAGGCCACTGACCTCTATCAAGGGAAGGTCCGAGACTCTGCCACTCACTCCTGTGTCGTCCCTGGCTGCTGTGGAGGAGTGCCAGTGCCCTTCAGCCTGCACTGGAGAGCCAGCGTTGGTGCTGGTCTCCCCAGCAGCGGCCGCCTTGTCCGTATCTTTCAGAGCTCGTGAGTCCTGTAACTGATTGCATGTCCCCCCTCACACTGGCTACCAGAAAGCTGGGCCAAAAGCCAGCCCACGCTCAGCAAGCAGACGCCAGGGGCAGCGCGCTTGTTCTGTTCTCCCCTTCCTGCTTCCCTTTATTTCTCCACAGTATTTTCTCTTTCCTGAATTCCCTCATTTATTTACTTTTATTTTCTATATTTTTGTAAGTTCCCTAAAATCCTTTTTAAAACAAAGCAGGGTATAAATAACTGAAGGCAGAAGTATGCAAAGCACACAGTTCTAGGGCACAGTGACATTTCCATTTATGACCTAAATATCACCAGTTTTACTGCTGCTCCTAAAGCCACCGTGCTTTGATTTCCCTCCAGAGCACTGGGAAGGCCGTTTACTTCATACGCTGCGGGGTCTATTAAGCATCAAAGGATTCTATCGAGGCGAGAGGGAGAAAGCACCAGACTTTCCCATGGGTCTGCAGATGGGATGCTCCGCGGGATCGCCGAGCAGGGTGACGGACCTGGTTATCCCACCGCTGGCAAACAGGGAGGCGCAGGTCGTGGAGTGTGTCTCCCGTTGGCCAGAGCCCGGACTAGACTGCCCTTCACTCAGACCGGAGGATCCCTCTCTGTGCCCTGCTTCTGAGCCCCATCCACACACGGAAGGGTGGCTGTAATTAAGAAGCGCGTCTCCTGTTTCATCACCTGCGCTCCGAGAGACCTGCAGCTTCTGCCACGTGCCTGGTCAGGAGGACGCTGCAAGGCCACTGTGACAGTGGCCACCGCCCCAGCTGAGCCACAGGGAAACAAACGGACAGGGCACAGAAGTCGTGAGGACCCCAGCCCTGGAACCGTGGCTCCGGGCCAGGCCCAGGGAGGATGCCCAGGTGGCACACAGCTCTTCAGTGCGGGCTCCTCACGGGCACCCTGTGCCTGAAGGTGGCTGCAGGCCTGGAAGGGAGGGAGGTCGCCGTCCACCCTCCCCTCCTTGTTCCTTGCTCCCGGTGCCCCAGCAGGCAGGTGTCCGTCAGTCCAGGGAATCCCTGCTTTGGCAGCCTTGACAAGCAGTGGCACTGTGAGGGCCTGGGGAGGGGCTGGCGAGAGGCCCAGAGGGTGCCCAGCAGCACTGCACGTCCAGCACAGCTCCGACCCTCCCCCCGCTGCCCTGCACGCTGCCGTCTGTGAGCTGAGGTCTGGCCATGCTGCGCAGGCGACCCCTGACTCCTGGGCTCAAGCCATCCTGCTGCCTCAGCGTCCCGAGGAGCCTGCACCCCAGGTGCACACCCCAACCACCTCCCTGCCGCAGGTGCACTGGAGAAACGACTCTTCCCAACTTCCAGGAACCACATCATGGAGGCAGGGTTGGCAGGCGGGATTTGAGTTTGAGGATAAGAGAACACCCTGGAAAATCCTCACATCAGGACCATGAGCATCCATCACCACCCAGCATTTCCTGCACCCCATTTTTATGCCTGTCCTTCTCATTTTGTGGTGAGACCACTTGATATGGGACCACCGGGTGGCAAGTTCTAAGCACTCAGCATTGCTTGCTTGGGCTAGGGGCCACATGACAGTCTCCAGGGCTTATGGCCTTGCTTTTCAGATGACTGAAACTCGGGGCCCTTACATCACTCTCTCCACTTGGCCTCCCAGCAGCCATGGCCACTTCCACTGTTGGCCTCCCGTGAGTGCAGGCGGTGCCTTTGCACCTGGGATCACCTCTACTTACTTTACCGGGATGGTGCCCTCTGGGTCCGGCCAGCTTTCTCCTTACTGAGGACAGACCACATTCCATTACGCACGTGCCCCTCACGTTCTTTATCTCATCCGCCCATGAAATCCTAGGTTGTTTCTAAGTCCTGTCCGCGTGCATGACGCTGAGCAGATCTGAAAGTTGCGTTTTCTATGTTTTTATTCAGGCCTCTGCCCCTGCCCAGAAGTAGGACTGCAGGACCACAGGGTGGCTCTGTTCTGGGACGTGCAGGCACCTCCTGTGGTCTCCAGGACCAGTGCTGCCGCGTCACAGCCCAACGCAGTGACAGGGTCCCGGGGTCTGCCTGAGCTCACCCACCCTCGAGACAGGTTGTCTAGGTGATGGTCTGCCTCTCGGTGGTTCTGACTGGCGCCTCTGGGTCGATGCCAGGAGCCCAACGCCTCCCCTGTGGCTTCTTTGGAAAAACATCTGCGCGTGAGCTTCGGACACATAGCTACGTGGGCGCTGCTCCTTCCCCATGGCGCTCCTGGACGCCCTACCCACGTGGGGTGTCCACCCTCCCAGACGTGTGGTCCACAGGTACTTCCCGTCCTCCTGGCGTTCCCCAGCTGTGCGGAAGCTCTCTGGTCTGATGCCATTCCAAAGGTCTGTGGTCGCCCTCCCTCTGGGCCTCACGTGCAGAGCCTGGTTGCCAAGGCCGGTGTGGAGATCTCCCTGTGCCGCTTCTAGTTCCATGGCTTTGGGTCACATGGTCCACTCACTTTCTCCTTGTGATCACAATCAGTGCCTGTCAATCCTACAGATGGGCGGTTTTGCCGTGGCCCTGCCCCACAGGCACGTCCACCTCCCTTCCCTCACCATCTGCCCTCCCCGCGTCCCGGCTGGGTGGAGTTGTGAACGTGGTGCAGATGGGAGTCAGTCCTTCCTCCCGGGTGGCCCCAGTTTCCCCTGCACCGACTGTTGAAGAGTTGATCCTTCCCTGTGTTTCCTCAGGGCTGAGGTTGAAGATCGGCCAAGCAGCCCACAGGGCTTACTTCTGGACTCTGCCCTGCTGCCTGGGTCTCTGTGCCTGTTTGATGCCAGGACCATGCTATCCTGAGTCCCAGAGCTCACCAGGTAGCTTATAATCAGCAAGTGTGATTCAACTTCTCCTTCATGCCCAGGGTGCTCAGGTGCAAATTTTAGGGTAGTTTTTTCTATTTTGATGGGATTGCACTGAATCTGCAGATGGTTACTCAGTGTGGGTATTTTAGCAGAATTGCATTCTCCAGTGTGTGGAGGTAAGATTTTGTGGCACTTCCCAGCGTCTTTTTTGTTTCATTCCGTAATGTTTTATAACTTCAATGTTCGGGTCCTTCACCTCTTTGATGAATTTTGATCCTGCTATGAGGTGTCCCCAAAGCTCCTGTGTGAGGTGACGCAGGAGAGTTCAGAGTCGAAATGATGAGATCATGAGAGCTTCGGCCTGATTGGTGGATCCATCCATTTGATGGATGGATAGCCTGCAGGGACGCCCGTGTGCATGAACTGGACGGGGCGGTGTGGTTGAGGGAGGCAGGCCACGGGGTGTGTCGTGGGGAGTCAGGCGCCCTGCCAGGCCTCTCTCTCTCTGCCTTCTGGATGTCACAGGCTGATCAGTGATCCTCCACCACAGCCTCCCCCCGATGGCCCTCGCCTGGGGACAGTGGCTTCTCCGGAGATAGCACCGAGGAAGACTTGTGCACGCCTGGAGGATTGCAGAGGCCAGTGCCCCACACAGTGTCTGCAGAAGTCCTGGTCACGAGTCCCCGTCCACCCTCACCCAGTTGGCCTGTGTGATCCATGCAGAAAACACTACCTTCATCCTTTGGTCACTAACCACAGCCGCTGATGCTTCCAAGGACGCCTGCACGAGCAGATCCACGTGCTCCCAGGTGCCCTGTGTTCAGGGTCACACAGACACACAGCACCATGGGCATACACACCTCACGACACCCACACCACACACACACACCCACACACCCACACTGCACACTGCACCCATGTGCACATATACACACATACCACATAGCACACAGCACTCACACCCACACACCCACAGCACACACACACGTAGCCATGTACACTCAAACACCCACAGCACACATACACACTTGTACCCATACACACACAGTATACACACACTTGTACCCATGTACACTCAAACAGCCACAGCACACACACACACTTCTACCCATACACACTCACACACACTCACACACACAGCACACATACACACTTGGACCCATACACACTCACACACACTCACACACACAAAGCACACACACGTACCATACACACTCACACACACACATACCCACAGCCCACAGACACACACATACACACACCATGCACACACACGGCAGACACACGCAGGCCTCAGGTGCTTGCAGGGCACACCACCATGCACACAAGCACTGCCAGAAGGTAGCCGAGGCACAACGCGGGTCCCACCTCCCCACAGGCCGTCTTGCAGGGTATTGGCAACGTGCGCCTGCTGGGTCTGGTGAGCTAGGCGCAGTCATCACCCTATGGGGTGGGCAACCGTGGTGAGAGCAGTTCCCAGGAAAATCGAGGGTCCTTCAAACTCTGCAGTGCCAGGAGCCCAGCCTCAGGCACCTCGATGTCCTGCAGGACAAGGGCAGTACTTTGCCCATGGCTGCCTCATCTTAAAGCAGACGTGGCTTTCGGGGCCCTTATGGACTGGGGGACACATCCGTGTGCTTTCCTCCCCCGATGCGACCCGAGCGGCTGCCAGCATTCCTAGGCCGTCCCCACGGCGCACGGGTGAGCAGTGTGCAGGCAAGTGCAGCTATCCAGTGCCGGGGGTGGACAGTCCCCTGAGGCCATGGGCCAGCTCACTACTGCCCCCGCCAATGGCAAGCCAGGCAGCCTCCCAGGAGCTAGGGGCAGGCAGGGCCCTATGGGTGGCCGTCTTCTCTCACAGAACCACCCGGCTCGTTGGGACTGAGAGGAGCTCAGCTCTGAGATGCCCATTAAGGCGGGACCTGCCATTGCTTGTAACTGGTGCCGCGTGACCTGGAAGCCACAGCTCGGGCAGGTGAAGGTGAGCCCTGCAGGCCTGGACCTGGCAGGCCAGGACGACGGGTGCTGTGGACGTGTGCCGCTCCGGCTGCACTGCTCTTCCTGGAACTCCTCACAGCCTCCCGGGATTTCCCCAGGCCAAGGCCCGGGTGGCAGAGGGCTCAGCGTGGGGTGCCATAAGGGGCAGGGCGGCCAAGGCACGTTGGCTATTCCACACCCACACTCAGAACAAAGGCCCAGGTATTCCAAAGCCACGTCCCTGGGTGGACACCCTCTCATGACGGCTGAAGTCCTGCCGGCGCAGCTTCCGCTGTGCCACACAACAGACCAGCCGTATCTCCAGACACCTGGAGAAAGCCGCAGCCTGAGAGCAGGCCCAAGACCCACAGGCAGCAAACGTCCTCCTCAAGGACATTTGATGTCCAGAGGACAGGAACGCCCACAAGTAGGCTGCTCACTGGAGGCATAGGAGAGGCAGAAGACGTCGCATCAAGAAAAATGCACCGGGGCGGGGCTGCGGCTCAGTGGTAGGGCGCTTGCCTAGCACGCGTGAGGCACTGGGTTCGAGCCTCAGCACCACGTAACAATGATAAACGAGTAAATTAAAAATCCATCAACAACCAAAAAAATATTTAAAAAAAAGAAAGAAAAAAACACCACGAAGAAGGACCGATCACAGGAAAGACATTCTTGGAATTTTTAATTATGATTCTTGGAATTTAAAAATTTAGTAGAATATTTGAAAGATAAGATTGAGGCAATGTTCCTGTGAAACTACAGCAAAAATGAACACTGATCGGGAGGGGGAGCCAGGTGAGGAAGGGGAGGGGGAGCCAGGTGAGGAAGGGGAGGGGGAGCCAGGTGATGAAGGCACTCACGCATCCATGACCAGAATGACATCGCGGGAGACACCACGGAACAGAAATGGGATTGTCCCGTCAGCGGAGGGAGCACCCAGTGCCCGCGCACAGAGGTCTGCAGATGCAAGCGTACACTGGTGTCATTCCAGGGGGTGACAGAGCCAGGACAGCAACGTGACTGCTCAGAACAGAAACCAGGGCGCTGGCTCCGTGTGCAGCCTGGGTGCTGGAGGCCTTCAGAGGCAGGGCCTCGGGACAGCCCTCCCGACTGACTCTCTGGACTGGGGCCTGGAGATAGACCAGGAGGATGAGAGGGAGAACCAGAGGCGGCGCTGCACTGGATCCGGCCAAGCACCTGAGCTTGCACTCAGCCCTGAGACGGCGGGGCCATATCAGAGAGCCCAGTCTGGACAGGAGGCAGTGCAGCTCCTGGAGACGGGGCTGTCCTGCTGTGAAGAGCTCTGGGACACTGGGAGCCTGGAATCCGTGCTCCATACTCGGAGGACAAAAGCTGCCCGAACTGTGCCACTGACCTGCTCCATCTGAGACGTGCGGTCCTGGGCAAGCCACCACCTTGGAGCTTAGAGGCAGGCAGAGGGTCTCAGGGAGATGAGCTCACTGAGGCAGAGGCCGCGGAGCAGCAGCTGGCCGGGGCACTTGACAGCAGCTTGGCATTTCTGTGTGAGGACCGAGAACTCCTGAGGGCTGGTTTCAAAGGGGGCCCCTTTTTCCAGCAGTTCTCCTGATAGAGATCACAGGAAATCCACTATTTTGGAGAGTGGGAGGAGAATTTAGCTATTGTGACTCATGCCCCAGAATTCTCTCCATGGCTAAGTCAGGTGGACGGAGGGAAAGGCCCTTGGCCAGCGCCGTCTTCTCTGGCTCCCCACTCTGGAGTTCCCATGACCCTCCTTGAGATCAACTTACTCGCTAGGCTGGCTCCAGAACTTCAGGAGCACTTGCATCCTCCTGGTTGGCACAGAGGATACTAGAGAGGGTGCAGCTGGACAGCAGGGTGGAGGGGACACGCAGGACAAGGGATGTGTGAAGGGATGTGGCTCTGGCCCCTCTGGGCTGGCAGCTCTCCAGAAACCTGCGCACTCTCTGCGACCTGGAAGTGCTCAGAGCCTCTCCTTGTGGGGTTTTATGGAGACTTCATGCACAGGCCAGTGGGTGACGTCACTGCCTGCGGGCAATCAGCTCAGTCTTCAGGCCCTCTACCCTGGTCCTGCTCAAGGTGGAATAGAAAATTCCGACCTCCTAATCCTGTGGTTGGCTCTCCTGGCCACCAGCCCCCATCTGGAGGCTGCCTGGGAGCATCAGATCACGCAGAGGCATTTACCTCTTAAGAGTCCCAAGTGTTGGGCTGGGGCTGTAGCTCAGTGGTAGAGCACTTGCCTACCATGTGTGAGGCACTGGGTTCGATCCTCAGCACCACATATAAATGATAAAATAAAGATCCATCAACAACTAAAAAAGTATTTAAAAAAAAAAGAGTCCCAAGTGTTAAGAGCTGTGTGCCGGGAACAGGAAAGAAGGCCAGATACGTTCTTCATAACAATAGGAGTGAACTGTTTAACACGTTTAAAAAAAATAGTCCCCAATCTGAGAACTTATGGCTAGCAACATCATCCTCCAAACACTGAAGGAGAAATGAGATTTTCTCCAACAAGTGAGAACTGAGGTGCCACCAGCAGACCTGCCCTTAAGGAACGTCCACAGAAGGCCTTCGCAGAAGGGAGTGGTGGAGGCCGAGGTGGGTCTACAGAAAACCAGGCAAGAGCAGTCGAGCTTATCATCTTCCTGCTGCGACAGAGAGCTGTGCCCAGGAACCACGGCAGCACCAGCTGGAGCCCTGGAGGGCCTGGCAGAGGGCAGCGCCTGGCGGGGCAGGAGGGCGGTGTCCTGCCACAAGGGTGCCTGCAGGCGGGCTCAGGCTCGCGGGCCGAGCGGCCACTCTGGGTAAGCTCAAAGGGTCTGCGAAGCCACTGAGGCACGGAACCCCCAAAATGCTGACTTAAAAAAAAAGAAGAGGAAATTCTTCCAAATTCAACACCCAAGCCAGACCAGGACGCACAAAGACAGAGGAAGCCACAGAGCAACAGCCTCGAGGAGCACGGAGGCAAGACCCACTGAAACACGAGCAGACTGAATCCACGGCAGGTCAAGAAGATCGCTGTCCACCGTGGAGTGGGGTCGTCCAGGGTCACGGATGGTTCAGCACACGACAGCTGACAAACACGGCCCAGCAGTCAGCAGGAAGGATGAAGGCCACATCGTCATCACAGTGGACATGGACGGGGCACCTGTGGAGCCCAGCACAGCTTCATGGTGAGAGCACCGAACGCTCGAGGTCAGTGTAAGGAAGCGGGTGCACAACAGGAGCCAGCGGCCGGGGTTGCGTGAGCGGGCAAGAGCTGGAAATCTGTGGGAGATCCAAACAGGACGAGGGTCCCACTTGCACCCCTTGTATTAGACCTAGTGCCGCAGACCTAGCCAGAGACCAGGCAAGAGGAGGAAAGAAATGGCATCCATGTCAGAAAAGGAGTCACAATGTCACTGTTTGCAGATGACATGATCTTATGAAGAGAAAATCTCAGATTCTACCAAAAAACTATTTAAAAAATCTATTAAATGAACTAGTAAATGAATTCAGCAAAGTTGAAGAATATAAAATGAACATACAAAAGTCAGTAGTGTTTCTATATGCCAATAGCAAATTATACAAAATAGAAATCAATTCCGTTTACATAGCTACAAATAAAATACACCCGGAAATAAATTTAACTGGTAGTTAAAAAGACAACTATAATAAAAATTATAAAGCATTGATTTAAAGAGTGAAGAAGGACACACACCAAGAAAAACAAATAGACATCCTGGGTGTGGACCGCAACAACCCACATTGTTAAAACGTTCGTATCGCCCAAAGCAAACCACAGAGCCGAGACAGCCCTATCAAGACAATAATGACTTCTTCAGAGAACAAAAACAAAATCCTAAAATTCACATGGAACCACTAAAGTCCCCTGAGCCAAAGGAACCAGGCAGGAGCGCCACTGCACCCGACCTCACCATGCACCCCACTGCGGCGGGTGGCAAAGCCGCTGGCCGCAGAAGCTGCCTGAGGCACGGGAGAGCCTGGAAGAGGCCCCAGCTCCACGGCACCGGCTCTTCACTCGGGTCGGAGAGAGGATGGTCTTGGCAGGACACAGTACTGGGAAAACTGCATGTGCCCGCACAGAAGAGTCAACCCAGACCCCTGTCTTACCCGTCAGAGTCGGCTTGAAACACGAGAGCCTCAGAGGTCAGGCGCCAGACCATCAGAGCACCAGAGGACAGCACAGTCAAGACTTCAGGACGGCAGAGTGAGCAATGAGCTTTTCGTGTTTGTTTGTTTGAAAAGAAGAACCCACAGCATAGGACAATAAGCAAAAATAAACAAATCACACCGAGCTAAAAGCCTCTGCACTGCCAAGGAAACACCCCACAGGATGGAGGAAAGTGCTCGCACACTGCATCCAAGGAGCATGGACACACAGCAACTCCACAGCTCCGTAGCAGAGCAACAACAGAGAAAGGAGCAAAGCCTTGGAAATGGGCAAGGACCCAAATAGATACCCCAGATGGTTTCAGGAGTGCAACTCCAAGGCCACCTCAGCAACCCCAGGGAAGCGCAGTGGTGAGCGCACGCCACCCCAGGAAGAGTGACTGTCGAGAGAAGACCCCAGCAGGTGCCGGGCTCTGCACCCGTGGAGGGAATACCAAGGGTCCTCACAGAATTAAAGCCCACACCCTGCCATCTAGCAGCCCCACTGCTGGGTGGCTTCAGAGAGGGTGCAGTCAGCACGTCCAAGAGCCGCTGCACTCCCAGGCTCACTGCAGCATGCGCAGCAGCCGAGGGACACAGCCCAAGTGGACAAGGACAGTGCGGTGCACGAGCACAGCAGCACTGTCCACTGTAAGAAAGAGAGGTCCTGTCGTTGGGACCCACGGGTGGACCTGGAGCACCTTCTGTCAAGTGCAGGGAGCAGGCACAGAAGGACAAGTTCCACCTGGTCTCATTCAGATGGGAATCCAACAAGTGGATCTCAGAGGAGGAGAAGAAAGCTGGACCCCAGAGGCCGGGGAGACTGGGGAGAGGACAGAGGCCAGCAGGGGGCCCTGAGTTAGAGCTGCACAGAAGCAAGACTGCCAGTGGCGTGGTGTGCGGCAGGCTGGTGCAGAGGCCAGGCACGTGCCGTGCGCTTCAGAGAGTACAGGGAGTTTGAAGTTTGGGTGTGAAGAGATGATCAAGGTGTGAGAGGACAGATATGGGCATTCAAAGAGGACACAGCATGTGGAACTGGCGGGGGCAGAGCCAGAGGGTGGTGGCCAGGAACTGGCAGGCCTGTTTGGAGGTGTGAAGCGTCGGTGAGGGTACAAGGGCAGGTCTCTTCCTAGGCGTTTCTTCCAAGGGTAAAACAAGACCTTAGAAACCCACAAGGCAGGGGAAGCAGGGGGATAAGAGCTCAGCAAAGAGACCCCAGTGACCCACCAGGGAGGATGAATCCACCACATCCACGGTCTCTTCAAACATGGGCATCTGCGTAGGCCAGTAAGAAGGGCACCAGAGTGCTTTAAGAAATAAGACCCAACTACCTGTTGCCCACAAGAAACTCACCTTAAAGACCACGGCACAGACAGAGGCACCAGGAAGATTTGCTGTGCGAACACCAGCTGTCCAAGAGCAGCTGCAGTATCTTCATGCATCTCCAACCGAGCTGCACCCAGAAGGAAGGTGTTCAGAGCTGGAGAGGGGCTTCCCAGTGGCAACGGGGTGGGCTCTCCAGGAAGGCTCAACAGTCTTTAATGTGTGCTTCCAGCAACAGAGCATCAGAGTGTGGCAAAACCCGGTGCCCTTGAAGGAGGAGTCGGTGGACCTGCTGTCCCAGCTACAGAGCTGCAGCAATCATAACTGACGGGCCAGCATGCAGAGGTTCCAGAAGGGTCCCCTGGAACCTGCACCACCGACCTGCCTCAGCTAATTGCTGTGGACAATGCTCCACCCAAATGCAACTGAGCACACCTTTCTCCAAGCTCACCCGCGCTGCTCATTGAGATAAACTGTGTTCCAAACCACACCTTTACCTCAGCAAACCGAAAACAGACATAATACAGAACATGCTGCCAGAACACGACAGACTTAAACTAGAAGTCAGAACAGAAAGACGGGTGGAAAATCCCCAAATATTTAGAAATTAAGTAACACACATCTAAATAGCACATGGGTCAAGAAGAAATCTCCAGAGGAATTTTAAAATAGTTTAGACTAATGAAAATACACCGGAATTTATAGGGGTACAGCAGAGGCAGGGGTGGTAGGGCTGCACAGCATGGCACGTGTGCCCAGGTGATCGAGGGGGATCTGAAACATGGAGTGCGTGTTCAGGAAAGAACAGACTTTAAAAAGCTTTTGCCTTATATCAGCAGACGAAGAGAGGAACGCAAGCCCAAATCAACACACAGCTGGAACATGGTGACACCATGATTCGGAAGATAGCGTCAAAGATACAACACCGCCCAGTACAAGAGGAGAGCAGACAGTGTCTTGCTACACAGGGGACGGTCCAGAGATGAACCAGGCTGTGGGTCCTAGCTGTGAAGGATGTGGTCTCACCTGCAACCCTCCCTTGGCTTTCAGTAGGAGAATTTAACCCAGGGCTTCACACATGCCAGGCAAGTGTTTAGCACCAAGCTCTATCCCCAGCCCTAGGTTAAATTTTTATTTTGGGACAGACTCTCACTAAGTTGCCCAGGCTGGCCTTAAACTTGTGATCCTCCTGCCTCAGCCTCCCCGAGTAGCTGGTAGCCTGGACTACGGGTGTATGCCACTGCAGCTAGTTAACAATTTCAGTTTTATAAGCCATAGGTAGTTTTGTACTCCCCAAAGATTAAACATCGAACATTTCCTTATACATGAAAATATGATAAACTTTATTTAGAGAAATGAAAGTCAAAACACCAGGATGCTACCTTTTTCCTTGAGCCCCACAAAGATCATAAGGTTGAATGCTATCCTACCTGGAAGAGAACTTTGGAAGCAGGCATTTGGATACACTGTTGTTGGTATTTCTCAGAAGTAATTTGCCACATCTCTCACAATTTTGAGTGCCCTTTCCTTTTTGAAACAGTATCTAGTCAGCTAAGCTACGGTAAGTCACACGCCTGCCCAGATATGAGCAGGAATGTGCCCCGTAGTAAACCTGGAAACAAAATCGTCCTTCAACTCAAGGATCTATGAAATCTTTTGTGAAAATTCATAATGTGGATTTTCCTAGAATTACTGTAAAATAACGATGCCATGCTACAGTGTTGACAATAGAAATTTGCCCAGAATGTAGTATTGTTAAGAAAAAGTGCAAGTTGCACACTTGCTCAAGCAGATGGAGAGAGAGAAAATCCGTACAGGAAGTGGGCTCCCTCGGTGTGGTAGCAAGCCACTCTCATCACTGCCCACAGGGTCAGCGAGGCCCTTGTCCTCCTCTAACCGAAAGTTCGGTCTCTGTCCCCAATGCCAATCAATGCCAATTTAATAATGAGGGCATGGTTTTGAGAAAAAGGGAAAAGAAGTTTTATTGCTTTGCTAGCAAAGGAGAAACACAGGGGACTCCCGTCCCAAAGGCAGGGACAGGGGAGTTTTAGAGGGTGACATTCCAGGTGTGCTCTGGTAGGGGTCCCAGGGCGCCCTGATGGTGTTTTAGGACTCACGTGTTCATTTGGGAGACGTTGGCTTCCCAGGTCCTCAGCAGGCTCTCCTTCCTGTAGGGGGTGTGCTGGAGGGCAGTTAACTGGGGGAGGAAGAGATCACACTGCCTCCCTAAGCTTGCTAGGGAGGGAAGAGGAGAGAGAGAAAAAATTCATTAAAAAAAAACACACGCACAAAAAGCCAGGCGCAGTGGCTCACGCTTGTAATCCCAGCACATAGGGAGGCTGAGACAGGAGGATCACAAGGTCAAAGCCAGCCTCAGCAACAGCGAGGTGCTAAGCAGCTCAGTGAGACCCTGTCTCTACATAAAACACAAAATAGGGCTGGGGTGTGGCTCAGTGGTTCAGTACCCCTGAGTTCAATCCCCAGTACCAAAAAAAAAAAAAAAAAAACACCTTAGAGCGACAGAGGGCTATATTCAGAAGGTGAGGGGACACGATTACACTCCCAGGGTGACCTGGTCAGTAGATCCCTAGCCTGCTGGACACTTCTGTCATAAGAACAAATCTTATGTCATGACTGCAACTCATTTTCAGGTGTTACAAAGTCCAAGCAAGTCCAACTCAAGCCTTTATTCAACATGCAACTTCAGAAGGCCCACCCTGTCCATCCTGTGCAAAGACTTGCGCAAGGAGGCCTTCAGGGGAGGAGGTCCCTGTGGGCACAGAGGTGAGGCTGCCGCACACCCCATGGCCTCCATCCTCTGTGTGTCCTACTGCTTCTCCCTGGACCCACAGGGATGCATGACCTGTAGCCCTGCCTCCTGGGGGCTCCCGCCCAGGTCCAGCCTGGCCTTCTGCCTCCCTTACCCTCTGGGCAGCACTGGGCCCCACCTCACCTCTCTGGGGTCTTCTGAGTGCCAGGCACCAGCCTTTGTTCCTATTTCCTCCCTGTGGCCCCTGACCAGGGCCTCAGGCCACCTTTCACGCTCTCCAGGGTCCCTCCCTTCCCTCAGCCTGGAGGGAGAAGCCCCTGGAGGCAGAGCCCAGACTCATTCGTGCCAACCCCCAACCTCTACCTAGAGCTCCAGCCCTCCCCTCCCTGGCCCTGGGTAACAGCAGCACCAGCCAGGGGAAGGTCCAGGAAGATGAAAGCATTCTGCAGCCCTGCATTCCCAGTCTTCTGTTTGGGGAGGAGTCTGGCGGCCCAGAAGCAAGGCTTTTGTGTCTGCCTGAGAGGGTGCAAGTACTTCCTGGTCTGTTATTCTCCTCTTTTAGGCCTCAGGAAAAATGATGCGAGGACAGGAAAATTCCAGTTGGCCGTCCAGTGAGCATGTTAATACAGCTAATAGGGTAATACACGTCATCTTTCCTGTGCAGGCTATTACTCTGACACATATTCTCATTAAGGCAGCAGCTAGTTGGTGCTGTCTCCAGAAGATGGTAATGCTGGAGAATCTGCAGGATAAAAAGTCCTTTGTGGCTTTTGATGTTCAATAGAAAAAGCCCAAGTACAAAGCAAGCAAGTTGGAATAAAAAGTAACGAGATGGGGCCACACTGACCAAGAGACCAGAATGAAAGGTCGGGGTTGTGTGGAAAGATGCCTTCAGTAGAGGCCTGAGGCCTGAGGCAGGAGCAGCCCAGGAGGTGGGCGTCCAGCTCACCTAGGCTTGCCGCAAGCAGAGGCTCCCACTTGGAATTTGGAGCTGGCAGGCTCCTACTTTACACACAGGCCGTGGTGCGTGTGTGTGTGCGCGTGTGTGTGCGTGCGCACATCAGAGTGAAGAAAAGCATGTGTGCATAATTTCTGGAAGAACACACCAGAAACCGTTAATGGCACTGATCTCCAGGGACAAGAGCAGGAAGTCCGCGGGGGAAAGTTTGCTTTTCCCCTAGAAACTTCTGTTATGTTCAGACATTTTTGAAATTCTCTCGTTTATTACAGAAAGGATACATTGTTTTATAAGAACATAGTCAAAAATTCACAGAGAACGAACAAAATACTAAGTGTTAAGAAAACTATTCATGTAAATTTTGTAGGTTCCAGAAGAAAGACAAAAGCAAAGTGAAAAACTCATCAGGGCTGGAAGCAGCGAGATGGAGCCAGCGAGAGGGGGAGACCCGGTTCCAGGGAGGTGCGTGCGGGGCAGCTCTCAGCTCACTCTCCTTCAGGGCCCCGAGCTGTGCACAGCCGAGGGCAGGCGGGCGTGAGAGCAGGAGCCCTGCACCCCAGGAGAATCGGCAGCCCATGTTCAAGCAGGCCCACCCGCTGCAGGGAATGGAAGTCAGTGGCACAAAAATCAGTCTGAATTTTTGCCTGCTGAGTAAACTTTCCAAACCAAAGAGTCCACTAGAAGGAAGCAGTTTCATATTCTCTGGAAAGTTTCCTTAGAAGTACACACATTAGTAAAAAGCCAGGCTGGGGCGTCCTGCAGAGCAGAGGCTGAGTGTGGTCAAGCAGGAGCCTCAGCTTTGCTCTGGACGGAAGGCACAAGTCTGCAAAGGGAGCTCCTCAAGTACACGGCGCCTGACCCGTGAGGTGGCCTGCGTGCAGAGAGCCAGTCTTCAGAGGAAGCCTCAGCTGCCATGGGCTCCAGCATGGTCCCTGGAGCAGAGAGCCAGGAGGAGGGCCTCTGCAGACCAGCTGCCCACCAGGCAGGTATGAGCAGGGCCAGGAGATCTGAGGCAGAGTGAGTACCCCGTCTGGGTCTCAGTGCACACTGGACAGCCTCCTCTGCCTCCTTTTCTCCCACTTTCTGTCCCTGTCTGTGGCTAATCCTCAGCCTGCGTTCTGAACGTCAGTCCTAAGTATTTACATGCCAGCCCCGCTCCCACACATCGGATCTCCAGTGGCCAGTGTTCAGAACGCCTGAGCATGGCTGTCCAATGTCAATGCTGTTTAGGGATGGCGAAAGGTAGTCCACCGCACTCCACATACCACTGTCTCCTGGACAGTAACGAGGCACCGAGCACTTCCGATTAGCTTTCATCTAGGAAGGAATTCACAAATGACAGCCTGTGCTGTTTATCAACCTGGAGGAGAGCCTGGGGACAGTCCTGTTGTAGTTGGTCCCTCATGAGGTGTTCGCAAGGAGCGACTCCTAACTGCACAGCCGAGGTCCTGACCGAACCAGGGAGGCCACTCACAGCTACCTGCTGTGGAATCAGAGCGATCCAGACGCCTCAAGGGTTCCCTCTGGGAGTCGGAGGTGGCAGCGAACACTTGAGTGACAGCAGCTGCTCTGGACACTCTGCAGCCCCCGGCCTTGCGCAGCCTCCTGACCCCACCTCCTCCTGAAGGCCACCTTGAGGCTGGAGGGGAGGAAACTGGGGTGCAGGTATTGCCTCAGCCAGGGTCTAGCGGCAGATCCCAAGTGCCACGGGTGTGACAGCGAGGGCCATTGGCCAGCCCTGTGCTGTCCAAGAAGCTGGTCGACGTCTCAGATCCTGGATTCCCTACGGAGAATTCTGTTGCCGACTGAAGTGAACCCCAAGTCCGCTTCAGGATCCCCTAACTAGAAACAGCACAAAGCTCGAAGAAAGCCCTGCTTGTGGTCCGGAGCTGCACTTGACAATGCAGCTGACGTTCCCCTTGAGGACGCGAACACCCTCAAGAATGGGTCCCTGGCTCAGCCTTCCCTGGGGGCGCACTCGCCCACGCAGCCTGCGCCCACTGAAGGAAGCAGGGCTTTAAAGGCCAGCTCCTGCCTTCCAGGCGACAATCCGCCATGCTGGTTAGGCCAAGACCTGCAGCTCGCAGGAGGGGGAGCCAGGAGGAGGGGCTGCTGGCGGGTGGGAGAAGCCAGTCCACACAGGGATCAGGCTGCTTTGCATGCTGCTGCTGCTCGCCTCTCTCAGCTGCCAGTGAGGCTCGTGGCCCACCAGCATCTTCTGCAGCCCAGCGCGGCTGGGTGGGTCGGCATCCCACCGCTGTGGCAAACACCACCGGGGAAGCCGCTGAGAAGAGGTTCACTGTGGCTCAGCTTTGGAGGTCGCAGCACAGAGTCCTGGGCCACTGCCCGGGCCTGTGGTGCAGCAGCACAGTGTGGCATTTGTCCTGGCTGGGAAGTGACAGAGACCAGGGGCCCGTGCCCTTGGGGGCACGCCCCGCGAGCTGAGGATCCCCACCTGGCCCCCCCTCTGCAAGTTTCCACGACTCCAATAGCACCAAACTGGGGACCAGGCCCCCAGTATGTGGGTCAGGCTGTTGGGGACCCTCGAGACCCAAACCCTAGCTGTGGTTTTCGTGGGGTCGAGCATGGCCCTCAGCAGCCTTGCTGTCCTCTTCCTCTCTGGGCACTACCACCTCGCTGCACACTTCTTCCCTGAGGTGCTCCCAGTGCAGGACGCTGAACGCCGGGTGGTGCTGAGGTGGTGGGGAGAACGGGGCAGAACCTGAACCCAGCGCAGCCCAGACATGAGCCCAGAGGGAGGCCTGCTGATCTACGCTGCAGCCACACCAGGGCATCTCAGGAAGACACGGCTCCAGCAAACCACTGCCCCAGGAGCATGTCCCTGAGGTCCAGAGGGCAAGCCACTGGCCCAGGGCTATAGCTGCAGCCACCTCTACGCCAGCGCAAAGCAAGGCAGCACTGTGGCTTGTGTGTTTTTATAAGGAATCACCACCTCTAATTTGTAAACCAAAAGGGTGGAATAAATCTGTTTTTACCACTGCCTTTACATCCTGAGGAGGGGAGACCAGCGGTTCTTTCAGAAGTGGTCTCACTTCTGGCTGTGTCTGGTGGAGAGAAGCAAGTGCCCGCCAGCATGTGGGTTTGCGTTGAGCAGGTGTTTCCTCACACCTGGCTTTGGCAAAGGTGCAGACAGCAGGTCACATTGCCATGACAACAAAGGGGAGAAGCCTACCAGAGGTTAGGGTCCCAGCTGGGAGCCCAGGGCCCTGGGGTCTGGGAAGGAAGCACCCACCTCTGGGCTGTGGGGCCCTGCTCCAGCTTCCCTGCTGTCCACCTTCCTGCAAAGCCACAACGAGCTCCTCCTCTCACAGGACACGCAGCCCGGATTCCCAGCTTTCCCCTGGGAAACTGAGTACAGTAACTAGAAATTTCTACAGGCAGTTGAAATAGAAAGTACAGGAATCCCACCACTAAAAACAGAAATCACTAATAAGTCACACTCTTCGTTTCTGTACACACTCCAAGTACCACACACTCTCTTTTCAGCCAGTGATCTTACTCCATGTGTGCACTGTGGTTCTGTGACACCAGCATCACTCAAGGCAGGCAGATATTTCTGAAAGCCCAAAGGCAACCAACCAAAACCATTTTCAAGCTGTAATTTTGAGGCTCAACTTCAAGGGACAGAATGAGGCTGCTGGCGGTTGAGCTGTGCCCACCGTCACCTCTGCTTCCAGATTCCATGGTGACCAGGCATGGGCTGGCCTGGCTTTCCCAAGACTTCTCCCAAAACAATATGCAGCAAAGTTTCCCAAACTTCAGGGCTATGACAATGATTCATGCCCAGCAGTTAAGAACTTACACCCAGGGGCTGGGATTGTGGCTCAGTGGTGGAGCGCTTGCCTCACATGTGTGAGGCACTGGGTTCGATCCTCAGCTCCACATATAAATAAATGAATGACTAAAGGTCCATCAACAACTAAAAAAAATTAAAAAAAAAAAAAAAAAGAACTCACACCCAGACATTAGACAGTGGGGCTGACTTAAGGACACTGGCCACCATGAAATGGCTGTGTGCCTCACTGCTGAGCACCCGCCTGAGGAGCCGGAGCCCACGTGTAGCAGAGATCCCTTCTCCAGCCCCCGAGGGCTGTGAACACACCACCTATGCTGTCCACAGCTCCTTCCACGCCCTGTCCCAACCAGAGTGGCCTAGGTAGATATGTTTTCTAGAGTTATTTTTCTAAAAGGAACTTATTGCTAGTTGTTTTTTTAAAAAAAAATCTGAGAAAACAGCTTTGTTTGTTGAGCTAATGTAGTAATTTTGTAAAATTTAATCAGTTTTGAAAAGTCATCATGAATGACATACATTCAGGCAGATAAAGACCAGAGAGGAGACGTGTTGGTTCTATGAACCCTTCATTCAGCATCGAAGCAACGAACTTTTACTGAGTTCCCTCCCGAGCACCACGTCCTATGTAAATGAAGCAAACAGACGTGGACCGGGGACTTCACTCCAAAAGAAGCAACGAGCTGACTTACTTGAGTGTGCTGTTAGTCAGGTTTGCACCGTTGTGACCAAGAGACCTGAGGAGAGCAACTCAGGAGGAACCGCGCGTTGGGGCTCATGGCTGGCCACTCCATGCTCTGGGCCCAGGTGAGGCGGAATGTCATGGAGGAGATGGGCGGAGGAGGAGGGCAGCTGAGGGCACGGCAGCAGGGAGCAGGGAGCTTGAGCCAAGGACCCAGGACAATACAGTGCCCTGTGCACACCCGCGTCGTCCAGCTACCCGCCCGCCAAGTGGATGCATGCACCCATGGGGTGGCGGCTCTCAGAACCTAATCAGCTGCCTCCCAACGCTCCTCGTCTCACACGTGAGCTCCTGAGGGCACTGCACATCCAAATGGTGACAGTGTGCACACGGGCCGTGAGTGAGGAACAGTGGGCCCAGGGCCAGCGGAGGGGGCGCTGCTGGGCAGGATGGGGGACAGCGCAGAGCCTGTGCGCCTGCCCGGGGGTCTCGGAGGGGAAGAGCAGGGAGGGGAGCCGGGGTGGCTGCCCACCTCCCCACACGTCGCTGCGGCCTGGGTCTGCAGGAGGCGACGACGGCTCCCGCCCAGGACTGCAGGCCCCGCACCCCAGGAGCAACGCGCCCTGGGCGGTGCTGAGGCCACGGTGCCATCTCTGGTCCTGGTCGTCACTTTGCTCCCGCGGCAGTTTTGTGCAGCAGAGTCCCAGGCAGCGCGGCAAAGGCTGGCCGGCGCCGGGGAGGTGTGGCCCTGCAGGATGAGGGGCCCGGCTCACGGAGGCGGCCGTCCGCGGACAGTCCCTTCGGCGCAGCCACGCCTGCTGAGGCCGGCTAGGGTCTCCAGGTCAGGAGCCACCCTCGTCCTGGGGACACCCGGTTACCTTTCTTCCAGGTGGTAGGCAAGTCCCGCAGGACGTGTGTGCGCCTGGCCCGGCCGGCTGGCCTGCACCTCGCCCTGCGCCTCCCCGGGAGCGCGGCCACTCAGCACGCTGCTCGGGCCCTGCTGCCATCGCCTCCTCCCCGCCACGGAGCCCTCGGCCCAGCCCGAAACCGCACCTGCGTCCTAACTCGGTGTCCCCAGGCCACGCATGGCCGCACCCCGCGCCCCGTCAGTCCCCCGCCATCTCAGGGCCTCCTCCCCGCGCCCAAGGAGACCCTCTTGAACCCCAGGGTTTGCTCACTTGTGTCCTGTTTGGAAGTCTGTGGATGTCGATATTTCACTTACTAACTTTGCTTTTTTATTTTAAGAAATTCTATCAGCTTTGTTTTTCTGCTAATTGGCAATATTGGAAATTCACATAGAATTTATTGAATTAAGCTGAACGAACGGCCCACATACAGACGGCACCTAAGAAATACAAGACGCAGGGCCTCTGCTCCAGGTCTCCTGGGCTAGTGCAACGCTCCTCAGGTCCTAAACCAGCAGGTCCCTGCGGGAAGGGTGGGAGGGCACAGTCCTGGGCTCAGACAGGGCAGAGCTGGAGGGAGCCCCACTGCAAGCCGCAATCATTGTCTTCTCAGGAGCAAGTGAAACAGAAAAGTTGTTAGGCCAGTTGTCAACCCTTGGTATGGACAGGCGCTGTCTGTGCTCACTGCTGCAGCCGTGGTGCGTTTCTCAGTCTGCAGAACACAGCAGCCGCTGGCATCTAAATGAGGGCCGCTCCTACCAGCAGTGACCTTTGCTAACTGCATAATTGCCTCAGTGCCTGGTGCTGTTCCAGAAGCTGGTTATTAAACCAGATGCTGAAGCAGAGCAGGAAGCCACCTTTTTCCTGGGGGACGGACCATGGAGAAGTAATTAAATGCTTAATAACAAAGCATGAGACTTACACAAGCTAAGAGGTTAAACATGTGTTAAATGAACATTACCTTTTATCTTAGAAAAATTAGGGAAATGGAGACTATCTTGTTTATCTTCTGCCTGTAAGGGATGGACACTCATGTTGAGTACTGAGCGAGACCATTTTAAACCAGCCCTGGGGTCTGCTGCCCTCTCCTCAGGGGATTCCAGAAGACAGCCCCTTCCCGTGCTGATGGACACCTCACCTTGGTCATGCCCATCTCTCTTGAGCCAAAGTGCTTCTTGGATACCATCTGGTCCTCCCCTTTTGCTCTCTGGGGATTTACCCAGGAACTTCACGTCCACCACCCTGGGGTCGGGCTACCCCATCCCGAGACCTCAGCCCTGGGTCTCCTCTCCTCTCTGCTCGGCTCTCACGTCTTCAGGCATTCACAGACACACGTCAGACACCGTGGGCTCGGCCTGTCCAGGGGACTGGGCCTGACACACGTTCCTCATCCTGGTGGTGGCGTGGCTCCCCACCTCCCAGCCTCTCCTCCCGTCCTGGTCCTGGGGTGGCCCAGCTGGCTCTCCATCCTCCTGCCCAGTGGCTGCCTCCCTTGGAGCACCCTGGTCTCAGCTCAGCTGCCCTGGCTGGTCTCAGCCTGCACTTCCCTCGATTGCTCTGTCACTCAGGCTGGGGACAAGTTCCTTCTCCCACAGTCTGAGTAGAGCATTCGCAGCACCTTCACCCAGGGCAGGAGACCTGGGAGAGGCCTCGGCCCACAGGACAGCTGCTGCTCTGAAGAGCGGCCCTTCCTGGGAGGCTTCCTGACCCAGCCCTGGCTGCTGCCGCTGGGTCAGACGCTCCGGAGCCCCCTGCACCTGGTGAGGAACGGGGACCTATGGCCAGTGAGCACAGGGACAGAGGGACAGACGCCAGCCTGGTAGGGAGCCAGGGAGCCGGGAGCTTGTCGGCAGCAGGCCCGCCAGAGGGCCCAGCGCGCTGCATGATGGACAGGCCGCCTGCGGGCAGCTTGCAGAGCCTGACCCACCGTCAGGCTTCGTTCATCCTGAGCTCCTGTAGACGCAGTGACCCACGTGGAGAGCAGCATGTTAATTTTTTTAAACATTTATTTATTCTACGTGGGCACACGTGACAGCAGAATGCACTGTGGTTCATCGCACACAGACGGAGCACAGCGTTTCCTTTCTCTGGCTGTACATGATGTAGAGTCGCACCATCTGTGCAGTCATACATGTGCCTAGGGCATTGATGTCCATCGCATTCCACTGTCTTTCCTGCCCCCATGTCCCCTCCCCTCCTCTTCCTCCCTTTTGACCAAAGTTCCTCCATTCTTCCCCTGCCCCCGCCCCCATTATGGATCAGCATCCAGTTATCAGAGAGAACATTTGGCCTTTGGTTTTTTGGGATTGGCTTACTTCACTTAGCATGATGTTCTCCAACTCCATCCATTTACCTGCAAATGCCATGATTTTATTCTCTTTTCATGCTGAGTAATATTCCATTGTGTATATATACCAGTTTCTTTATCCATTCATCTATTGAAGGGCATCTAGGTTGGTTCCACAGTGTAGCTATTGTGAATTGAGCTGCTATAAACATTGAAGTGGCTGCATCACTGTAGTGTGCTGTTTTTAAGTCCTTTGGGTATAGACTGAGGAGTGGGATAGCTGGGTCGAATAGTGGTTCCATTCCAAGTTTTCTAAGGAATCTCCCTACTGCTTTCCAGATTGGTTGCGCCAATTTGCAGTCCCACCAGCAATGTATGAGTGTGCTTTTCCCCCACATCCTCACCAACACTTGTTGTTGTTTGCATTCTTGATAACTGCCATTCTGGCTGGCCTGAGATGAAATCTTAGAGTAGTTTTGATTTGCATTTCTCTAATGGCTAGAGATGTAGAACATTTTTTCATATATTTGTTGATTGATTGTATATCTTTTTCTGAGAAATGTCTCTTCAGCTTCTAGTCCATTTATTGATTGGGTTGTTTGTTATTTTGGCATTTTTTGAGTTCTTTATATATCCTGGAGGTTAGTGCTCTATCTGATGTGCATGCAGCAAAAATTTACTCCCAAAATGTAGGCTCTCTCTTCATCTCCTTGATTTTCTTTTGCTGAGAAGAAGCTTTTTAGTTTGAATCCATCCCATTTATTGATTCTTGATTTTATTTCTTGCACTTTAGGAGTCTTGTTAAGGAAGTCAGGGCCTAATCCGACACGATGAAGGTTTGGGCCTACTTTTTCCTCTATTAGGTGTAGGTTCTCTGGTCTAATTCCTAGGTCCTTGATCCACTTTGAGTTTTGTGCATGGTGAGAGATAGGGGTCTAGTTTGCTGCATATGGATTTCCAGTTTTCCCAGCACCATTTGTTGAAGAGGCTGTCTTTTCTCCAATGTATGTTTTTGGCACCTTTGTTTAGTATGAGATAACTGTATTTATGTGGGTTTGTCTCTGTGTCCTCTATTCTGTACCATTGGTCTACATGTCTATTTTGGTGCCAAAACCATGCCATTTTTGTTACTATAGCTTTGTAGTATAGTTTAAGGTCCTGGTATTGTGATGCCTCCTGTTTCACTCTTATTGCTAAGGATTGCTTTGGCTATTCTGGGTCTTTTATTTTTCCAAATGAATTTCATGATTGCTTTTTCCATTTCTATAAGGAATGATGTTGGGATTTTAATTGGAATTGCATTGAATCTGTATTGT
>CM053408.1:412563-433204 GCA_028644305.1 Xerus rutilus | reverse complement strand
CTGGAACGCCGTCACGCTAGCACTTCCCAACATGAGAGGCAGAATGAGCCACACATGCAGAGACGCAGTCGACAAAATACACGAGACACATACTTCCAAATTACAAGGAATTTCTGGAAAAAGTTTAAAAGACATGAATAAATGGAGAGATATACTATGTTCATGGATTGCCAGACTCAGTGTTCTTAGCTCATCAATTATTAAGCTTCTGTTTAGCTTCTCATGGGCTGCAACAAGGTTATTGTTTGGGATTGTGGTCTCGTCTGACGCTTGACAGGGACATATCCAGTTCTGAACTCACGTGGGTTGTTGGCAGATTCAGTTCCTTGTGGTTCTAAGATGTAGGAATTCATTTTCTGGCTGGCTAGAGCTCCTGGTAGGCTGCCTGTAGCTCCTAGAAGATGCCTGTTTTCTTGTCATGGAGCTTTCCCTATAGGACTCATAGTTTTTTAATTAAAATGAGAAAATTAACCTCCAATTCCATTTCAACACCACACTGTGATTTCTTATCCATACGTTTAACTCCCTTCTCCCACACCACAATGCTTGGATCTCATTATATGCACAAATGTAGCTACTCGTTTTTCTCATGCCTAGAGTTGGCAGAAAGTGGTTTCAGAATGGCTAGTGCATTCCCCACAAAAAAGTTGATTATGATACTTTATAATTTGTTGAGACAAAATTTAAATAGTAATTTCATTTATGTAAAATTTGATGCTTTGAAAAAGGCACATACAAAAATAACCCACACCATTCTGAAGACATAGAACTCTGTCAGC
Organism: Xerus rutilus; assembly: GCA_028644305.1. Classification (NCBI taxonomy): domain Eukaryota; kingdom Metazoa; phylum Chordata; class Mammalia; order Rodentia; family Sciuridae; genus Xerus; species Xerus rutilus. Next base: position 432,425 of record CM053408.1, on the reverse strand, counting down.
CTCTTCTCAGTCAGGTGCCCTGTGAGGGCAGGCCTGGCCTCCTCACCTTCTTTGTGGGTCTGTTCTACCTGCCCTAGAACTGCATGCATATTACCTGTTGTTCTGTGCACATGGCGTGTTTAGGGAAGTCCCCATGTTCTTGAATATCTCACGACTCCCTCTGTGCTGTGAGTGTACTCCATTTAACAACTGTGCTACACCTCGCTCATATTTGGGAATGTTCCATTATTGTAGATGGACACAATATCTTTATTTTTTTATTTTTATGTGGTGCTGAGGATTGAACCCAGTGCCTCATGCATGCGAGGCAAGCGCTCTACCACTGAGCCACAATCCCAGCCCTAGGGAATGTTCCATTATTAAGGGTAAAGACCTCAAACATTTTTATATAACTTTTGGGACATAAGTCTTCATTTCTTTTGGTAAATATCTAGGGGTGGAATTGATATGGGAAGGATAGGTCCAGCTCAACCTTATAAGGAAATGTAAACCTGTTCCCAAGTGTTTGTACTGATTCACCTTCTTCCCACAGGTAGGAGAGTCCTGCTGCTTTCCACCCAATTTCAAGCATTTGCCACTGTCTACAGGTTTTGTCTGAGCTTTCTGAAGGGTAGCCTGTCTCAGGGTGGCTCTCTGCACCTGCATTTCCCTGAAGGCTTGGCTTGAGCACGTTTACCTGTGCTTACCTGTGCTTAGCCACCATTTAGTTTCTCTGTAAAGTGGATGCTGAAATCTTCTGCCAGTTTCCCCTACCGGGGTCTCTGCCCTTTGTATGTGAATTGTGGGAGTTCTTTCTATGTTTGGATACCAGTCTTTGTCAGATACGTTTCGCAAATATTTTCCTCTATATTCAATTTATAGGCTGAATTTTCCTTTTAGTAGTGGTGTCCTTCAAAGAGCAGATCTTAATGAAATCTGGATGCTGTTGTTCCTGTTCTCTGAGGACCCTGGGCTTCCAAGGTGGGAAGCCATTCTGCCCTCCACAGTTGGCTCCAGTGTCCAGGCCTTTGCTCCTGATTACATCTATGCCATGACTGCCTGTCTGCACCACTGGTTGGAAAGGCTGCTTGTTTTGAATGAAAATCAGTTGATTCCACAAATTCCACCTCCTGAGCTCTTTCTTGGGCCCTGCTGCTCTACTTAACCGGCCTCACGCAGGCACCGAGTGTCCTCATGGCATGGTTCCCCAGTGACCCTCAGGAAGCACCTGCTGTCCAGCTCTCCAGCTCTGGTCAGTGCTTGCCACACTGTGCGGCATTTTCATATAAAAGTCTAGAATCTGATTTTCATGTTCCCTGAAAATACTTGCTGAGCTCATGGTTAGAATTGTGCTGATCATTTTGGAAAGGGTAGAAATTACAATGACATTGAGTCCAGCAGTCAATGATTGTAATACATCTGTCCATTTAGTTGGGTGTTCTTACCTAAATTTCTCCCATCAGTGTATCTTACATATACTTTGTTAAATTCATCTCCAAGTATTTAATTTTTAACACACAAACACACACACACAATGGTCTTACTCTCTGTTCCTTGCTAGTTGTATTATGTTGCAAGGGTCCCCATGGCAGTGTGTCACACCAGAGTCACTCCCCACAGTTTTGGACACCAGCAATCCAAGACCAGGTGGCAGGGATGTGGTGTCCTGGGGCCTCCTTCCTGGCTTGTGCCCTGCTTTCCTCGGCTTCATCCCTATTCGTCCTCCTTCTGTCTCCCTGCTTGGGAGGTCAAGGGCCCTCTTCCTGCAAGGGCCCCAGTCAGCCTGGATTGGGGCCTACCACGTCACCTCGTCTGGCCTTTGGCACCTCTAAGGGCCCTGCCTCCAAATACTGTCATGCTCTGTGATCCTGGGGGTTGGACTTCAACGCGGGACTTTCTGGGAGGCACTGAGGTCTGCAACCCTAGTGTACGGAGAGCCCTTGGTTCCACATGCTGGCCATGTGTAGGCTGGCCAATCACCTCAATTGCTGCAGTGGCCCCCCACGCTCCTCAGGGGTGCTCTCCACAGAGACAGGTGCAGGGAAAGTCTCCCTCTCCCTCTCCAGCCCTTGTGCTTTGGGTTTTTTTTTTTTTTGCTTCTGTGACTGTTGCACTGGGAGGACCCCGCACCACACCATCAGGCAGAGGTGGTCAGGGTGCACTGGCTCCTCCCAGTCTTGGGCGGGCCCTCTGAAGACGCTCTGGGCCGAGCTGGAAGCCTTTCTGCTGCTTGCTGAGGACTTCTTGTCCTCGTGAATGACTGTTGAGTTTTATCAGATGGGTTTCTATGCATCAACTGACAGGGCCATTGGTTTATTTTTGTTAATGTGATAAGTTTCCTTAAACAACCTTGGAGTGTGGGATCAACAATATGCACCTAGGCAAATTGCACCAGGTAGTCACTGGAGATCACCCTTCAAAAGCTGCATGAACATCTGGGTTCCGTGTGCTCATGCCTTATTGAGGATTCACATCCAGATCGTGAGGGAGGCTCCCCTTGACCTGTGTCATACCCCAGTATCAGGGTTCTCTGGCTTAATGAAGAGGTTGGTACGATGTTGGTATTCTATTACTTTTACCTTAAACATTTGATTAAATTCACCTGAAGTTTTCCTTATAGGAAGCATTTTAAGTAGCTAAAGTCAGTGTTATTGAATTATATTTCAATGAAATTTCTTATTTCACTCTGTATCATTTTAAGTTAGTTTTTTCCCCCAAAGGCGTTGTCCAATTTGTCCTGATTATTGAATGTACTGGCATAAAGTCGCTTAAAGCACATGTCACCAGCCATGCCGGTCAAACAACATGTACCTTCTCCGCTCCTGTTGCAGGCTGGCATCGTGACCCTGGCCACTTGGGTTCTCTTTTGGGGAAAAGGAACCTGATTGTCTATGGTTTTGTTTGCTTTTTCCAGTTGTAGACCAAAACTATCCCCTGCGGACGTCAACAAGCCAGGCGATGTGACCTGACCCACCACAGGCTGTCCCCTGGAGCTGCAGCGTCCCCAGCCCGCTGCAGAAGGCTCAGTCTCCAGTGGACACCACTGAGGTGGTGGGACCTTCCAGAGGTGGGGCCTGGCGGGAGGTGTGGGGCCCTGGGCGTCGACCTCCCCCTCCCTCTTCTGCACCTGGCCATGAGGTGGACGGGCCTCCTGTGCATGCGCTCCACAGTGGTGTGCTGGGGGCCACAGGCCCAGTCTGCATGGAGCCAGTGGGTCATGGCCTGCAGCCTCCAGAACTGAGCCCAAATGAACCTCTGACCTCTTCTAAAGCTATCTAGGTGTTTGGCATAGTAATGGAAGTTGCCTGATATACCTTGCTGGGGTTGAGTCTCCTTCTACCACGATGGGAACACAGTGGGTCGGAGGGCTTTCTGTGAAGTCATAGCACATTTATTTGTTTTGAATAGTATCAATAGCATTTTCCAATTTACTTCCTGGGAACAATTATTATTTAGTCTTCAACTCATTCCAAAACAAGATTCGAGATGTTTAGAGCAACGTACATCAACAAGTTAAAACACAGTAACGGAGAAAACTGGGAAGAAGAATGAAGAGGCTGAAAACGAGAGGCCCAGGTAAGGCCGGGCCAAGCACACTCACCTCCAGGGCGGCGTCAGCGCTGCAGAAGGCACCACGAGGAGGTCTGCCTGTGCTTCCTGGAGACCAGAGCAGGCTGAGATGCCCTGTCCCAGTCCTCCATGGTGTGTTTCAGGCGCCGGGACTTTACGGTAACCCCCGTCCCTAGCAGCCCACCACTCAGCCCACTCAATGGGCCTCTCGGATGGCATACTCATGGACTCTTTCACCTCTGGCAATATTTCAGAGACCTTCCTGTTTCTGATAACAGTGCTTTCAGGTTATGGGAGAAAAGGGACATTTGAATATCACCAATGTCTCAATCTTTTGTGCTGTGATAACAAAATACTGTGGTCTGGGTCACAAACGGCAGACGGTTCTGGGGGCTGGGAAGTCTAAGACAAAGGCACAGCAGAGCTGCTGTCTAGGGGGCTGCCCTGGCCTCTGCAGGGCCAGTGTGGCTCCTGGCGTGGTGGAAGGGACAGCAGGGCACAAATGTGCCCCCTCAAGCCCATTCCTGAGGGTGCAGACTTCCGGGTCTGGTGGACTGACCTTGACATTTCAACATGAACTTCGAGGAGGATGCAGATTCCAGCCATCACACCTGTTTGTTTAACCGGAGCAGCCAACCAAAACAATCAATTCAAGCCAAAAATTCAGTTTCAGTCTCCTGAGTCCAATTTTAAATGAACTGATGTCCGTCCAGGAGGAAGGCATGGCCTTCCACCAGGCTGAGACGGAGTAGAGCCTCCTTTTCCTGAGCCCTGTGGCCGCTGTCACAGCGACAGTTGGACCTTCAATCCTTGGTTGTTTATTTGCATACAACTTTCAAGTTTCAGAGAAACCCAAATTACAAAAGAGTAATCATCAGATGCAGGAAAATAAGCCCTTGCATGGAGGGACTGGAAGGCATTTCTAAAAGTCCCCATATTATCAATTTAATTATGTGTTTGTATGTAGTGAGTAATGTCTTACGTTCTTGCCAAGTGTCCTTGGAAGGGAGTTTGCTAGAAGCATGTCAGCTAGGTCGCTCTGGTACATCACTGCGAATGCTGTCATTCACACATTGCGCTACATACACTCCAGATTTAATTCTGCCAAAATCAGGTCACTGCAAAGCGCCATGTTAAACTGCAAACTCGCAACAGGAAGATCAAGTTGAGACAAAGCAAAGCATCAGCTCCCTAATTCTAAAACCAACCAACACACACACACACACACACACACCCCAAGCACAGCAGGGCTACAAAAAATAGGGTCAGAAGTCTGAGATCTCTCCACTGGGTGTTTCTGGGGCGATGTTAATTCCAGTTAAATGAAAGTGATTAATCTGTTTAAAATAGAGCTGTTGCTCCCGCCTTGGGGCAGCACGATCTTGCCGATGACCCAGCTGGGCAGCGGGGCCCTGGTTTCTCAACCTCGTCCACCATCCGGCTTTCTTTGCCTTTATCCTCTTTCCCGGAAAGTCCTTTCCGGTTATGAGAAGGGTGTTCGATGCGACACTGAGTGTCCCTAATTCGTATCATCCGTGGCACTGCTAGCTTTAGGCAGGGGACGGTCTGCTGGAGTCACACAGCTAAGCCGGGAGCCTTTCGGGCGGGGCAGCGCCTCCTCGTCCCCACCCCGCTCCTGGAGGGGCGCGGGCTGCCCTGCGGGGCTCGGTCTGGGGTTCGGGTGAGCGCGGGTCTATACCGCGGCGGCGCGACGCCCCCGTAGCCCTTGCGCGGGGCTGGACGGTCTGAGGCCGGCGGGTCACTGTCGTGTGGGCTCGCCACCTCCACCTCCCGGCTCGGGGTGGGGGGGTGCCCCACGGTGACCTTCCCGCCCTGAGCAGGACCTCGTGGACACACCCGCGCGCCCCGCAGCCGGCACACAGGCGCACCCCAGCGGCCGCCGCCTCCTGCAGCCGCCGCCTCCAGAGCCCACAGTCGCCGCGGCCGCCCCGGACCAGCACGCGGCGCGAGTCCCCGCCACACCCCGGGCGCGGCCGCGTGCGCCCCGCCCGCCACACCTGGGCCCGCGGCCGGGGCGGGGCGGAGGTGGTCCGGCGCTCCCCCGGGCCGGGCGCAGCGAGCCGGGAGGGTCGCGCGCGCACGCGGTTCCGGGAGGGACCCTCCGGAGGAAGGCAGCGCCAGCGCCATGGACCGCGCGGGCCCGGGCCCGGGGCGGCTGCAGAGGCCGGACCCCGACTGGGTCGAAGCGTGGCTGGACGACCACTGGGACTTCACCTCTTCCTACTTTGTTAGGAAGGCCACCAGGTAGGAATGACAGCGGAGAGCCGCTGGGCTGGAGCTTGGCCTGGCTGGCCTCGCGGCTGGACTCGGCCTCGCGGCTGGACTCGTCCCCGCTCACCACTCCAGGACCCCTGCCCAGGCCCGTCCCGGAAAGTAGGTCCTCCGTCGCCGCTGGGGCGCAGACTCCACTCGAAGCCTGCAGGGTCGAAAAACTAAAGCGTCGGATTCCATCCAACTCGCTTACGAAGTCCCAGCGCAAGAGTGTGCCTGCGACCCCCGGCCCCAAGCACCCGGCGTTCCTCGGAGCGGGATCATCAGTTCGCCCCGCGCTCGAGGGTCTTCCTTCCGCCTCCCATCCCCGGGTCTCCCTAAATCCTCTTGGCAAACCCAGAGCAGCTCCTGACCCCTTTCCCGCTCCGGAAGCGCCCTGCCAGCTCGGTCTCGGCGGCCGCGCTCCTCCCCCGCGCCCCTTGTCCCGGCTGCTGGGCGGGGAAGCGGGTGGGGACGCGCCCCGGGAAGCCCGCGGCCGCCACCGCCGAGTCCTCCGAGTGAGTGCGGCGCCGTCGGCCCCTTCCAGTCCCCTGTTACCCCGCGCGCTTCCGCTCGCCTGCTCGCCCCAGGCTGCTCGCGGCGCGCACACGGGCGGGAGGGCGGCGCCGCGGCCACGGACCCGGGGCCCTCGGCCCCGCGGAGACCCGCGCCCGCGCCGCCTGGTCCCGGGCCAAGTGCCGGGGCCCTGCGGGGCGGGGCAGGAGCCTGCGCGTTGGGAGGCGGCGGCACGGCGGGCAGTGGCGCGCGTGGGAAACGCTCGCCGAGCACTTGGAGACATTGAGACTGGCTCGCCGGGGCCAGCAGGGCGGGGCGGACAGCGCGCGGCTGGCGGCCCCCGCGCGGACCTGGGAGTCTGTGGCCCGCGCCCTCGGGGGAGGCCAGGAGCGCCGCGCCCAGTGCCAGCCCGCCGGCCGGCGGCGATGCTGGTACGGCCGCCGGCCGGCGCGATCTCCCCCGGGCGGCCCGCACAGGGGGGCGCACAACCCCGCAGCGGCGGCACCTGGGCGCGCAGCCCTCGGAGCCTCGGGGAGAGCGACCCTCGGCGCCCGCGATGCTGCCCGGCGGAGACAAGACCAGGTACCTGCTGCGCTCGCCTTCGCTGCCGGCGCGGGTGGGGCGCACCGCGGGGAGACGCCCGGTTGGAAACGGAGCGTGGCTTGCTGTACTCCTGCGGCAGTGCTGCCTGGGGTCTTCGATCCAGCCTTCTTAAATCCTGCTTTTCCGAAGGATGTTCGGAGTTGGTGTCGATTTAATATCGTTAGGGTTTTTCTTTTCTTTTCTTTTTGGACAGGCAAACCCCGGGGGCAAATCTCACACACTTTAAGTGCCCAAGCCCTCCTGTTTTGATCCTCTTTCCTGATTTCTCCTCCTTCCTCCGGAATCCTGAATCCAGAGCGTCAGGGCATAATCAAGAGAGGAAAGTGGTTTCTTTCTAAACAGCACTTCTTCGCGAGCTGGGGGTGGGACCTCGAGCCCACCTATGTCTGGAACCATCAATTGCTGCAAGCCAAAGTTCTTAGGGGTCATCTGCTACCCCGAGGCCCTCTGCGCGGCGTGCTGAGTAAGGCACACTCGCGCACTCCCAGCTGCCGCTGTCTGGGAGCACAGCACAGAGACTTGGAGGGGCCCAGGAGCCGGGCCGAGTGTGCAGCGTGAGCGGCTTTCTTAAGGTAGATTATTAACCATGCAGAGTGAAGCTATTTTGTCCAGTACATCAGCATGGATGCCCCTGTCCTTGTTTTACCTCTTGGAGTTAAAGACGTGGACTTGGGTTTGGTGGCTTGGTACTTGTCATAGAGGAGGGCCCTCACGGCAGACCCAGCAAACTTTGAAAGTGTTGCAACGTTGTTACATTTTCCTCCCACTTCTTTTTCTTCCAAGTGCTATAGGATTAAACTCTCAGCTCTCAAAATTAGGATTAGGACTGTAAAATTTAGATCACTAGCTCTCCAAAAAACAGCACCCTCCCTTTAGGGTTTCTATATTACAGTGGATGTTGCCAGTAGCAAAACATTGCCTCCTCTGTGTGTGTGTGTGTGTGTGTGTGTGTGTGTTCTTAACAGAAGAGTTCATGTTGGATGCCCGTTGGAAAACGAAAGTGTACGATATTTCAGAGCCCCGCAGGCCCTTAGCTTGAGCAGTTATGAAAGGCTGAGAGTTGTCAGCATAAAGAACATAATCTGAGGATTTTGGTATAGGCAGAGGACCTTCACGACATAGTATTCTGGTTTGGCTTTATACTCAGTCATTAATTGCAGACTTCTAAAATAAGAATAAGAAATAGAAGAATATTACTTGGTTATAAACATGCAAACTGCTAAGCCCAGTGTGGTTCACACTGAGGTTAAATTTATGGTGAACATTTCGACTTTGTAGCTAAGTTTTTTATTTTTAAGTTAAAATGCATGTCCCTTTGTTATGTTTGGTAAGTGTGAAATGAAAACTGTGTTATTTGGGCGGCTGGGGTTGTGGCTCAGTGGTAGTAGCGCTTGCCTAGCATGCATGAGGCACTGGGTTCAATTCTCAGCACTGCATATAAATAAATGGAAAAACAAAGGTCCATCAACAACTGAAAAAACAAACTGTGTTATTTGGGAAATTCATAAAACAGAACAGTTCTGCTGAGGCATGTGGAATATTTTAAGGTTTAAAACACACTTGAATTCTTTCAGATGTCTGCCAGCAGCCAGGCTTGCTGCAGGACTCTTTCTGCATTATTTAATTGTGGTCATTGGTGTTCACGCATGCCGCTATCCTACCTGCAAAGCAAATGATCTTCCTTCAGCAGGTTCTGGCATGCTTGAGCTCTTTTCAAAACCTGTGAATTTGGGTCGTCCTTGAAAGCAGTCATGCTGTACAAGTACATTGTTTCCTGTAATTGTCTTGAAATACAGAGCTAAGCACCTCATTAAAAGCCTTAGTTTCCAGCATGGAAATAGATGTTTTAAGTAATCACAACCTGTTGATGTGACTTTGAGGATGCCAGGTGAGCAGTGCATAGCATAATCTTTTGGCATGACAGTTAACCTGATTCTGGTGGATTGCCTCTGCAAGGTGCCTGGCTGGCTCATGTTCACAGCTGCAGTCCTGGGGCCTGGTGCTCTGTGCCCGGGCTTGGTCCTCTGTGCCCAGGCCTTGCACATCCAAATGGAGCCTTCCTGGGCCAGCGCCTCCCAGCAGCTGCTGTGGTTCTTGACAGCCTATGAGAATAACCTTACCCTTCCTGAGTCAGCTTGTGCCTGTGACTGAGGGTGGTGGTCTAGGTCAGTAGTGTTGTGGAGTGACAGGTTGACTTTTTATTGCTTTGTTTTGTACCAGGCAAAAGCTCCAGAGTATTTGACATATAATGGAAATAGGAGATGTTAAGTGAGGACAGCTTTTATGACAGCTTGGGTCAAAGTCCAGAAACAGAACCTTCCCACTCCATGTAGCTCTCTGTGGTGGACGTCTTCTTCGACCCTGCAGAGCTGTGCTGACTGAGCCAGGTTCACAGGTCCTCCGACTGGGGTTCTTGTTTCTTTGTCCTTCTTTCTCATTTCTAAGTGCTGCAGCATGTTCATTTGGAAAGTATTTACATTAAAGTCAGATGTTGGATATAAAATAAATATTGCTATCCATTCTTAAAAATGATTGTTTCTATAATTAGATAGGCATATAAACATTTTCCACAGTGTCCAGGCACATGATTCGTTACACATATTCTGTTAGGCACAGGCTCTTGTGAAAGGTTGATCTTATTTATAATATTTTACGATGGCAATTCTGGTGCAAAATGGCCTCTCCCTGTGCTGCTTGTAAGCAGGGTCCATAGGGCCAGCTCTACGTGCCCTCATGGCCTCTGAACTTGCCTGAGGATGGATTCTTCCTGCCTAGAGGAATCCACAGGCGCCCTGGAAGTAGGCTCCCATCGCCCTTTCTCTCTAGTGTATTTTCGGGGGGTGGGGGTGGGGGTGGTATTGGGGATTGAACTCAGGGGCACTAGACCACTGAGCCACATCCCCAGCCCTATTTTGTGTTTTATTTAGAGACAGGGTCTCACTGAGTTGCTTAGCACCTTGCTTTTGCTGAGGCTGGCTTTGAACTCAGGATCCTCCTGCTGCAGTCTACTGAATCGGTGAGATCACAGACTTTCTAGAGTTTTTAAAGTTCCAAATTTAGACTCATTTTAGAGCCTGAACTGCATGATCACGATCCTTGAAACTCTAAAGCATTTCATACAATAACCATTAATCACAGATGGGTATCTTGAAATAAGCTGATTTCCTCAGTCTAGCAGACTTAAATAGGCTTGCTGTAAAATGAGTGTCTCCTTGCTGTGTGTGATCTGGAGATCTGTAAAAATTGCCAATGTTTTCATGAGGTAATTTGCACAGCACTTTAGAATCAGGAAAATGTTTGCCTTTTGTTTACGCTTGGCAACGAAATTTCCTTTTTGAATAATTCCACCTAAATTTGACTCTGGTTTTAATATCATTTAAAATATTTGAAACTTTTTTTCAAAGTACACGAAGTTTGGCCTTCACCCTGGTCTGATGGCCGAGCACTGTTCCTCTGGAGTCGAAAACGCCACTTAGCTTGTAGCAGTGCTCTAGCTGTGTGGGGTCGCGCCTCTGTAGGTGGGAAGGCTAAGCAGAGTCCTTGGCACTTACCAGTTCACGCTGCAAACACCTGGGGGCCTGATGCTTTAGTAAGCCTGTCCTTATAACTGAGCTGCTGTTGTTTTGCTCTTGGGGCTAACGGGCGGACAGGGCCTGTCCCAGGGCAGCAGCACAGGGCTGCCAAGCCAGCCTAGTGTGGACGAGTGATGGGGACCAAGTGGTGAGTCCTCTGCCTTCATGGGGCAGGCCAGCTCCGAGGCGCAAGCCCTCCGTGACACTAGTCCAGCTGCTCGGCCATGGGTTCCCCTTATGGTGCCACCTTGGTGGGCATCTCAGGTTCTCAGGGACAAGCCTGTGAGCTGCATACCTGGGAATGAAACTGCAGTCTGTCCAGTGTCACTTATTTGATATTTAGCTCTGTGATCTCATTTGCCTTCCTGGTGGGCTCATCTTATTTTGAATCATATTGCCATTTTTTAATGAGGTAAATGCTTTATTTTCTCTAAATGTTAGGAATTTATATTTTTGCCAATAAATGTTTAAGGCAGATAAACAAACTGAGTGTTGACTTGATAAGAATCATTTTGTTAAATATTCTAAAAAGGGCTTAGGGGCCTTTTAAAAGGACCGAGATTTCTCTGGCTTTTCGTTTGCAGTGAACACACTTTCTTAAGCCTGTTTGCCATCATTAACTTCTTTATTCTTTGGGAGAAGGGAGTCTTCCCTTAATTCTGAATCATAAAGCAGTTTTTGCGAATTATCTTCTCTGAACGATTTTGTTATGCCTAACTTGAGAGAGAAAAGATCCCCATTGGATCTCATATTCCAGGTGATAATTAGACAAAATATCAGTCATCTCCTTCTCTGTTGAACACCTGTGCTAAGGAGAGAGCAGAAGATCCTGGTATTCTAAGCTGATGAAATAATGAAAGCACGCACAAGTGTGGACACAGGCACACGCTCACACAGGCACACACACACACACAGGAACACACACACAAAAGCACAGGCAAAGACAGGCACATGCACACACAGACACGCACAGGCACACGCTCACACAGGAACGCACACACACGGGCACAAGGTCACACAGGCACACATGTACACAGACAGGCGCACACAAGCACACACACAGACATGCACACAGGCACGCACTCACACAGGCACACGCACACAGGCACAGGCACACACTCACACAGGCACACGCGCACACGGGCACACGTGCACACATGCACACGCACACAGGCACACACACAGACATGCACACAGGCACGCACTCACACAGGCACACGCACACAGGCACACACGCACACAGGCACAGGCACACAGGCACAGGCACACACTCACACAGGCACACGCGCACACGGGCACACGCGCACACATGCACACGCACACAGGCACACACGCATACAGGCACAGGCACACACAGGGCCTTGAATTTAGAGTCAGAGGACACAAACGACCCGCCTTCTCAAGCCTGAGCAGTGTGCCCCTGTTGAAGACAGGCCTTCTTCTCCACCTCCACCTCCAGGAGAGCAGCTGAGAGGCTGGTGGTCACATGTGACGGCACCCACACAACCTTCAGGCATGTCATTGAGTCCCTTGGAATTGACTTGGTTGTGAATTCAGTTGATCGAGTAATCTTGTCAAGATTCTGCCTTCCTGCCTCTGTCTATCTATTCATCCGTCCGTCTGCCCTTCCCTCCACCCACCATCTCTCCTGTCTGTCCATCCATCGTCTGCCCTTCCCTTCACCCATCATCTATCCTGTCTGTCCATCCATCCATCTGCTTTTCCCTTCACGCACCATCTGCCCTGTTTGTCTATGTCTGTCTGTCCACCCGTCCGTCTGCCCTTCCCTCCACCCACCATATATCCTGTCTGTCTGTCCATCCGTCTGTCTGCCCTTCCCTCCACCCATCATCTATCCTATCTATCCGTCTGCCCTCCCCTCCACCCACTATCTGTCCTGTCTGTCTCTCTGTCCATCCGTCTGCCCTCCCCTCCACCCACCATCTATCTTGTCTGTCCATCTGTCCATCTGCCCTTCCCTCCACCCATCATCTATCCTGTCTATCTATCTGTCTGCCCTCCTCTCCACTCACCATCTGTCCTGTCTGTCTGTCTGTCCATCTGTCTGTCCTCCCCTCTACCCATCATCTATCCTGTCTGTCTGTCCATCTGTCCATCTGCCCTTCCCTCTACCCATCATCTATCCTGTCTGTCTGTCTGCTCTTCCCTCCACCCACCATCTGCCCCGTCTATCTGTCAGTCCATCCATCTCCCCTCCCCGCACCCACCATCTGCCCCGTCTGTGTGTGTGTCCATCTCTGTGCTCTTGCCTGTCCCTCTGCTGCCCGCCGCCTCATGCGCCCACGACCCATCACCCTTGGGCCTGCGCTGGGAGGTGCACTCTGTTGCTTTCTTCAGGTGCTGGATGGTCTCTTCTTGGGAAGCCTAGGTGAGCTCGAAGCCTCTGGCATTAGAGGTACATTTTTATTCATACCAATACTCCCCAAATCGCTCTGGCCTTGCCTGGGTCATCTGCCACTCTGGGCCTGTCCCTGTGACGAGGAGAGTCAAGCTGTCCGACTGCTGTGCCGGGCGGGTCCCCATCATGTGGTCTGCCCATCAGAGGGGGCTCGGATTCTCAGAGGAAGTGACTGGGCAGGCCAGGAGTTCCAGGTGTCTTCCATAGCTGGGGCTGACTTCCTTTTATTTTACTCTTGGTTGAATGTGGAATTCTCAGAATAGATAAAAGTAGGCATGATCTAGTCATCGTCACGGCATTTGTGCAACTGTAACACCAAACTGAGGTCTAGGTGGACCATGAACGGAATGACGAGCCACAGCTGATGCAGACTGGGGCCTCGTGTCTGCCTTGCAGGTGAGCGTGCCCCAGCTGGGGACGAGGCCTTTGCTGCAGTGGCCCTGTGAGGACTCGCTTCTCCCACGGGGTCCTGCAGTCGACCAGCTCTTGGGACCCCCCTGGTGGGAAGCATACCTGCAGGATGAATTCACCTGTTCTAGTTGCTCATGGACACAAATGTCGACCTGTGTGCCAAGATTGCAGGGCCATCTTATTAATGGTCACCCAATAATTTAAGGTATGCGTCTTTCCCCTGTTTTTGTTTTAATTATGATCAGTTTGAAAACACAAAAACAGAACATTTTTCACAAAAGATACATAGGTCCTCAAAATGCCCTTGTCGTGAACTCTCGGGACTCGAGCTGACGAGGGCCACTCTAGCCCAGTGCCCCCTACATCTGAACTGCAGAGGAAGTCGATTCCCATGTTGGTGGCTTAGGTTTCAGTTGCTGTGCTTCCTTTCGGCTGTAGTAGGTTTCCTCTTGGCGGTGTCTTTCACACCACGTGACAGTGAATACGAGTGGCAAAGCCTGTGTCCCTTCCAACTTCAGTCCGGTTGTCAGCCTAGACCCATGTGAGCACTTGGTTTATATTTGGTCCCAGTAAGCTGCTCAGATGCTTTCTCAGCTGGAGAAAACTTGAAATACTAAATAACTTTAGGCAGAGCAGTTACTTCCTTCCCAGCCAGACCCAGGAAACCACTCCCTGCAACCCCAGGGTAGAGACGTGGAGGGGTCAAGGAGGTCTTGTTTGATGTCCAGTCACAGTCAGTCAATCCTCTGTTCGTCTACACCATGCTTCTCCAAAGGAGTGGCATTTGACAGTGACGCCTCTGCCCCTGCGTTTCCAGGCAGCCCAAGGACTGGCACTGCGGCCTGCTTGGGAGCCCCTCTCCTGAGGCCTGTGGACTTGGTTTCTGTCTCTGGTGATTAAGAGCCAGAGACTGGACAGAGTTCAGCTGCAACTCCAGAACCACCCTCCTAGGAGAACCACCAGCCTCAGGGTTTACTCTCTGGAAATGGAGACGATGGCAGGTGGCCTTCTCTGCCTGGGGTCCGTAGGAGTTAGGGGAACCGGGCACATTCCCTGCCCTTCCCTTACCTGTTGAGTGTGATTTGTTTTTTGGTGACTTGCTGTGTTTTGCCTTGAGAACCAGCGCCTGCAGTACAGTCAACAGCTGTGGTATCACTTGCTCCCTTCTGGTAAACGGGAGTGTGAACGAGATAGAGTTTACGACCTTCAGAATCTTTCTCCTCGTTAGATGAGTTTTCATCAATGGCGTGAGGAGAGCCTTGGGATTGTGTGTGGAGCTGGAAGGGCCTGGCTTGGGCCTGCAGACCTGCCACTGTGTCCCGGCCTTGCCGCCAGCTGCACGCTGCGCCTGGCCAGGTTGGCAAACCCGGGCTTCACCATGGGGAGAGGGCAGGAGCCGGCCGGGAGATCCTAAAGGCGCCTAGGCACTGCCTTCAGCCTCAGCCCTCGATTCTCACTGGGAGAGCAGAGCACCACCAGCTCAGGGTGAAGAGTTTCAGTCTTGGAAGTGGTTTTCCAAATTCGAGTAGTGGATGCAAAAAACATAAAGAAAACGGGTAGAATACGGATCCAAGAGCAAGAAAAGCAGCCAGAGTATTTAATGTGAGTTATTTTTGTGTTTTCCTACAGATGATTTCAGCATATTTGCACACGACCGTTCTTTCTGGTTAGAAAATCTAGTCCACTCTGCAGTTCAGGTCCTAGGGCTGATGGGGCGTTGACAAGAAGGGAGCAGGTGGCATTTCAGTGGAGCACCTCAGACCCGGGGACGCCCGTCGTGGCTTTGGGGCCCGTAGCCTGCGCCTTAGCGTCCGAGGCTCCCTAGAATCTCCCCAGAACCTGCGGGCCTTGCTCTGTGCATCCTTGAGTGTCCCCAGGAAGCCTCAGGATGAGTCCCCAGGCACCTGTGGCAGGGTCCGTGTCCTCCCGTGAGACTGGAAGGCTGCCGTGTGGAACTTGCCCCTGAAACGCGGCTGTGGCTGCTGTCCAGGCGGTTCTAGCCTTTCCTCACCGTGATGTCAGTTTCGTCTGATATTTTGAGGGGAGAAGTTCCCAAACGTACGACTTATTTCTATTAAAAAAAGTTAACTTAGGGGGCTGGAGTGCTCAGTGGTAAAGCACTTGCCTGGCATGCGTGAGGCACTGGGTTCGATTCTCAGCACCACATATAAATAAATAAAATAAAGGTCTATCAACAACTAAAAAAAATTTAAAAAAAAAAGTTAACTTAGAAGAAAACTGTGTTGCGTGCTGGCATTTGCATTTCCCAGATAAACCTCCAGCTCCTCAGCATGACGTCCTGTGTGGGCACCGTGATCGGTGTGCAGAGTTCCCGCTTTCTCGGTTTTAATTTGAAAAAATACATTGAAAACAACTCTTTTTTTTTCTGTATGAAAGGCATCTGTAAAATTAGTGCTTCTGAATCAGGGGCTTAAAGGCAGCACTGCTAACGTCCCTGAGCAGATTGAAGGGAGCTGGCCTTGCAGCTGTGAACACGCGTGCCGTCCTGCTGCAGCCAGACTGTGGCACTCGTGGGCATTGTGGGCACTCGCGGGCATCATGGGCACTCGTGGGCACTCGTGGGCATCGTGGACACTCGTGGGCATCATGGGCTCTCATGGGCACTCGCGGGCACTTGTGGGCATCATGGACACTCATGGGCATCATGGGCACTCGCGGGCACTCGCGGGCATCATGGGCACTCATGGGCATCATGGGCACTCGTGGGCATCGTGGGCACTCGCGGGCACTCGCGGGCATCATGGGCACTCGTGGGCATCGTGGGCATTGTGGGCATTGTGGGCATCATGGGCTCTCGTGAGCACTCGCGGGCACTCATGGACATCGTGGACATCGTGGGCACTCGCAGGCATCGTGGGCATCATGGACACTCACGGGCACTCGTGGGCACTCGTGGGCATCGTGGGCATCATGGACACTCGTGGGCATCATGGGCACTCATGGGCACTCGCGGGCATCATGGGCACTCGCGGGCATTGTTGTCCTCAGCACTTTTAAGGACTCTGGGGTGATACCAGTGTCTGCATTGTACAGTGTAAATAGGGTGCCCAGTGTCATTTCTTGGAGAGAAGTGGTCTGGGGTCATCTGTCCCCATGCTGGGCCAGAGTTCGGGGTGTCTTCGTGGGGGGGAAGCCCGGGCCTATGGACCCACGTCAGTGGGAATCCAGCGCAGGAGCCCGCTTCGCCTGGGGCCTCTCAGGTGCAGGCTCACTGCTGAAGGACGCGCCTGGAGATGTCGCCCAGCAGGCTGTTTCCCCGTGTAATTTTAGAGGGTAGAAAGTGGGAAATCTCAAATGACATCTTAAAATAGAGAGGCTGAACACTCAGGTACTGGGCCATCATAATTGTATTTTTAGTATTAGAGCAAAAATACCCTGAGAGCAGTATATTTTCAAAGAATTTTTATCCTTTGATGCATTATTTTAGGCAAAGGTACAGGCACATTAAACTAGTTCCAGCTAATTAGTGGGTTCCATCTAATTATATTTTTAACTCACAAGAGTTATTAGGTTTATGTTAGAATTTTTCTTTGCCCTGTAGTTTTTTTTCTTTTATTTTTCTGCTTTTTTAGAAGCCAAGAAATATTTTATACAACTTAGACAAACTATTTCCATTATTTTTCCCTTTCCTTTCAGAGTTATTTTTCCCTTTCAAGACATCTGGAATATTGAATGTACACTTTAAGGCATTTCTGTCTTTTCCAAGACTCACTTTTTAAGATGCACACACACTTTGACTTTGGTAGAAATTGGAGTTACTGCTAAGGGGGTCTCTTATGGACACAGCATGTGTATGTGTGTGTGTTCACAGGAAGATCTGTGTGTGCATGTGTGTGCATGTGGGTGTTTGCACGTGTGGTGTTCACAGGAGTGTCTGTGTGCCTGTGTGTGCCTGTGTGTGCATGTGTGTTCACAGGAAGATCTGTGTGTGCATGTGTGTGCATGTGGGCGTGTGCACGTGTGTGTGTTCACAGGAAGATCTGTGTGTGCATGTGTGTGCATGTGGGTGTTTGCACGTGTGGTGTTCACAGGAGTGTCTGTGTGCCTGTGTGTGCATGTGTGTGCATGTGGGCGTGTGCACATGTGTGTGTTCACAATACTATCTTGTGTGCAGCCGTGGGCATGTGCATGTGTGTGTGTTTTCAGTGTGTGGCATTTGGCCTCTTCCTTGGTGGCGGGCACTGGCCTCCTGGGCTGTCGGTGGACTTTGCTAGGTGCTTCTCCCTGAGGCCTCGGGAGGTGCTGAGTCGTCCAGGTTTGTGGACGGTTCCTAAAGGGCAGACTGCACTCTGTGGCCTTCTTTCCTGTGATAGGGTCATGATAATCTTGATGCAAACTGACAGCTTGGCTGGGGACGCTTTGCTTTTCACTCACGGGGTGTCCTGTGGTCCCTTCACTGTTTCAAAGTCACTTCTGACCAGTTTCGAGAGGTCCACAGACCGCGGGGTGCAGCCAGCTCAGTGCGCAGGCTCAGGCTCACTCCTGCGCCAGCACCCTGGGCACCCGTGGCGTTCCTGCTGCTGGGCAGCATGTTGGATCTTTAGTTGACTGATTCCGTCATGTTAAGACGCAGGCCCTTCTCATGTGCCTTGAAAGTGGGCCAGGAGGATGCCTCAGGGAGGGCCTTCTTTCCTTCATGTGGTACTCTGGACAGTCTTTGTTGAAATCATTCAGGCTTCCCAGCCCTGGATTCCCTCCATCCTGTTATCAGCCACAGCTGGCCGAGTCATCTGTGTATCAAAGACCCCGATGTCCACCTGGTAGCTGGAGCCACCGCAGCTTGGGGCAGCTAGTGGGGCACCAGCCGGCTTCCCTGGCTCTGACCTCGCCCTGAGGGACGTGGTGGTACTGAGCTGTGGGAGGCCTTGGGAAGAGACCGAGGTGAGCACCTCGGGCGTGCAGGTGCTTGTCCTCAGTCCCCACCGCACGGGCAGGCTGAGCTGCTGGAGTCTTCCCTGAGTGGAACATCAGGATGAGCCCTCAGATCAGATCGAATCCATCGTTGGCAAAGATCTGAGACTCAAGGCCTGCGTCACTGCTGGACACCTGTGCCTGGTTCCTTCCCTCCCCTGGACTGGGCGTGCGTCTCTGGGAGGTCGTGCTCCTGTGGGAAGGGTGGCTCGTGACCTGCACCGTGGCCTTCAGATTAGGGCCCGAGAGGGCTCCCTCCCCACATGGACTTCCAGGCCCTCAGGTTCCCTGGTTAGCCTAAGACGTCTTCGAGAGGTTGGGAATGCCCGTTTTAAACAGCCGTGCAATGCAGTCGTTTGCGAGGTGAGAAGCTTGGCGCAGTACCACAGCAAGCAGGTGACGGCCGCACAGCCGAGCGTGGGGAGGGGGCTTGTTTGGAGGGACGTCCAACACCAGGTTCTGGGGGTTGGTGGCAAACGCTTGGCATGGGTTTTTGTTGCATTGCCCCTGGCCAGGGCTTGCTTTCCAGTGTCCAGGGCCTTTGTCCTTCATGAACAGCCTGTGAGGGCTGTGTCAGCTGACAGGCTGCAAGCCACCGTGTGTTCTGGTGGCTCCTGGGTTTGTAGCGCAGTTAGTGAAGACCAGCTTGTACACAAAACTTGCTATTTATTAGAGCTTATAGCAGAGGGTGAGGTACCTCGGTGGAGCTTGCGTTGTTCCATTCTGTTTGGTCAGACGAGCAATTTCAACACTCCTCCTTTAACAAAGAACCCCCATCCCCCAAGTGGAGGGATCTGCAGAAGGGCGTTCCCAGGCGCCTGCTGCGGCGAGGACCTGCGTGCTCGTGGTGTGTAGCAGGCCTACGCCAGGCCCTCCGTCAGCCCTGCCCGGGGCTCATGAGCCCCGATTCTCTTGGCTGAGCCTCAGGAGTGAGAGAGCAGCCCCTGCTCCTCCCCAGCCCTCCGTCCCCAGGGAGCCGGCGGTGGGAGGTGGCAGACCTGGCACCTGGGGGACCCCGTGCTCTGCCCTCTGCACTTGGCTTTGACTTCGACTTCTAGGGAAGAGTCTGAAGGTTTCCACGGGCTCAGAGGTTGAGGGGGTTGCCTGCTGGAGGCCACCTCCTGGCCTGGTGACCGTGCCGGCTGTGCAGGTCTCCGTGGCCAGCTGGCACAGCAGCCTGGTCCCCACTGCAGAGCTCGACCTCCAGAGAAGCTGTGCTTGTCCAGCCTCAGGTCCGCAGTGCTGTAGCTGAGCCAGGGTCACCCCTCCTTGCTGGCCTGGTTGTCTTGCCGGGGAGGGTCAGTACCTTGAACTTAGTGAAGGGGTTGGCACTGTCTGTGGTTTCCCAGTCTATCAAGGGTGACTCTGAAGCTCCCAGGGAGAAGATTGCTGTGCCAGTCACACATGCCGAGGTTAGACCCAGGGCTGGTCACTATGCCAAGGTTAGACCCAGGGATAGGAAAGCCCAGGGACTTCTAGCAATTAACAGTTTTCCCTTTTGTAAGAAGATGGCAGCTTGCTCCCCACTCCAGCTGTGGAATCTATGATATGATATGGGTTTTGAGAGCAAAATAAACTTGATTTAAGGA
>CM053408.1:365397-412063 GCA_028644305.1 Xerus rutilus | reverse complement strand
GGGTCCCCGGTGTCCTCCTGGTTGGAGAGCTGAGAGTCAGGCTCAGCTCCAAAGGCACCAGGGGTGGAGCCACGAGGCAGAAGCAACTGGAAGGGAACAAAATGAAGGTCATAGCCAAAAGTCATGAAGTGAGTCTGCATAGTGAAGACGCGCCATGACTATAGCTTCAGGAACCAAAGACACAGAGGAGCAAGAACTTCACGGTGGAACTCTGAACACAGCACGTGCCCGGGCTCCGGGGAATTCTCACGGGAGGGCTGGGCCGTTCTAGAACTCGCTGCGCGCAAGGTGGGCCAACACCGGCCAGACGGCAGCACCATGTGGTAGAGATCGAGGCAGCAGTGAAAACCCAAGTGCTCAGAAAGCAGAAGCAGGGACACAGCAGCCTGGCCGGCCTTCAGAGACTCTTCGTGCCGAAGACCAGGAGATGAAACTGGTCAGCACAGGGAGAGTTAGAGCTGCAAGAGCACGGGCTGGACTGTGACCCCAGGCCTCCACCCAGAGGCCGAGGGGAGGGACTGGAGGGCGCAAGGATGGGCGAGAGGGGCTGCGGGAGGGCAGGCGGAGGGGCGCAGGCCACGGACGTCCCCCAGGCAGAGTCGTCCAAGGCCATGGACGACCTGGGCACATGGAGGACCTTAACATCCCACAGGGGCCACTGGCAAAGCCATGTTCAAAGCTGTTTTTAGGTGAAGCTGTTTCGCACAAGGAGATCCCCACTGAGGCAACAGAGTGACGAGGCCCAGTGGGGCCCTCAGGGAGGAGCTCATAGCTGTCCAGTGACGTGGATGTGAAGACACAGGGAGCCGCTCGAGGGTCCTGGCAAGGGTCCCAGGGCTGGCTGTCAGAGGTTGAAGACGAGCAGCGTGAACATGGGCCAAGACCAGCTTGTCAGAGAACAGTAATGCAAGGATTCCCGCTTACAAAGCGTCAAGGAATGAGCTTGGGCAGCAGTACGTGCCGTCTGCACCAGGAGCACTGAATTCAAGTGCAGTGACCCTGAATGTTCAGAACCCATTCTCTAAGACGCTGACTCTCCCAGGTTAGAGTACAGCGACTTTAATACATATCTTTGAAGATATTTATCAACGTTCACAACATTTCATCTAGGGGATATAAAAGAATCAGA
Source organism: Xerus rutilus (assembly GCA_028644305.1). NCBI lineage: Eukaryota > Metazoa > Chordata > Mammalia > Rodentia > Sciuridae > Xerus > Xerus rutilus. The sequence goes on along the minus strand of CM053408.1, from coordinate 410,934 downwards.
GCTGGTAGATGCAGACTCACCTCTCAGAACTTCACATGGGGCTACCAGAGTAGCAGTTCAGTGTGGCTGGCCCGGCAGCAGACAGGCAGGCTGATGGGGAGGAGAGTCGAGAGGCAGACCTCGGTCTGGGGTGTGTGATCGTGCCGCAGTAGGTAACGGAACGCTTTCCGTTGCCCATAAGATGCCATTGGTTGGCAGACATTTATCTCCATGAAAGGAAACAAATGGTTTCAGTAAACTACGAGGAGCCTCTGATGGTAAGATAGCTTCACAAATATTATGGTGCAGAGAAGGCGAGTGAGGAGACGCGGGGATGTGTGCCACCTGACCACTTCACACAGAGCCTGTCATGGTGGAAACTGGTAGAGGTTTTTGTTTTGGGGTTTTGGGGGTTTTTTTTTTGCTTTCTTGGTACAAGGGATTGACCCCAGGGGCACCTGACTACGGAGCTACATCCCCAGCCCTTTTTATCTTTTATTTAGAGACAGGGTCTTCTAAGTTGCTGAGGCTGGCTTTGAACTTCCCAATGCTCGTGCCTCAGCCTCCCAAGCCTCTGGGATGCAGGCGCATGCTACCACTCCCAGCTGGAGTTCTTATGATACACTCAGACGCAGAGTGAGAAAGACCTAATGATATGTTTTACCCAAACCCAGGCTACATCACCAAGTGCCTGCTGGAGACCCGGCTCAGATTCTCATGGGCAGCTCAGGATAGACTGTCCTGACGTTGCCGCAGCCTCCCATTCCCGCAGGCTTGGCTTTCCAGGAAGGGTCAGGACTGTGGAGACCATGATGCTCTTCCAAGATGATCAGATCTGCTGTTTCTGAGTAGATCGTCACTTTATTTGTGGTGTCAGATGGCAAACCTGCTTCTCCCCAATGCTGCAGGGCATCCCGCCCACCCCTGGCTGCCTGTGTGAGGCTCCTGTTTTCCGCACCCTTTCTGTGTGCATTGAGTTTAACTCTGGAGTCTTGGTGAGGGGGGCTGTCTGTGTGACCCAGAATTCCAGTGTGCATCGGATCGTTCCCTTGGCGAGTGCTCAAACATCCAATTAGTTTCTAAAGGACAGATTGTCTCTGGGGACTCAGCTGGTCTAAATTCCATGCTGAGCTGGAGGAAAACAGTCCTCCAGGATGTCTGAACACAGCAAGGTGGTGAGGACTGCGTGGCGCGGCCCGTGTGGACACGGATCTGGCCTGCTTTCCGAGCTGCTCTTGGTAGAGGGAGATGCAGGCTTGCTGGGAGAAAGGCAGAGCAGCCTGGGCTGGTGCTGAGTTCGGTCAGTGCCTGACACACTTTGCTTCGATCCTCACAGGGGTTTGCCAGCTTGTCAACAAGAGGGACGAGAGCACGGGCGAGGCCAAGCCCTTCAGCCGCAGTGACGAGCAGTTCCTGGAGGCCTTCGTCATCTTCTGTGGCTTGGGCATCCAGAACACGCAGATGTACGAGGCAGTGGAGAGAGCCATGGCCAAGCAGATGGTCACGCTGGAGGTGGGCTGGAGCGTCAGCAACCTACCCGAGCCCCACGGCTCCAGCCAGGCTGCAGCTTCTGTGGGGGCCCAGGAGACCCACGCGGAGCCTTCCTGGACCCTGCGAGGTCCTGTGGCCACTTGTGCCAGGATGCCCTGGCTGTTCCGCAGAACCCTCCCATGATCTGGCCATCCACGCAGGGTCTGTCACCATGGTCCGTCCCCTGCCCGAAGCTGAGCCCTGTTGTCCCTCCTTGGGGACACTCGTGAAAATAGTATTTAAAAACTCAAACAGCAAAACCTCAAGGCACATCTGGAGCATTAAAAGGGGGAGGGAGGAAATTGGTGGAAAGAGGTGTCTCTCCCAAGGTGACCTTGGGCCCCAGTCGTCCACACTGATTCTGGGGGCGTTGCCTCCTCAGGAGAGTCTCAACGTTGTTATTTTAAAAACTATGATAGACATTTTAAATGATACCATTCCCTGGGTTAAAAAGGAACTAGGAGTCTCAAGGTCAGTAGGAGAGAGTGAGCCAGCCTGTTACTGCCCCAGGGGACACTGAGCAGGGTGGGCAGGAGCTGGGTCCAGGCCCTCATCCTCCCTCTGGCTGAGACTCCCTCACAAGTGCCTGAGAACCACGTTGTGCCAGCCACTGTCCCCTGGGCTGTGCGTTGTGAGGTTCAGGGACCCTGCAGTCCACCTGTGCCTTGCCCTGTGAGTTCTGCAGTCTTACAGACCCTTCAGAGGGCCACTCAAAGATCCTGTTCCTTCAAATGCCAACTTTAAAATGTCAGCTTTTGCAACCTTTTTTTCTTAATTTCTATGGAGAAGCAAAAATAACTAGTCAGTGTTTTTTGTTTTTGTTTTTAACAGTTCAAAATAAATTTTCTGCCGAGTTTAAGCCAGTAGTGGTTCTAGAGCAGCTTGTGATGATGTGCTGGCCGTGTCGACAGTGTCAGGCGAAGTTTTCAAGCGTCTGCCCTGGGAGCAGGGAGTACAGCTGTCTGTTTTTCCAGGGAAGCCAGAGCCCCCAGCTGTGGTTTCGCTCTGAGCAGAGGGCAGCCGCTGGGGTCTGGTGCTCCACAGAGCCCCGTCCCCGCCCCAGGAGATCTGGCAGGTCCAAGCTGACTCCTGTCCCGCGTGTATCCCTGCCTGTGACGCCGTCCTCCTCCCTGCAGGTCCTGTCTTATCATGCCTCGGCGGCTGAGGAGGAGACCCGGGAGCTCCAGGCCTTGGCGGTAAGCCTCTTCCTCCTGCCCAAAGCCTGCCGCCTGCAGCTGCGTCATTAATACGCGCGTGGGCTTCTCCCGGGACACTGGCCCCTGGAGTGGGGTCCTGGACTTGCATCCCTGTGGCAGAAGCTTACGCGGGCACGCGCAGGACCATGCTTCACCTCTGCTTTCTTCCCAGGCAGAGTCACTGATCTCACAGCAGCCGTCGGGACGCTGACTTGGTGGCGCTTTGTTGCTCTGGCCTTCTCCAGCAGTGGCCATGGTCTTACATTTTGCTCAGGCCAAGGCTAAGTTTAGTCTTCGGCCTGGGGCCATCCTCTGACAGGCAGTGGCGCGAGGCTTTTATAGTCTTCCATGCCATCGAGGACTGTGTGGCTATAGCTTCTGACCCCGTGGCTGTGCCTGCTGTGTGTGAAACCAGGTCCACACAGGCCAGGCCTGCTGAGCCCAGGGTGGGAGAAGAGGCGTGGCCACACCCGTGGGTCCTGCTGGGCATTGCCTGCGTTGGGGCACCTATGAGTAGGAGAGGGTCTGGCAGGAGCAGTGCCAGAGGCTCAGCTGGCTTCTCTGGCAGGAAGGCATCTTGGGCCTGGCTGTGGGTGGTGCTGGCCCTCCATCATGGGTGCCCTGATAGCACTGGACTTAATGGGCAGATTTCCACTGCTCGCCAAGGCATGTGGTTTGGAGGATCGCTGCCCGGCTGGCCCTGCCCAGCTGGCTGGCCCCTTGCTTGCTCCTCCTCCAGGGGGCAGCTTCCCCCAGCATGGCAGCGGGCTGGGCCACCCCTGGGCGGACACAGCAGGATGCCCGTCCCAGGCTCCAGGTTAGCAGGACGGAGGGAGGCCGGGTTACCCTCTGCTGCGTGTCCAGATAAATAAAAACCAGCAAGTGGAGTCATTTCTAAAGATAAAGTGAAAGTAACCTGCCAGCATATCAAGCTCTGCTTTTCACTTCAAAAGTAGTGCAGGCTTTCACAAGAACCTGGAAACCATTTTCTCAATTGTGTTTGTAATTTTAGCAAGAGAAAAAATACTCTGGAATAGCTGAAAATTGCTGGATTGTGTGTTGTTCAGAACCATCTGTTGTAGCATTGGGAAAGTGGGTGCCGGCAGGTGCAGCGAGGACCTCAGGGTCCCAGCACGTGCAGGGCAAGCAATCCATGGAAACCGGTTGAAATTCAGCAATGGCTTGCACTGCAGCTGTTGCTCGGCTGAGTGAAACGCCTCTGCGGCCCGAGCTCACAGGTGTCTGCCTCCCGCACCAACTCCAAAGTTGCTGTGTCCATGACGTCATTGTTGATCTCACTGTAAGACCAGAAAGGGAGGGAGGGAGGGAGGGAGGGAAAGAAGGAAGGAAGGAAGGAAGGAGGGAAGGAAGGAAGGAAGGAAGGAAGGAAGGAAGGAAGGAAGGAAGGAAGGAAGGAAGGAAAGAAGGAAGGAAGGAAAGAAGGAAGTCTGTCAAGGGTTTTATTTTTGAAAATTTATTCTCTGGAGAATCAAACAACATGCTGAGATGTACTATATGTGTATGCCTGTGTCCAAGAAAATTCCAGAGTCATGGTGAAGTACTCAGCTGGCAGGAAATTCAGAATCCTCACTTCTTCCTTGCTGTACTTGAGCTCCTAATCCCATTTTTAACCCACCTTCTCTGGCTTAGAGGTGGATGTGACAGAAGTAGGACTTCGAGCCCCGCATTCTGCCAGACCTCTTGGAATAACCCTTAGTCCAGTGACGGAGGCAGCAGGAGGAACCCCGGCTGGCCTGCTTTGGTCACTAGAGAGTTAATTAGTTAAGACATCAGGATGGAACACGTTTGGCTCATTGTCCAGCCTGGCAGCGCTGGGCCTGGGCAAGCCATTCCTTTTCTGTGGTCTGCCCCAGTGGGAGAAGCAGGAAGGAAGTCAGGTCCAGCCAGCCGGGTCCAGGCTCCTCCTGGAGGGGCGCTATGGGCTTCTGCCTGCAGCTTCACTGGGGTGTCTGTAGCCACTGGTTGTGTCCAGAGGCAGTCAGACCTGGGGCCTGAGAGGTCTATTGTGCCCACGAGCAAGAAGTGGGAAAGCTGGGCTGGAGGCAGGATGTCCAGACAGGGCTGGCCTCCTGACCTCCACCTTCCAAGCCACGTGGCACTGGCCCATCATGATCTGAGCCTGATAGCTGCTGGACAGTGTGGGGGTTCAGCAGGGTGGCCCAGGTCTGTGGTTGAGTCAGTGCTGGTGGGCAGGGCAGATGCTTTGTAGCCTGCTCTCAGGAAAAACTTTGCGGGTATCGAGGCTACCCTGAGAGAATCGAGCAGGTGGTGTACGAGAAGTGGCCCTAACACCTCTACAGTGCCACTCAACTGATAGGCTCGTCTAGGCAGTCAGTGATGGAGGCTGGCTCCTTCCACCTCTGGCGGGCAAGGCTCCAGAGCTCCGTTTGACCACTGCTGCTTTGATTGGCATGCTCACCTTAGCTGGTAGCGATGGTGTTAGCAGTGGATGACTTCCAGCAGGCGGCTCAGTGCCAGGGTGGCACCCTTCCTGAGCCCTGCACACAGCTGTGTGGCTCCAGTCCTCATGAAGGTTCTGTGTATATGTGTACATGTGGCCTCCGTGTGAACCAGTTCTGGATTTGTGAGTCCTAGGATTCAGAAATCTACTCTGAATATTTATGTGTTTTCTCAGAATCTGGAAATTTGACAGGCTTTCTTTATAGGATTTTGAAAGTTGCAGGCTCATTAGCTGAGTTTTTCTATTCTGTGTGCGTCCGTCTTGAGGTCTGAGGGACACCCTCACGTGGAGTTGGCGAGGAGAAGCACGTTGCACAGCGCCCCCGTGTGGTGGGAAGTGTGCCTCGTCACTGCCTGCCAGGCCTTTGCTGTCTGTGAAGTGGCTGTTTTTCACTTGAACCTTCCTGCAGAGAGAAGGGAGGCTGTGCCCTCCAGCCAACCCCCCATACCACGCAGGGGACAGGGTTTCCTCTGAGTGGGGCTGGTGGCAAGGGCTGCACCCTCCCACCTACCTCAGAGCAGGAGAATTGGGGTAGAGCTGGGTCCTACCCAGAAGGCCTTGGCAAGACCCCCATGCCTCCTGGTATGGCATCAGCCCCGCAGTGAGGCGGTAGAGGGTGGAGAGCTGTGGACAGAGGGGAAGGTCCCGGAGCTTCAGGGCGTGTGGACCCTCAATCTGCTCCAACCTGCTGACCTTGCAGGTGGGTGCGTGGGCTGAGTCGAACACCTTGCTCAGGGCAGCAGGACGACCGGAATCCCCAGTGGCTAATGTTGGCGTGCAGGCATGGTGGACGCAGGCCTTGGCAGCTGGTGGCCGGCCTGGTATTGAGTTCCTTATTACTCAGACGGCATTTAGAGCAATTGGCTTTGATTTAATATCACTGATCCATGGGCTTTTGGGGGACATTTCATAATCCAAACTGTAGCCACATTAAAATTAAGTAAATAAACACAGTACACTCTTTCCCTGAGCAGAGTGAAGAGGCCTTGTGAGCTGCTGCTGCGTCCGTCAACAGCTGTATTTCTCTCTCTCCTCCCCCCAGGCTGCCGTGGTGCCGTCTGCTCAGACCCTCAAGATCACAGACTTCAGCTTCAGTGACTTCGAGCTGTCAGACCTGGACACCGCCCTGTGCACGATCCGGATGTTCACTGACCTCAGCCTCGTGCAGAGCTTCCAGATGAAGCATGAGGTGGGAGCTTTGTCCAGGGAGGCGGTGCTGGGTGCTAGCCTGGGCGAGGGACTGTTGAGTCGCCTCTGAGATGGGGTGTGGCTGTGTTGCCCAGGCTATCCTCAAACTCCTGCCGCCGCGGCCTCCCGAGTCATTGGGATTTCCTTATGTTTTAAAAGAAAAACTACCATCCATCAAAAACTCACAGTGTGCAGGAACCACTGTCCCTCTCCAGGCTGAAGGCAGGGGAGAGTGTTCTAGACGTGGAGGCGGGACGCAGAGGTGGACAGATGGGGTGAGAGCAGGGTAGGCAGTGGGGTGCGGGACCTGGCAGCCGTCCCCAGGAGGTCTGAGTGGGAGCAGCGGGAGGTGGTGCCCAGCACGCTGATGAGAACCGTCTGCAGTGAAGGTGAGGTGCCAACAGGAGACCGACTGTGCCCGCTGGTCACCTATGGGTGAGGACCAGAGCTGGCTGGCCCCCTCGCTGTGGCCCCACAGAACTCTCAAATCAAGACCATCTTGTTCCCGTCCGAAGACACCCAGGAATTGCTGGCCTCGTGCTCTGTGCAGCGCCCGAGAACATCTGGGGATAAGCAGCCGACGCCCTCGAAGCCGCTCCACAGGGGACACCTGTGTCCGTGTGCCGCTGTCCCTTCTGTGGATCGAGAAGCCTGCTCCGCCCGTCGGTGCTGCCGTGGAGTGTCTCCCGTGCCTGTGCACAGACCGGCGTGGCTGTGCTGCTCTAGAGGCCACGGCTGGGGAGGGAGGCGGCAGACACAATCGAGGCCCTGAGCCTGGTGCACAGCGCCCAGCTCGCCCTTCCTCCAGGTGAACCACACCTATGTCGCTGTGTCGAGGAGAGCCGCACTGGGTCCACACTCACCACTCTTCCCTCCTCCTGTGGAGCGCTTGGGGCTGCTGGGTCACCTCGTGGTTTCAAGGAGGGCCTCTGGTTGTCCTGGGTCCTTACTGCACAACTGGAGGACCGGAGACTGCACGGCAGAGAAGGGCCAGGTGTCCACTGCAGCTCTCCAGAGATTCGCCCAGGCAGTCAGTCTCCACCAGGCTAGTGCTAGGGTGCTGGCGTCTGCCCCGGAAGTCTTGGGGAGTCACGTGTGTCATGGCGCCTGCACACGTGTGGACAGGAGTAGGGTACAGGTCAGCTTCTCTGTTTCTGGCCAGCCTGACAATGGCTGTGTCACCATCAGACCTCTGCACCCAGGCTTGTGAGCTCAGCTGGAGGTTCTGGATGCGAATCCCCACCCTCTTGCTCCTAGCCGGAGGACCTTGCAGACCTTGGCAGGGTCCCAGATCCCTTTCATCCCCGAGGACGCCTGCACGTGAAGCTAGAAGTGCCTCTGCTGAGAGGACTGGCCCGGAAGTAGTCGATTCATCCCTTTGCTTTTAGATGGTATTTGTGGGCTGGGTGACGGTCCCTCAGAGAAACCGTCGTCCCCACGTTTTCTTAGATTTCTTTGCTTAGGAGGTTGTTTCCTCACGTTGACCCACCTGCTGAGTGCTGCGGTTCGGGCGTCATGGCCTGAGCAGCGCAGTTCCTGGTCGTCTCCCTGCCTGGGAGCCCTCCTGTTTCAGGGGTGCTGGGAGTGTAGTTTCAGGGTGATCGCTTTGCAGTGCTATTGCTGGGGAGGCCTCTACCTGCTGTGGCCACCCATGGGCAGCTTCGTCCTGGGAGCCGACCTCCGGGCCTGGGCTCGGCTCCCACCTCTTCAGTTCACTGTGACAGTCGCCCTCCTACCGCTTCCTGATCTCACAGGTTCTGGCCTCTGGGCCACAGCCTTGCGGGCTGTGCTTCCCTCTCCCCCGTCACTCACGAGCCTCTCTGCCCTCTACCTACTTGCTCCTCCCTGGAGCCTGGCCTGGGAGCCTGTTGGCAGGAGCTCTGGGACTGACTCCTGCCCATGCGCGGCCGCCCAGCAGCTGGTGGACTTGGGCCGTGGGTGTGTGCTCATTTGTCTGCCTGCTCATGATGAGCATTTGCTGATTTCACGGGGGGAGTTCCTTGGAGGCGGGCACTGGGCTGCTCCCTTTCTCTCCTTTGTCTTGAGCATCTGGAGTCCACCTCTGGGCCTTGGGGGCCTGCCAGAGCCACTGAAGACTCCTTCAGTGTGTGAACATGCCCTCTAGGGTCATCTGGACTGCCAGGGACCACTCAGCAGTCCTGTCCAAAATACCTGTACAGATCGGTATGTTGCCAGGCACACTGATGACTTTCCAGATGGGACCACAATTTTCCTGTCTGCTGCTGAGAGCATTCTGGAAACAGGATCCCAAACATCTGTAAACCTAGTCACCTTTAGCCGTTAGGGTTTGCAGTTAGTTCTCTTGGGTGCATCTGGAGTTACAATTAGTAAAAAGATATATCCAAATGTTAAATTTCTGGTTATTCCTGCTGCTTTAATTACAGGTAATTTTCTGTTCATGGCTTTGTATAGTTTTTCAACATATCAAAAAAACCTTTTAGCTTTTATGTAAAATTCTCCTGGTAAGATTAATTCATCACATTCCCAATGAACTTGATTCAGAAATGGTCCGATGAACCAGCCTGTGTTGTACGTAGAGTGAGCACATTGGTCCTCGACATGTGGAAGTCCTCTGCCTGAAACACAGGGACTCCGAGGGCCAGCGGGGTCCTTTGAGGCTGAAATTCCCTGTGAGCTGAGCCCCGGCACAGGAGCAGAGGGCGGGGAGAGATGTGAGCACATGCTTCCCCCCAAGGCAGCTGTGGCAGTCTCCAGTGCAAGGAGGAAGCTGGTTTTGGCGTTGGGAGCCAGTCAGCCTGTATTGAACAGCCCAGGCAGCCACTTCCCTGCCGTCCTCCCCTCCCAGTGAGACACGCAGGGAGGAGCATAGTTTATTTTTACAGCTCCCCAGAAGTGCAGTAAATCATTCAGATCTGGAGAGAGGTGGAGTCTGACGCCAACACAACCCAGAATAGCATGCTCAGGGCGTGTCCCTGGGAGTCTGTTCAGCGCTCCCCTTGAAGTTGATTAAACCCAGCTTGTGGTACTTGCTCAGAGTCGAGCTTCTTTCTCCCATCTTTAAACTGCTTTGCAGCTGTTGTTGTTTTCCTGTGGGCCCAGAGCTTTATTTTGTGCATACTATCTTCAAAATTTTAGTTCTTGGTAGCTAAGGAGTAACTCTGCTTGAGATATATGCATAGTTTGAAAGGTCAGGGGTCTGGTCAGCATGTATTAAGACTTGGAGCTCCAGTTTGTGCCTGGATATGTGCTTGTCCCCCCAAAGGCCTGGCAGTGTGCTTGCCCCCCCAAAGGCCTGGCAGTGTGCTTGCCCCCCCAAAGGCCTGGCAGTGTGCTTGTCCCCCCAAAGGCCTGGCAGTGTGCTTGCCCCCCCAAAGGCCTGGCATGTATTACACCTTTGCAGATGGGCAGCATGTGAGCCCAGGAGGAGCCCGCTCTCTGAGGGAGAGTCCGTACAGTGTGGCTCTTCAGGCTTTCCTAATTAATACCACAGGGTAGGATATCTTAGCAAGCAATCTACAGTTCAGTGTAGCCCCTTAAAAATACCAATGACATCCTTCACAGGAGTAGGAAAGACTCCTAAAATTCACTTGGAAGAATAAGAGAACCAGAGTAGCCAAAGCCGTGCTGAGCAACAAGAGCTATCAGCAGGCATCACAACACCTGCCCTCAGAGCGTGCCACAGAGCTCCGGCAACAAAAGCAGCCCGGTGCTGGCTTTGAAGCAGACATGGAGACCAAGGGAAGAGAAGGCAGAGACAAGCCACGTACCCACAGCCATCTGATACACAACAAAGCAGCCCAAACATACATTGGAGTAGAGACTGCCTTTTTAACAAATGGTGCTGGGAAAACTGGAAATCCATATGTAGAAGAATGTGACTTCATCCCTATTTATCACCCTGAATAAAAAGTCAACTCAAAGTGGATCAAAAACCTAGGAATTCAACTAGAAAATTTCTGACTGCTGTAAGAAAACACAGATCAACAATCCGTTGTATTGTCACAGGCTCCAACTTCCTCATAAGACTTAAAGCTCAAGAAATAAACCAACAATCAACAAATGGTATGGCATCAAATTAAAAGCTTCTGCACAACACAGGAAATGAGCTCGAGGGGAGAGCCTATGGAATGCAGAAAATGTTTGTTAGCTGCCCTTTCAACAAGTGATTAATATACAGAATACATAAAGAGCTCAAAAACTTAACACCCAGAATATAAAGAGCCCACTCAATACGTGGGCAAACGAACTGAGCCAGCATTTCTCAGAAGAAGGAATACACATGCCAACAAGTTTGTGAACAGTGTTCAGCATCCCTAGCAATCACAGAAAGCAAACCGATGCACTGGAAGTTCATCGCACTCCTGCTGGAATGGAAATGATCGAAACTGCAAGTAATCATAAACACCGGCAAGCTTGTAGGAAAAAGGTACTCTCATACATCATTGATGGGACTGCAAATTAACACAGCCACTTTGGAAAGCAGTGTGGAGATTCCTCAAAAGGAAGGTATTTACCCAAAAGATCTAAAGTCAGCATACTATAATGATATGGGCATATCAATGTTTATAGCAGCACAGTTCATAGTATCCAAATTAGGGAACTGGCCCGGGTGTCCATCAACAGAGGAATAGATAAAGAAAATGTGGTGTACATACACAGTGGTGTTTACTCAGTCGTAAAGAAGAATGAAATTATGCATTTGCTGGTAAATAGATGGACCTGGAGTACATCAGGCTGGGTGAAATAAGCCAGACTAGAAAGCCAAGGATTGAAAGCTTTCTCTCATATACAGAAGTTATAGAAAAATAAGGAATTTAGAAAAGGGAAATACCATGAAAATAGAAGGGTGAGCAGCAGAGGAAGGGATGGGGTGGGTGGGAAGGAGACTGCAGAGGGAGGTGGCCACAGCATGCCCTGCGCGTCTGAGCGGATCACAGTGGGCTCCACTTCGTGTGTGTCTGTCATGCAGCCATTAAGGACTAGTAGGAGGAGGACCAGAGAGGAAGGGGCCCGGGGAGGTGGAGGGGAGGGACAGGGGAAGCACTGGGGACTGAGGAAGTGGAGCAGAGTGTGCCCTGTGTGTGCGAGTATGCCGGAGTGAACCCTGTCACATGACCACGGCGCACTGACCGTCTAAGGCAGCCAGCCAGGGCTCCCGTACCCAGCGCTCCTTTCTCTGCACGTCTGGCTTGGTTAGCCTGCTGGTTCCGTGGGCCCCCGAATGGAGCTGCTCCAGCTTGAGCCCTGGCTGGCCAGCAGGGGCACAGGCAGTGGCCATGGCGCCGCCCTCACTGCCGTGGGCTGGCCTGAGCCTTCCTCAGTGCCTGGCGCAGCAGCGTGTGCCGGTGCTTGGGCTGTTGTCACCCCTGTGCTGTCTCCAAAGGTGCTGTGCAGGTGGATCCTGAGCGTGAAGAAGAACTACCGGAAGAACGTCGCCTACCACAACTGGAGGCACGCCTTCAACACTGCCCAGTGCATGTTTGCAGCGCTGAGAGCTGGCAAGATCCAGGTGCGCGCCGGGCGCTCCGGCACGAGTGGGTGCCGGGAGTGAGATGGAGCAGTCTTTCAAGCTGTTTTAATGTGCGGCAGTGGCGATGCAAGCTAGTTAACTGCCGCGTAAGGAGTGGGCGCTTGTTGATCCTTTTCTTTCAGAGATGGCACATAAGACATGTTTAAAGCCTGTAGAATGACTTCTTGTTACACAGAAGGGTGTTAGGAAAGGGAATCCTCGTGCTCACGTTCCACCTGAGCAGAGCAGAACTCCCCGGACTCGCCTAGGTCTGAGGCCGGCCTCCTAGAGGAGCCCGGCTCTCCACTGCCTCCTCTGGAGCACTTGCATCATTTCCTAAGTGCTACTTTGTAGCAAGGGCTGTGCTTCCTTCCACACTGATCAGGGACTGGAGGGAAGATGGCCCAGCAGCAGTCCAGGTGATCCCTGATCCCAGGCCCCATCTGAGCACCTCCCTGTGCTTAGGTCCTAACCCGGCAGGCGTCAGCTAGTTGTCGGCAGCCTAGCTGGTTTTAATTCAGCTTCCCTGTTCTGCTTTTTAATGACGTCTGTAGATGTCCCTGTCTTGTGTGTCTCAGCTTTCACGGGGCTCCCATTTAACTGGCTAGACCCGGAAGCAGGCCTGGCTGGGCCGCAGCGAGGTGGTGGAGCACAAGGCCCGGCTCCAGCCCCAGCACTGCAAGAAACATGCACACAAGCGACTGCTGTCCCCAGGCAGGGCTGCCCTGCCGTAGCAGACGCTTGCGAGATGGAGGATACTCTGAACTCCAGTGTGTTCGGAAGCAGGATCTTCGTGTGTGCTTTGAAACCTGTGGGTCGTGCTGAGCTTTCCACAGGAGAGCCTCCACCTGACCACCTCGCATCTGGGGGCAGCTACAGGAGCGCAGGCAAGAGTGACGGCCCACCCAGAAATAACCCGTTTGGCTTGGGAACACGCTCTTTACATTTTGAGAGCCGAGTTCGTTCCCCGGCCACCTTGTTCTGCTGTTGCCTGTGTTCACAGTCGGCACTTCCTAGTGGGGCAGCCGCGTCCGCACAGGGAGGCACAGTCGGCAGGGAACTAAGGACAGCAGCCTCGAGAGCTCTCCACGCTCCTCCCACACGCACAGGGACAGGGAAGACCTGTGGCATGCGCTGAGGGTGTGGCTCAGGGCTGCAGCGCTTGGCTGGCCCTGAGCTCCTTCCCCAGCACCTCAGAGAGTGGTGTTGCTTCCTCTGTGTGGACAGGTCTTTGGTTGTGAGGCACCTCGGCTTCTGTTGAGCAGCCGGTGGAACGGGAGGCGGGTGGGTCTGGTGAAGCAGCGGAGCCTCACAGCCTCTCTCCTCCCCACGCCCCCAGGACAAGCTGACCGACCTGGAGGTCCTGGCGCTGCTGATCGCCGCACTCAGCCACGACCTGGATCACCGCGGCGTGAACAACTCCTACATACAGCGGTGAGGCCGCCTGGTCACACAAAGCACTTCCCTGGCTTTGTGGGCCATGCTTTTAAAGTTAAAGCCACAGAAAGAAATCGATGGTGGGTGTCTCAGTTGGTCGAGCTCCTCCGCACCCTCGGGCTGTGTTTAGGGGAACAACCAAGTCCAGCGCCTTGCTAGCCGCCCCCCGGGCTTCAGGGGAGGGGAGTCACTAGCCAGGTGACTGAGTTGGGCCTCAGTTGTGCACACCCAGCGTAGGAGCATCTCTAGAGAACTACCAAGAGCAGAAAGGGCGGTGTTGAATGTGCTTAGCTTGCCCTGCTCAGGACAAGGCGGCCGTGGGTCAGGGTCAGGGAGGCCCCTAGCGTGGTTTTGGAGATGTAGGCCTTTGTGACCAGACTTGAGTTCAAATCCCACTGTGCCCACAGTCCCTGTGTGATCCTGGGCCGGGGAGCCCACTCTTCGGGCCTCAATGTCCCCATCTGCAGGTGGAGGGAATACAGGATTCCTCAGGGTGGTATCAGTTTTAAGGCCACTGCATCCAGACCCCAGGGAAGGCCCAGGGCACATTGTGTGAGTCCAGCAGCAGATGCTGGAGACGCTGACTGGCACCAGAAGCCTCCTCCCTGGTGGGCCTGAGGGAGGCCCCTAAGCCTGGGACAGGAGCTTCTGACCTCAAGGCCACACGTGAGCGGTGCTCCGGCTGCAGGCCCGACGGAGAAGTGGCACCGCTTGTCATCAGATGTTGGAGCCACTGTGATGTCATTATTTTCTTGCAGCAACTTGGTTGAAAAGTCCACTTCTGGATGGCAAAATTTCTCTACGAGCATCTCTCAGTATGCAAGTGACTGAGCTAACAGAGGCGCTCTGAACAAAATCCAGACGTCCCACACGGAGAGGAGGCTCTGGTCGCTGCCTGTGTCTGCAGAACCAGGAAGCTTCGTGTGGAGAGACTCACAGGGACGTGGCAGCTGTGTCCGGTGCTCACCGCGGCGGAGACAGATCGCGTGCTTGGGTCTGGGTGTCACAGGCTGGCGGGTCCCTCTTGAAAACCTAGCTTTTGGAGAACTGGAGGGGTGACATGTCCTTTGTCCCAGCGTCTCCTTGTTATCAGGGTTGTTGGCACAGAGACCACTCCACGATGCCCAGCTGCTCTGCCTGACAGTAAAGGAAATAACACTCAACTGTTTTTCTTTGTTTATTTAAAAATAATTACCAGATAGACATCTGGAGAAGCGTCATCTTCTCTCTTACCAACAACAACAAAATCCTGGGAGAAAGTCGTGGGTTGCAGAATGTTGCTCTCGTACCACAGAGCAGACTCGGACCAAATTACAGCTTTCTTTAAAAAGCTAAAGTGTCAGAGACTTTCATCTCTTCCTGCAGCCCTGTGGTTTTCAAAGAAGAGACCAAGAATTTTCCAGGGTTTTCTCTCTCCTTATTAGCAAATGGGCAATACTTAAAGTCGATCTTCCTTGCGGGAGCTCCGGGGAGGAAGAACCCCGTGAACATTCCCACAGAGAGCCCTGTCTCCCCAGGTGAACTGTGTGCAGACCCCACGGAATCCTGACTCCTCAGTAGAGAAAGTCAGAGCACCAAGAGGCACAGAGGCGGCCGCCGTGTGCAGGAAGAGCTCAGTGCTGACGGGACCCGAGTCCATGGAGCCACCATCCTGGAGCCACCTCTCAGGAAGTCACTCTGCAGTAGGCAAGGCCTCGCACCACAGGCTGTCCCCTGAGTCTGCATTGCACGCTGTTGTCTCACCTTCCATGGTCAGGAAGCCAGCTGTGCTGGGGTCCGCAGGGCACCCGTGAAATACGGAAAGAAATCGTTGCTCGTGCCTGCTTCTCCCACAGCACGGTGGATAAAGGAAAGGGGTCTCAGGTAGAGATGAAATTGTCACTGTAAAAACAGGCAGCAGGAGGAACACAGGGATGAAGGACAGACTCCACCAGAGAAAGCACAGGGTGACGTTTGGATTACAGAGAAATGTCTGCTGTCGGGGCAATAAGGCCATTCTAGGTGTGTTCAAGGAGATTCGGTTTTGGTGATAATGAAATGATACAGTACAATTATCCTTTGTGTTAGGCCGATGGATAACGAGCAGTTATTAGAGTGTGGGACTTGTCTCGGCAGGAAGAGCTGCAGAGGCACAGGTGTGGTTTCCGTCTTAGTCCATGGTCCCCAGAGATGACGATGATCAGTGCAGACAGCATCTGGTGAGTCCGGCCTCGTTCAGCACAACTATGAGCGCTTGAGAAAGGAGATTGGCCAGGCCCAGCGCGGCCCATCTCCAGTGTTCAGGGAGGGAATGTTGGCCACCACTGCTGTGTCCGTGTTCACCTGTAAAGCAGGAAATAGGACTTAAGCTGGATCTTGGAAAGTGTGTAGGAAAGAGAAAGAAGCAAGACATTCCAGGAACCCCCGGAGGTGGCCCTTTGCAGGAGCAGCGATGAGTGCCGGCCTGTCTGGCCTCCAGAAGCTGCAGCGTGTGGGGATGGAAGGTAAGAGGTCGGACGCTGGAAGACAGACCCTTGTTGGGAGGCCACGAAACCCAGTGGTACAGTCGATCGTCACAGAGAAGAGCAGGAGCCTGTCGATACAGACGTGCTCCAAAGGAAAGTCAGAAGGTGAGCCACCAGGTAAACAGGCGGAAATGAGAACCTCAGAGCCCAGGGAGAAGCTACCACAGCGAGGCAGCCTGAGCCGCGCGTGGCTGGAGGAAAGAAGAGGCCCAAGGAGGGAAGGGCTGTCGTTTTAGAGTCCAGCCGCCTGCTGCCTGCATGAAGGACGGAGGGAAATCTCAACTTGTCGTCAAGAGACAGGAGCATGGCTGAAGAGGGGAGCCGGCAGGGAGGCTGCTTGGGAGGCCGGCCAGGAGGCCAGCCCCCACCAGGAGTTGTTCCAGGTGGGAGAAGAATCCCGAGGGCCAGCCAGCCCGTCACGTTCCTCTCTGCTGGTGATGGAGGCGTGAAGGAGCTGGTGCCCTTCACTGCTGGTGAGAGTGGACGGCCGGCAGGGCCCGAGCCTACAGGGGACCAAGGAGAGCCCGGCGGGGTTCACAAGGCCCCAGCCGTGGTGTCTGTCTAGGGTGAGGTGCCCCTGCTGAGGCTGGGGTCTCGGCTGGACCTGGGTGTGAGTGAAGGAGCAGGTCCATGTGTCCTAACGTCAGCAGCCAGTAGTGGCGTGAGGCGCGGCCCAGGTGGAGCCTGCTGGGGTGGGGGCTCCTCCCAGGCGCCTGTGCGTTCTGAAGGACAGTAATCAGCTGCCGCCCGCTCAGAACGGGCCTGCACCAGCCGACGCCCACGGGTCCTGCGGCTTCCTGGGCTGTCCTCAGCCACCCGTGGTGTCCACGGCTTGCCTCATGCTTTGGCGAGTGGCGGCAGTGGCCACAAGCTGGGCCCCGCTGCCCGTGGCTGGGTGTGAGGAGGTGAGCCACGCCTGTCTCTAATGCGAAGAGACAGTGGGAAGTGCCAGTCAGGGCCAGGAGGTCGGAGGGTCAGCTGAATGCCAGCTTAGAACGGGAAGGCACGCAGGAGGCAGAGGAGTGCCCACGCCAGGGGCCGTGGCGTGTGGGACGAGAGGCGGGAGAGGCCGGTGCCAGGCTGAGCCCGAGCGAGGAGCGAGTCTCGGGCCGCTGGCGCTGGTTGTCCCAAGGAGGGTGGCGAGGTGGCCTCCCTGCGGGCTCCCACTGTGGATTTCGAAGGCTTCCTATTTCCAGAGGCTCTGGGCTGTTTCTGCACACGCCCCGACGGCACTGTCAGGGCTGGACCACGGCCAGCCAGGCGGGCAGAGCGCCTCCGCGCTTCCCTCCCTGAGCTCCCTGAGGGAATGGACCCTCCCGCGTGTTTGTAGGTCCTCCTGGGCACCCAGACAGAGCGCCAGAGTGGGGGGCAGCAGGGCAGGAAGCCTGGCTTTCCGTGAGCGTGGCTGCGAGCAGGGAACGGGGCGCCTGCCTCCCTCCTGCTGGCTCACCAGTCTCTGCTTCCAGAACGTAAGACAAGCACACCTGCGTTTGTCTACCTCACCCTAGAATTTCCCCTGCGGGGAAGTGCCGTCTGCACCTGCTGAAGACGGTGCCAGGTGAAGGTCCCACTTGCTGTGTCACTGCCCTAACTGCATCTCCTCGCCCCGATCCTCGCCAGGCCAGCAGGTGGAGGCCATGTGAGCCACCGAGGCGTTGGGCGGAGCGAGGCAGGGCAGGGGGCATCGGATCCCCTCCCCATGTATGTCCGCCCTGAGCAGGTTCAAGTTCAGCAACTCTGGACCTCTGTCACCAGAGCACGTGCAGAGCTGCGCGTCTTGGAGGGGTCTCAGCCCTGTGTTCCCTGCGGGCACAGCCTGGGACTGTGAGACGCGTAGAGGGTGCGGTAATGCTGGTGCACAGCAGAGGTCATTCCTTCACACTAGGGGAAGTTCTCCTCCATGCTCCTCACTGAGCTCCGCTGAGCACGCGGAGGCTGCTCACACGCAGAGCTGGCCGGTTCCGCTGTGTTGGGGGGGTTTGCTCCCAGAGGTCACCGCGCGCCTGGGGCAGGTGCGGCTTGACTGCGGCGGGAGGCGGTTCTGTTCAGCTCAGCCTCACTGGGACTCGGGCCTCTGCTCTCCCCGTGCCCACAGGACGGAGCACCCGCTGGCGCAGCTGTACTGCCACTCCATCATGGAGCACCACCACTTCGACCAGTGCCTGATGATCCTCAACAGCCCGGTGAGTCCTGACTGCTCCCGCCCACAGCGCCCTTGCTGTCTGGGTAGCGACCTCACAGCGCCTCCGCCAGCCAGAGCCATCTTGATGCTGGCCCGTAGGGAAGCGCGGCTGCTCCAGTAGGAACAGCCCTGTGGCTCCTGCAGCCCGGAGTTTGCTTTTGGAGCCACGCGCTCCTCTCCCACTGTGGCACTGGGTGACAGCCTCGCGCGCTGAGCACTGCTGGGCCCCAGGAAGCACCGCAGCCTTCTTCCCCCACACTTCTAATTGCCATGTTGTCAGGGAAGAGCGCGGATGGACGACCTGGGACCGGGACCTGTATCCATGCCAGCAGACGTGTGCCGTGCTTCGTAAACCTCCTTACGGCAAGGAAAATAAGGCAGGAGCAGTGAGCACCAGAGAGCGGCTTAGGTGGCGGGCCGAGCGGTCTCGGACGCGCTCGTTGTTCTCATTATCCATCCTCCGCGCGTTACCCATGTGACAGAGCGCAAGTCGTAACTGCTGTGCCGGACAAGCACTAGCGTGGGGTGACCCTAAAGTAATCACGCCACCACATCTTAAGTGGGCCCCTGGCTAGTGCCTCCTGAGCCTGAGGACAAAACTCAGAGTCCAAGACTATTTCTGACCCTCCTCTGTAGGTAGAAGTCCTCTAGTTACCTTGGGTCGCAGTATGTCGCACCCAGCTCTCAATTCAGAGCCAAGGTGACCAGTCCTGGGTAACTGGGAGCTTGATGTGAACTCTCAGGTCCCCCCAGCCCCCCGCATGGTGCTTCTCTCTTCCTCACCGTGAGCTTGTGCTAACTCCTCCCGCATCCCCACACCTGCCCGTGGTCTCCTACCCCTGGAGACCTGGAGAACAGGAGTCGAGAACAGGTAGGGGGGCCAGCGCTCTCAGCAGTCTGTTCTGGTAGGAGGCCTCTGTGCCAGGCGGTGTCCCTCGGAGTTCTTCCCTTAGGGTGATGTCGTGCTCCCCACAGAGCACCCTGTGTGGGGCCTCTCCTAGGAGCCAGAGTGGGAGCCACCCTGTCTGGCCCTTTGACCTCCCAGGGTGGCCTTGGACACAGTGCTGGCTAGTCCTGCTCACCTGCAGGACCTGTGCACAGGACCTCCAGGCTGTCATTTGAGGTGTGAGGACCCACTCCCACTCCTCATGACCCTGGGGTGGTGGAGTCAAGACTCATGCAGCCTGTCCCCGCCTCCGCAGAACATCCATGGGGGGCCTCATGCAGGGGCGTCACCGGGGCCTGTGACTATTGGTCGTGGATTAGTTCCGGTGTCACCGTGGTACACTGTAGAAGCTGTGCCTGCCTTTACACCAGTTGTCCCGGGTACCACAAGCCAGAGTTGTGGGTGCTGGATTTTGACTCCAGCAGAGAAGGAAGCCTCCCCAGTCCCCAGGCCCCCGCGCCCATGGCGGGCTCTGCGGGCAGGTTCTCTTCCAAGAATACCAAGCACACAGCCTGCAGAGGCGCTGGCCTCTCTCCACTTGATGGCCCCAGGGCTCACCTCAGGGCTGCTGGTTTCTGTGCACGCTCCCTCACAGGAGCAGCTGGGGACCCGCTCGGCTGGGGACCCAGTTACCTCCAGAGGTCTGGCTGTGGCCCGGCTCGGTGGCCGCGCGTGGTCTACCCAACACCATTTTCCCTACAAGCTGCAGAACCAGGTGTCATGCCACAGTGGCAAGGACGCGCTTCCCTCTCAGCCAACTGCTCTCCACGAGCTCAGCCAGAACCCATCTGAAAACCCATTACAGGTTCAGTCCCCCAGCAAGAAGGCTCGCCGAGCTCTTTGAGGGCGTCCGCAGCAGTTTCTGTCAGTGCCCTCTTACTAGATGGCACAGTTGCCGTGTGAGGTGTCCTTCCTCAGTGCACGGGGAGTCTGCTGCGTCGGCTCCAGCACTGAGGCCTGCTGCAGATTCTTTCTTTTAGGCAAGATACACAAAAGTCACTGCCTCTACTTTCAGAAAGAGAAATAAGACGCAGCACCACAGACACCTCATGTTGTGCTTGAGATCGTTTTATCTTAAATCCAAGCATCTCACAGTTCATGGGTAGTTCTCCACTTGGCCCAGAATCTAAAGCCACTTATTTAAAAGACGTCTGTGTCCATGCCTGTCATGACACGTTTTTGTCATTGATGTGGGTGTGCCACAGCTGGAGTGACTCGGCCTCCTCCAGCCAGTGCGCTCCGGCCCCGGCCTGGAGAGCCAGCAGCTGCCCAGTCCTCACAACAAACCCTCTGCCTCTTGGCCTCCTTCTTAGACCTCTGGGCTGTTCTTGGCACTGATGAGTGAAACGCTCCGACTCAGTTCGCAGACGTTCTGAGCAGGTCTCAAGTGCCCAGCTGTTTCACTCAGTTCAACATTAGAGAGCTGCCAAGATGTGTAAATTCACACAGAAGTCCGTCGGGGTTGATCACAGAGCCACAGGACGTGACCGGATGATCAGGTTTGACCCTCACAGCTCTGCTCTTGACATCCCCTCACGTTTCAGTCCTTCTTGCTGTTAGGTCACATCTCTGAACCTGTCAGAAGGAAGAGTAGGTGGCCAGGAGGTGTTCCGTCGGAGCCGAGGCTCAGGGAGTGAGTGGGACGTCACCCAGGGTGGCGGGGAAGAGCAGAGGGGACACCATCTCCCATGCCACTTGGAGCAAGTGGGCATCCCCAGGGAAAACGCCAGCATGTGCGAAGACCGGGGCTGTGTTCCAGATCACTCACAGGCGGCCCTCCCGGCAGCCTCTCTGGGTGGAGCGCTAGTGAAGCTTTTCTTTTTCTTTATGAAGGGCAATCAGATTCTCAGTGGCCTCTCTGTTGAAGAATACAAGGCCACGCTGAAAATGATCAAGCAAGCTATCCTGGCCACGGACCTGGCGCTGTACATCAAGTAAGTTTTAGGAAATACCCTCCGAGGTAGGCTCGCAGTCTTCACTGTGCCAGGCTCAGCCGTGCCGGGAGGGCTTCATGCTACGCGGACAGACCCCTGGCAGTGCTGTCCCTCAGGTGATGGGGGAGTTTTAGTTTTAGTGGCCAAAGAACTCTGCCCCGTTGTTCTCTGAGTGCTAAAACTCACAGAGTACACAGCTGTTTCCCTTCTCCATCTCCTGCTGTGTCTCTGAGCCGTGTTCACATCAGATCTGACTCAAGGTCATTCCGAGGTAGCCCAGCTGAAGGTTCTGTGGGCCTGTGGCCTTCCTCCCCTGCGGCACTCAGCTCATCCACCCAACTCTGGGGGGCAGGAAGAGCTGCCAGAACCCAAAGAGCAGCTCAGGCTTCTTTTTATTTGGTTTTGGCACAAGAAAGGGACATTCACGTACAACTTTGAAGTTACTGATTCTAAAATAAGACCGCGCATTAAAGTGGTGTTTGTAATCATGCATCTGCGTGATCAAGTAGCTTCTCCGAAAGCTCGACAGTCGGAGGTTCTGACTTGCAGACCAAAGCCCTTGGGCTTCTTGTGAGATGGACAGTCAGGGAGTCACCTCGACTTCCAGGAGCACAGTCTGCCTTCTCACGAGGGTTCTCGAGCCCCGTCCGAGCCACTCTTAGGAGAAGCAAAGCAAACAGATGTCCTCTGTGGAGTACCCAGCAGGACCGGCGACGCCTGCTGCACCATCGCAGCCGCTGAGTTAGGACACAGGGAACAGCGGCCTTCCCGTCGTTCACATGAGTGCTGAGTCAGGATGGCCACATCACTGAGAACTTGAAACAAACCTGACCTCACAGCCTACCCAGTCATCCAGGCCTCGTGGGTCTCGCCCTGTCCCTGTGAAACCTGCTTGATGTTGACCCTCGGCAGGTAGTCAGCTCTGTCCCACAGGCTTTCCTTGCCCGGAGCCTGTCTCCAGCTGGACCTGGAGCACTGGGAGAGGAGCAGTTCCCAGGTGCTCAGCCGTGCTGGGCCCACAGGCCCACAGCACCCTGGCCCTGCCAGCTCACGGAGTGATCACAGATGCTACGCTGACTTACTGGCCCTTCCTGGGCTCCGGAGGCTGCCCAACATGGCCACTGTCTTGCCCTCTATTTCACAAAACATAGGGACATGATATGCGAAGCTAAACTGAGACCTGTAGCTCTCATTATGCCCTGGCCTTAGAATATCTTAGATCGTGCTTGATGTCACACTATTTACTCACTTTTTTAATTTAAATATTCCAGAATTGAAATGATCACTCTGAGGTGTGGTTAAAAATCAGGTGAAGTTTAGCATTCCACCCAGACCACACGAGCAGAGGGAACGTGGGAGATTCAGTATTTTCAGATGATGGTTTCCTGGGTCATAAGAGGGAAGGTGTGTCCATGACCCTTTAGGTCATTGGGACAGAGCTGGGCACCTCATGACTGCCTAATGTGTTTTCTGTATTTCAAGGAGGAGAGGAGAATTTTTTGAACTCATAAGAAAGAATCAATTCACCTTGGAAGACCCGCATCAGAAGGAGTTGTTTCTGTAAGTCACTTCCCTGCCAGCAAGGCCCTCACCCAGTGCCTGTCTCCTGTCACTTCCATGGCCACGGTGGCCACACAGTGGTCCTCGAGGCTGCCAGCCTTCTGTAGCAGAGAGGAGGCTGGATGAGGACATCTCCGTGGCCTGACGGCAGTGAGGCTGTGAGTGCTCTGTGTGGACCTTCACGTGAGACCGAAGGGCAGCCCTCAGCTCAGGCCAGGGGCTCCCTCTCTGCCTCCCTGCCTGGGGTGGAAGAACTGAAAACACCGTGCCCACCCCCGGGAGCAGGACGGCGGCGGGCACTTGCCCTGCCCGAGAGGATGGGGCGGTGGCACTGCCACAGCTAGGCAATGCGGGGTCCCCCTTCCACATGCTCCACCTGTCCCTCCTGCTGGCCTGGAGCCACCCTCACTGTTACTATGACTGCCCCAGGGGTCCTGAGGATCTGAGTCGGGGGAACTGTGCCAGGGTCTGTAATGCAGGCAGACCGGGGAGCTGGGAATCGTGCTGACGCAGTTTGCAGTCCACGTTCCTCTGGGTGCTGCTGTGCAGCCACCTCACCTCCCAGGCAGCCTCAGGTGTCTTCAGAAGCCGGCAGCTGGGACAGTGTTCCTACGAGCAGAACCCACCCGGCGGGACCTGGATACGGGCAGGTCTGGGCGCCACCTCTCCTAACGTGGACTCTCAGGAGGAAGCAGGTGGTGGGCCTGAGCATCCTCTGCCCTTGCCTGGTGGTTGGGCTCACATAGGTCCGCCCTGCCCTCCATGGAGGCCGCGGTGCTGGCTGGCCTTGCTGACCATGGTCCTCCGTGGTTAGAATAACGGGTGTGCTGGTTCCCTGCGGGCGGGTTGGGGTACCATCCGCCGCCTGGCGTAGGCAGCAGAGGTGCTTCACGTCAGCATGTTGTGCAGGGTGCTCCTGCACTGTGGCAGCTCACTGAGGGACAGGGGACGCCTGCCCTGTGGGTGGGCGTTGCTGGAGAAGCCTTTGCCTGTGCCTTCCAGCTGTGGGCATGGGGACACTGCTGCAGCCGGGACTGGCACTCTTCCAGAGGCCACATGGTGGGGTCTGTGGGGGGAAGGCCTCAGAGCGCCTCTCCTGTCCCCCCCGACTGCGGGTGGAGCCTGTCCATGAGAGGCTGTGCGTGGCTCAGGGCGCTCAGGGGAGTCACGCAGAGCCAGGGAATTAGGACCACCTGACCCCGATGCAGGACTTGCTGTCACCCTGGGCGGGTAACCCTTGCCAGCGCCGTCCTCATGCTGCCCCTGAGGGCGGCTCCCAGGTGAAGGGCAGGGAGGACAGTGGGGTAGGCACAGTGGCTGGGCTGCTGTCACGCACAGCTGGCTTCCGTCTGAACTCTGCTTGAGTTGCCTCCGTGTGCCGGGCACCGGGTTGTGTTCACGTGGGAGGAAACAGGAGTCTGTCCCTTTTGCCTTACAGAGCGATGCTGATGACAGCCTGTGACCTTTCTGCGATCACGAAACCTTGGCCCATCCAGCAACGGGTACGTGGCTTGGTGGAGATGAAGTAATAACTGAAGTGTGAAAGCGAGGGCCGTCTCTGCCCGCAGCAGCCTCGCAGCCAGTGTCCACGTGCGTGTCCCTGGGCTTCGAGCGCTGTGGAGATGACTGACCAGGGAAGCCTGTCCTTTCTAGATGCATTTGCACTTGGTATCTGTATGATGTGTGGAGAGAGAGCATCTGTGTTAGCACAACCAAAGCCCGGCTGCTGGGAAGGCTTAGTCTTGGCGCTATTTGGGCTCATTTTGGGATTTTTTAGCACATTCTTTAAAAAATATTGAAAATTAGAAGGAAAGCGATCTTCTTACGGTTCACCCAGGAGGCTTCCTCTGCTCTAAGTGGGCTCAGCAAGCGGCGTGTCTGCGCTCTGGGGCGTGCAGATGCGGGAAGTGCTGACGTGGATGTCAGGAGGGTCCGTGGGGACCTGCTTCGCCAGGTGAGTGTGGCTGTGAACATTTTGTGGAGGCGGTGAAGGCTCAGGAAAATCCTGGGGTGCAGAGCTGCCTGGTGGCTTTCGGAGCTGCTGTCTGGGTGCCCCAGGGCAGGTGGGCGGGCAGTCTGCGTGAAGAGCTCCCCTGGGCACAGCCAGCCCAGCCGCCTGCCCTGGAGCACGTGCCCTGAGGGACGCCCCGGCAGGCCCTGGCGTTCAGACAGCTGTCCTTACTGCCTTCCTGCCCTTGTGAAATGGGATCACAGGCCGTGTCCAGACGGGAGGGAGGTGGAAGTGGACTCGTCTCCCACTTCCCTTTCTTCTGAATGAACCTACCTGTTGTTTTGTTGGAGGAAAACAAGAAAGAAAAATATTACGTTGTCGTTGTTTTTAATAAAATGAAAAGAAAAACTGTTGGAAGCCACCAAGGAGAGAGTGCCGCAGGGTAGGGAGGCTGCTGACGTACCCACGCAGAGTCCCCCGGTCAGTGCCCCCCACCGCCCTGAGGCGCCTGGTCGGCCACCCCTGGAGCTGAGTGCCTGTCCATCAAGTGGAGGGGCGGGCCTCCTAGGTGGTTTCGGGGACTGGGCAGCAGTGCCTGCCGGGTACGTGGTCGGGGAGGGGGCGCGGCAGAGGCCTCCCCTTCCGCACACCTTTGCTCCTGGAGCTGAGCACAGCCATGTCAAGTGCTGCACCTGTCGACAGAAACCCCTGCACATTAGAACTAAGGAGGACTCGAACACGTGACCATACCCTCAAAGGTAGCGATGGCATGTCAAGATTACCAGCCACTCACTCAGTACCGATAGTGCCTTAAAAGAATGAAATGATAATTTACTCCAAGACAGAAGGAAGACTTTGTGTTGGAGCAAGTAGCTGCTGGAATTAAATAGGCAAGAGTAATTATGATAGTATGAATTAAAAATAAACAGGTAAAACTATCTCTGCTTGCAGATAAAATTATTATATGTCAGGAAAGCCCAAAGTAAACGAGAAAGGTAAACAAGCAAATCATTTATAAGACAAAATAGAAAAGAAGCCTCTATTTATGATGGGGAATAGTAAATAAAATTACTAAATACCTAAAAATAGACAAAATGTGCAAAAACCATATGAGAAATTAGAAAACATTTTGTGTTGCTAAAGCACAAGATAAGACTGATACAAACGAGGTGTAGGAAGCATGTTCTTAAGAGGAAAGTCATCAGTACAAGGGTACTACCTCTTTCTCTTCAGGTTAATTTATAGATTTAAGGCAATTACAATAAAAATCACATTAATTTTTGTTCTCAAGCTAGAAAAATTGATTTCAAAATCCATTTAGGAGGGAGAAAAAGCAAAAAGACCCCAGAAATTCTTGAAAAGACAAAGCAATTAGGTGTTGGTGTTCTACCGAGCCTCTATAGTCAGGAGTTGGCTGGGGTGGCACATCAGTGGGACCCAGCAGAACAGCAGATGGCCTAGAATGACACACAGCGCTTACTGTACAACATAGGGTTTCAAATGTAGGGAAATATTCAGGAGGGGGACGAGACTTCCTCAACAGTGCTGGAGTGCAGAAACGACGGGGTGGGAGAAGGCGGGACTGGATCTGGGCCGTCCATGTCAAGTCCAGCTGAGGCACAGAGTTCCGTGCAGAGAATTAGCCCATGTGAGCACCAGATGCAAACAAGGCAGGCTCCTCCAGGACTGGGGCTCAGTGTGCAGAAGGCAAAGGAAACGGCCAACGGCCTCAGCCCCGTAAAGAGGAAGCACGTGCCTCCGAAGATACCAGGGCACAGAGGAGAGGAGTGCTTGCCGCGCAGACTGCATGGCTGACATCCTCAGGAGAGAAAAAACTGGAAGCAGAAGAGAAGAGCAACAACCCTACAGGAAAATGGGACCAAGATTTGAACAGAAAGTTGATAGGAAAGAATGGGGATGACCTTTACCTTTAAGAAGGTTCTCAGAACCTCAATCATAAGAGAAAATACATTAAAACTCTACCGATACAGGCAGGCTTGGCGGAATCCCATGACAGCGCTGCCCCCGACAGTCGGACACTAGAAACAGCTTGACATGCACACCAGGAGAGTGGATCAGCATGGGGTCATGTGCCCGGTCCCACCACGGAGTGCTGCACAACCCTGAAAACCAACAGGCCGTGCAGGAGCATCACAGATGACTCAGGAACGAGCTGAACAGAGGGGCACACCCTGACGTCATTCACAGGAAGTTCTAGAACAGGCAGACTGGTTGTGCGAGAGAATTATCATGTGGTTTTGGAGGGAGGGAGAGGAGGGGCAGAGGGCGACTGGAAACCTCCTGGGGCACCTTCCGTCTTGGGCGGGGTGTGCGATACACAGCTCCATGCATCGTCTAATACATGAACCATCCCCTTAGGATCTGCGTAGCTTCTCCTCCATCAGCAAAAATCCACAGATATTATTTTTCAGCAGTCAGATTGGCAAACATCCAAAAATTCTACAGCATGCCCCGTTGGGGCAGCGGGGGGAGCACCGAATGCACGATGTCACAGCCTTGAGGTCTAGACAAACATGGATGCATTCACCATTGCTTTGGGCGTCTTATCCCAAGACACACTGGTGAGAGCATGAAGGTCCTTTATACAGGTGCTTCTGTACCGCGGTTTGTAACAGCCACGACTAGAAGCAGCCCACATGCTCACCAGTAGTGACTGGATAGATCATGGCCCATCTCACAGTGAGTCCACGCGACTGTAAGTAGAAACGAGGGTCATCTCTATGACATGAGCACAAAGACACAAAGCAAGCTGGAGAAAACGTGCGTGTCATGCTATGGATTACCTGAGAAGGGACAAAATGTGAGTATCGGTACTGTACAAATGTACACGTTTTAAAAACAGGTTTATCCACAAAGAGAAGGGAGAGGTTTCCCACAGGACAGGCAGGGAGGAGGCAGTGTGTCCTAGATGGGACCCAGAGCTCCGAGCTCTGCCCTGCTTGTCGCGATGGTTAGACTCGCGGGCCGTGCTCGCCGTCTTCCTGATTATAAAATGAAATTGAGTGTATTTTTAAAATCACAAAATCTTAGAAGTAAAATGAAACAAACTTGATGTTGGTTCTAAAACCACTCTAGGAAGTGCTAATTCATTCCGAGGGACATTAAGCCCTATTGCTGTAAAACCAAAAGACCTCTGGAGAACCTTGGGGTGCTGGTGTTACCAGTGGCAGTTCTGTGTCGACAAGAGCAGGGCCATGTGGCGCAAGAGGGAAACAAGAAGCTTTGCCAGTGTGAGAGCTGGAGCTTCCAGAACTGGTGGAAAGACAGAGACGCCGACAGACTGAGGTTTGCAGAAACCCTCCTGTTCTGAACTGGAGTTGGAGAAGCTCAGTGCATCGGCTGTGTCCTCGCCCAGGCCCCCGAGGGCTGTAGCAATGAGCAGACCCAGAGCCGACTGGGACCTCCGGCCCTCAGCTTAAGGAGCGGGCCTGCATGCAGCAGTGGTGGGCTCGAACTGGCAGGGGCTTCACAGGACGAGCTGGGAGAGCATCTTCTCACACCATCAAGGGGGCCCCAGAGACCCCCACGGGGGACCCGGCGTAGTGAGCCTCTGCTGCCGGCATGGCATCGGATGGATGTGCGCAAGCATGTTTCAACCCAAGAATTCAAAGTAACACTAAAAATACTGGCAACCAAGCCTTCCATGCTCGTCTTGAGAGCCAAGTTGCTTTAAAAGTGAAGTGGGGAACCCGGCCTCTCTCCTCTTTCATATGAACCGTATTCAGGATAACTACTCAATTGCCACGGGAAGCTCCACTTTATTTTAACTAACAAAGAAAAGAGCAATGTGGGCTTTGAACATCGCCCTTTCTCAGCCCCTGCATTAGTGAGTGTCGGCCGAGGCCATTCGTGATTGCCAGTGTCACAGGGAAGCACCTGAGCTTTCTGGAGCCACGGGTGGAAGTCCCAGCACTGCCCATCGGGGGCCACGCCTGCAGGCCGACTGCAGCTTCCCAGCCTCCAGACCACATTGCCCTGAGGGAAACGGAGGCCAGAATCGCCAGCACATCCGGACTGTGGGAAACTGCAGGATAAGAACACAGCTTATCCAGCAAGGGCAAAGGGCAATCGTGAGGAGACCTGAGAGAAGAACCTGTAGGTTGGAAGAAACACGAAGGGCCTGTCCACCCACCGAGGTAAAGGGCTGTGGTGTGTTGGCAGCACCTTGGAGTAACAGGTGCTGGGCGAGCAGCTACCTGACCTGCGCATGGCGCACCGGCTCCCTCTCACTGGCCAAGCAGAAATCGCACCTTGCTTTTAGTGCTCGTTACAGAAGGTTGCAGGCGCTAGTCCTGCGATCGCCTCACGTAGAGTGAGTTAGGTGCCATCTGCATTGCCCACTGCTGCCCGGTGGTGGTCACTGTTGTCAGTGAAACAGATGCGGCGGGGGTGGTGTCTCCGTCCAGGGTCTGTTTTAAAGACGGACATGCTTTTGCCTAAACTCAGTCTCTTGCTGGTTTCAGATAGCAGAGCTGGTGGCAACTGAATTTTTTGACCAAGGAGACAGAGAAAGGAAGGAACTCAACATCGAGCCCACGGTAAGAAGCCCACCTCCTGGCACTGCCCTGGGCAGTCTAGAGCCGTGTTCTTCTCGCGCTTCTGTAGGGCCTTCCCGGGGACACAGTTGCTCTTCTGTGTGGGTGTCACACTGAAGGCAGAAGCAGGAAAGAGAAGACGCCTGCAGTCCCAGGTTGTCCTGCTGGCTTTGTAGCTTCTGGTAACGGCCAGGTGCTCATGAGAGGCAGGTGCTCCTCTGTGACGTTTTCGTGGCTGCACAGGACACCTGCAGCCGGCGCCTTACACTTGGCGTCCCGACATATGCGGCCCTGCCACCTGTGGCACAGCGATGGATCGCTGCTGCTGAGCGTGGGCCTGCCCTCTTCCCTGTCAGGATGTTTTCAGAGGGGACCCGGGGCTGGGGGTGCTTCTACACAGAGCATGGATCTCAAACAACAAAAGCTTCCTGCACCACGTCCGTCTCGTGGAAAGCGCCCCGGGGTCTTCTCTGTCCTTGCGTGGGGAGTGTGTGAGGCGGCTACTCGACTTCTCAAGCTGGCCTGGTTCGTCTTTGAGAGCCCACCTTCATTGTGTTCTGCGAATAAATGTACACCTGTCTGTGTTTTCAGGATCTGATGAATAGAGAGAAGAAAAACAAGATCCCCAGCATGCAGGTTGGGTTTATCGACGCCGTCTGCCTGCAGCTCTACGAGGTATGTGCGAGCACTACGGCATGCTGCTTCACTTGTGTTATGAACTAAAACCTGGAGGAAGTCGGAGAGAATGGCATTAGGCACATACATTTTGTTCTAAATCAAGAAACAAGAACTGAAACTATTAGTAGCCTTGCTTCTTTTGCTGATAAACATAATTACATGGAGCACGGAGCACATTTGATATTTGCTGTTCTCAAAAGCTTTAGTTCATTCAACTTAAATGCCCACTGTGTGCAGGTCCACAGGCACCTACTGTGCGCTGGCCCACAGGCACCTACAATGTGCAGGCCCACAGGTTCCCACCATGTGCTGGCCCACAAGCACCTACTGTGTGCTGGCCCTCGGGTGTGCTGGGCTCCAGCAAGCTCCTGGACGTGTGCGGGACAGCAGGGCACGGCACTGCACTGGGGAGCTGAGCCTGCACCCTGCACCCTGCACTCCTGCACCCACACCTGGGCCTCCATGAGGAATCTGCCTCTCCAACTTCTCTCCGCCGCACCGTGATTGTGATATTAAGACACTTGCTCTGAGGATGGGAAGGAAATGTCTAGGAATGTCGCAGGTTCCTGTTCCCATACTTCTGCTGACTTGACCTCTTTGGACTTTTAGGAGCTAGGGATATTTGTTTGTTTTCACACAAAAACATCCCCCCATACCCAGTTTACTAGTTTAGATGCTTGTGACCCAAGTACAGAAAGTAGATTCTGTCTTCATCTTTCAAAGTTCAAACAGAAAACTGGTATTAGCATTTAATTATTTGGGAAAAGAACACTTAGCATGTGGTTACCATAGCATGTCAGGAACAGAAGAGCCCTGGGAGCTTTCTGACCTGGGCATTGCTGGGTTTCAGAGACTGGATTTGAAAAGTTCATCTTCCAGGAGGTGGACTCTTCACCCCAGGCAGGTGGCTCCTGGACCACACCTGGGTCCATCCAGAGGACACAGTGGGGAAGCATTGGCCAGCAAGGAAGGGAGCCCCTCCAGGGACACCAGGCGCAGCCCCTCCACCCCTGCCTTCCCACCCCTGCTTACGGGTCCCCAGGAGCACCCGGCACCCTGCACATGGCATTCTGCAGGACTGCCGTCCCCTCGCTGGCTGGTGGAGTTCCCAGCTGAAAATATGGATGGCCATCTGGATCTTTCCAGTCCCTGTACATAGAGTAGTTGTCAGATCACCACTGCAGGCTTCATCCCCGTGTGTCATGTATGGACAGGACCCCTCTTCCCCCGTGTGTGTACAGGACCCCTTCTTCCCCCATGGCTCACGTAGGTACAGGATCCCTTCTTCCCCCGTGGCTCATGTATGTACAGGACCCCCTACTCCCCTGTGTGTGAACAGGATCCCTTCTTCCCCCATGCATCATGTATGTACAGGACCCCCTCCCCCCCGTGTGTGTACGGGACCCCTTCCTCCCCCATGCATCATGTATGTCCAAGGACTTTTTCTTCCCCCATGTGTCATGTATGCACAGGACCCCTTCCCCTGTACATCATGTATGGACAGGACCCCTTCTTCCCCTGTGGCTCATGTATGTCCAGGACCTCCTACTCCCCCGTGTGTGTATGGGACCCCTTCTTCCCCTGTGGCTCATGTATGTCCAGGACCCCCTCCTCCCCTGTGTGTACGAGACCCCTTCTTCCCCAGCGTGTCATGTATGTACAGGGACAACTTCTTCCCCCATGTGTCATGTATGCACAGGACCCCTTCCACTGTACGTCATGTATGGACAGGACCCCCTCCTCCCCGGTGCGTGTACAGGACCCCTTCTTCCCCTGTGGCTCATGTATGTCCAGGACCCCCTCCCCCCGTGTGTGTACGAGACCCCTTCTTCCCCTGCGTGTTGTGTATGTACAGGGTCCCATTGTGTTAAGTCGGCTGTGAAAACGCCCTGTGAAGCCAAGCGTGTGTCCTCCCCTGCTGTGGAGTGGTGTGTTGTGCTGTGGAGCCGAGCGGGGTGTGCACACACAGGCCCACACGGGAGCTGCCGGAAGCAGAGTGCACGGCTCACCACTTGCTCCCGCGAGCAGGGACTGCACTTCAGGGCGTGTCGCTGTCCTGGCAGCTGTGACCGCGACTGTGCGTCTTTAAGAGCGCTCCAGAGCCACGTTGCACCCCAGCCCGTCGCCGGGTGCTGGTCGTGCGCAGCGTGTCTGTTGTGAGAAAATCCTCCCTGCACGTGGCCATAGCTGAATGTGACAGCAGTGCCACTCTGAGTGAGAACTGGCCCTGACGGTGCCCTTGGGTGAAATCCCCTGTGCCCTGCGTAAAGCCACTCTGCTGCCCTGCGCGTCACAGCCGGAGCAGCTCCCACAGCCCGGCCTCCACGCTGGGCGCTGCAGGGCCTCCCCCGCTGACGGTCCCTGTGTGTTCACCCCCACGAGAGGAGTGGAGCCGGCCGGGATGGGCTCCCACCCGGCCTCCCTCTAGCTGCTTCCTCTCCTCTCTCCAGGCCCTGACCCACGTGTCAGAGGAGTGCTGGCCCTTGCTGGAGGGCTGCAGGAGGAACAGGCAGAAGTGGCAGGCCCTGGCAGAGCAGCAGGAGAAGGCGCTGGTCAACGGAGAGAGCGGCCAGGCCAAGCGGAACTGAGGGGCCGTTCGCGCGGCGTGGAAGACTCCGAGGGCACCACGGCGGAGCCCAGGCCCACTGTGCCCCGGGCAGACCGTCCACACCAGCCACTGCCGTACTCTTGTTTCTGCACAGCTTTCGAGAGCACAGCATGACATGTTTTTGGGGACGTTTCCACAGGTTCTGTGCAGTGTTTGTGCCACTGGACAGAAGCCCAGGAGGGCTGGGTGGCGCTCTCTGCGTGCGGGGGTGGCTGCGGCTCTGTGGCTGCCTCCTGCCTGGAGTGTGTAGTAACTGGTGCCCGTGTTCTCTCAGTTACCAGTCTTTCAAGAGGCTGGGAGTCTTGCTTTTCTCAGAAGTAGGCTAGGAGCAAATTGAGCGCGTCCTGGGGCATGGGAGCCATCGTAGCTGGAGTGCTGGTGCCGGCTGGGGTCTAAGGAGGAACAGGGTCTGGGCAGGTGGAAAGAGTGAGGCCTCGTACAAGGAAAATGCACCTCCTGATCTGCTGTTCTGTGAAAGAGTGGGGGTGGGCGTGGCCATGCCCCCAGCACCCTGAGGGCACACCGGCCTCACCTGCCAAGGTCAGCAGGGAGCCTGAGAAGCCTCGTCCCAAGACCAGCCATAGGAGGGCCTGTGGGAGGTCCTTCTGAGAAGCAGTGTTTGGAAATCTGAACATTTTGAAAATAATTTTCTCATCTTTCTTCTCCTTCCAAACCACGCTCCGTGCATCCCAACCTAGATCTCGACAATAAGCGGCCGGTGGAGCTGGCCTAGGGGTCCCAGCTCCATGATGGAGCACCAGGTTCCCCTCTCTTCTTCCGTCTGTCAGGCGAGGCCTGCAGGGGTTTAGTTCTGTCAGCAGCAGAGGACTGATCCAGGGCCGTGGACGAACAGGGGCTGAGGAGAAGGAAAGGAGCCTCCGCCCGCGAGTCGCCCTGCGACTGACGGGCGTGTGCTTAGCTCACAGGGCCAGCCGGCCTGAGCCAGAGCAGGTGGTCCCCGCAGCTTCCAGCACAGCCCCCTTCCTGGGTTTGAGTCATTTCAGCGTGGCCGAGTGCCCGCTCGCTCGGTGTGCAGGGACCCCCAGGGCTGTGGGGAGCTGGGAGAGAGACTTGGTCCGTCAGGTCCACCCTGCGTTAGTCAGGTTTGCATCTCTGTGACCAAAACTCCTACAAGAACCACGAGGAGGAAGGCTCACATCTCCACCATGGTGATGGCTTCAGTGTCCCGGGCCTGGGGGCAGCACGGCAGGTGCAGGGGGCCACTCAGCTCCCTCAGCTGGGAGGGGGCGGGGGCCATGGGCGAAGCTCCCTGGGCAGCCCCCCAACCCCTCCACCTCACCACACCCGCGTCACCACCCCGTGGGTCCATTCCAGCTAGGGCGGCTCCCCCAGCCAGGCGCTTCTCCTCCCAGCCTCCTGCCCTGACGGGAGCTCTGGGGACACCTCCACGCACCCACAGCAGCGCTCCCCACTTTCTTGCAAGGAGAGGAAAGGTGTTTGCCCTGGGCAGCTGTCACTGAGGTGCACGGGACCCTCTGGGCGTGGGCTGCCGCGGGCTCAGGCCTTGCAGGGCTGCGGCTCCTGTTCTCATCCTCTGCCGCTCGGCGTGTTCCTCTCGAGTGCCGCGTGCGCGCGTGTGCGTGCGTGCGTGTGTTGAGGCACCGGGGCTCTGTTCCTGCCAGTCACGTCAAGAGAAGAGGCGGGACGAAGTGGGCTGTCACTGTTGTGAGGCGT
This sequence comes from Xerus rutilus, assembly GCA_028644305.1. Lineage (NCBI taxonomy): Eukaryota > Metazoa > Chordata > Mammalia > Rodentia > Sciuridae > Xerus > Xerus rutilus. Next base: position 377,017 of record CM053408.1, on the reverse strand, counting down.
GTCCGGGACGCTCTCGCTGGTGTTGACACCTGGACCTTCAGGTGCTATTTTATTTTATGACAGATGGAATCTAGGCTCGCCTCTTGGTGGCACTGGGTGGGAATCACAGGCTCACCAGAGCAGTCGTATCTGCACACTGGGCACACCTGTGCACACGCGCGTGATCCCTAGGGTGGACTCCCTGACAAGCCCCCTTTCCATCACACGCCTGTGATTTACCAGCTGTGCCAAGATACAGAGCCACACACGTGAGCTGAGGCCCCTCTGGCGTGTGCCACCGCGACGAAGCAGACTCCACGTGGAGGGTTTGCGTGTGCCTTTTAACAGAAAGGATTTGCGCTTAGGTCCGGCGTTGGTTTGGTTTTAGGTGGCAGCTCGTTTTGTTTCACCGGTTGGGACAGTGAAAGAAGTCAGGCGGGGCCAGGCAGTTTGTCACTGCTGTCCCCGCAGCCTGGAGGGACCCGAGTGTCTGTAGGGCTGGCTGGTCGGCTCCGCATCCCGACTGGTGGGAACCGGCAGAGGAGGATCGCCGCCTGTGGGGCGGGACACAGGTCGGTTTCTCTTCTGTGGATGTTTCCTGTCCAGGATCTTCAGGTTGGAAAAAAACAGAGCCCCCTCGTCCCCAGACCTACAGCCCCACAGCTCGCGAAGGCGTCCCTCTCCCGGTGGGTGGGTGCCAGCACAGTGGTGCATCCGGCCGGCCGGGTGCAGTTTCCAGCCGCACCGTCCGCACTTCCCTGCTGGTGGGAAGGCGCCGCAAAGCTCCTCACCCCCTGTGTGCAGAGCACTGGCCTTTCAGTCCCCGCCCGTGTGGCCTCGAGGGCACTGGCCCTTTCTGTGCCTGAACAAGCTGTGCTTGTACAGAGCTGGGGGAGGACAAGGACGCAGCGGGGGGTGCCCGACAGGCCTCGGGACCTGAGGAAAGGGAGCACTGGGCAGGGAGCAGGCCCCAGCCCACGGGTTGTGTCACTTGAGGTTCCAAGATGGAGAAGCAAAGGGTGCGCTGCCCCCGCAGTCCCGTGGGGTGGGGTCTCGTGGCCCGGGCGCCGCGCCTGGGCGCACCCGAGGTGCCGGTGTTGTCCCTCGCTCCTCGCCACCATGGGCGGTTCCCTCCCGAGCAGCACTGGAGCTGAGAGAGAACGTTCTGGAAGCTGGGTTCCTGTGTGGTCTCCGTGCTCCTGCCAGCAGTGAAGTGCCTTTGCCTCAGCAGGCGGCTTGGCCTGGCCCCTGCTCCAGGGCCACTCCGCAGCTCCCCAGGCCACCCTGACACTGGGGCTTTGTTTCCTGTTGTGTTTTTAACAGGACTGACTTGAGATGAGGGGGTAACGCAGCTGCCTTCTCCTGGTCGGGGGTGGTTTGGAGGGAAGTGGGGCAGGGTGATGTCCCTCCGCGTGTCGGGCGCGAGCCTGTGCACGGGTGCAGGAAGGGACACACGGGGTCCTGTCCACCTGTCGCTCCTCACCCACAGCGCGTGCACCAGCCTCTTCCTCACCCCGGCTCCTGCAGGATCCACCAGTGCGTGTCCCGCATCCTCTCGTGTGACTCACAGGGCCGTGACAGCCTCAGGAGCAGCTGGGCAGGAGCGGCGTGTGTCCCCGCGCTGGCCAGGCTGTTGCCGCTGTAAACTGTGCAGTGCTGACCCCCTGCTCAGGGTGCCCACACCCCTGCCGAAAGCCTGTGTGCACAAGTCCTGTGGATGTAGCTGGAAGCCATGTAAATAGTGGAAACATGGGTTTATCTGACAGCTTAGGAAAGGAAACCTGTGAGTCACCACTAGCCACTGTTAATACCTGTTTGTATTCTTATACCTTTTCAATATATTTGAACAAATACATAGTTTGCCGCTATTTTTATACTAGGATAAGGGAGTCACTGTGTACCTCATGCTTAGCTCTGCCGTCTTGGTGGTCATCATGGATGCTGATTGCCACCCTCTCCCACCCCGAGCCACCCTCTGGCTCTTCTGTGACACTCATCACCCTAGCAGCTGCAAGGTCACGAGCTGGCCGGGGAGGTTCCTGCACTGTGCAGACTCCTCGCCTGCCTGCTGCCTGGAGTCGCCGTGCTTGGCAAAATAAAGAACAAACGGGTACACGGAGTGCCATGTGGTTATTAGGGGACCTGGGGTCTTACAAGCTGAGAGCCGATGGGGACTTCCAGCCTTGGGCTGGGGAAACAGGCCCTGCGGTTTGAGACACCGAGATCGAGCTCACTGAGGTCCTATGGGGAAAAAAGACATGGCTTCGCCAGCCCTTACCTCGCCTGCCTCCATCTCAACAGTGGCCTCCCCGGCAGGGCCTCTACTGCCCGTCTGAGCACAGGCCCTTGCACCTGCCTCCACGCTTCAGGTTCACACAGCTCTGGTGTGGGGTTCAGGGTTCACCTGGCGAGTGAGTGACCCCGGTGTCGGTGCTGCTGGCCTGGGGAACCCTAGCCCACGGAGGTGCGGTGGGGGCAGAGTGCATGAACTCACTGTTTGCTGGACAGGCCTTGGGTGGTGTGTCTAGGCTGCCCCTGGGTCAAAGCTGGCAGGAAGTCAGTGCCGGCAGGGACGGATGGTTCCCCTTAGGACCACCAGAGGGCACGATTTCCAGTTGTGTTCCTTCCCGGCCATAAAGAAGGAATGAAAGCATTGGTGGTGGAATCAAAGAAGGGAAGAAAGAGGAGGGAGGAGGGAGGGAAGAGAATTTAAGGAGAATAAAATTAAAAGTAGGGAATACGAACTTCTTTCTGAGCCCTCCTGTAGGACCCAAGCGTGGGACAGCCCCCGGGAGCCACAGGGTCCTGTGCCCACCGCACAGTGCGGGGCTGACTCCCTCCCTGCTCAGGCTGTGACTGTCCCTCGGGTCTCTACCGGGCACTTGTCTGTGTGGGTTTTATCATTGGCTTTATTTTTAGAGTCATTCTGGGTTCACATCAGAGCTGAGTGGAGGGTGCGGGGAGCTCCACTGCCCACATCCACTGCCCACTCCACCGTGCTGATGGTGGTGGCTCGCTCCTGCTGCTGGGAGGGCTGGGGTCTTCCCAGTAGACAAAGCCCATGCCACCCTCGGGCAGTGTGAGGAACAGTGTCACTGCCTGGAAGTCCTCTGTGCTGTGCCTGTTCCTCCCTCTGTGCCCTCTAGTCCCTGACGCCCACCGACCTTCACTGCCCCGCGGCTTGCCCTGTGGCTGGATGGGGACAGCAGTGCTCTCGGGTCAGCTTCCTTCACTTGGTGAGTCTAAGCTTACCTCTGTCCCCTCCATGTCTGCTCGTGGTTGATAGCTCGCTTCTGTTCAGCTCTGAATAACACTCATGGTGGGACAAGCCACCGGTAACACATTTCATACCAATGTGTGTATTTAGACAGGGGCCTTTCATATCCTGCAGATCCCCCTGCCTGAGACGTCAAGGAAAATGGACATTCTCTCAGTACACTCCTTTTAAGTGAAGAATATACAGGATAAAATAGATTTTATGGGTGTTTGAATGCTATAAATTAAAGTTTTACATTTTCAGTGCAGAAATAGCAGCTAAAAGTGGACAAGTAGGTCTGCACCACCGGACGTGTATTGTGTGGTGCTGAGTCTGATAGAGCTGCTGTCCAGGGTTCCGAGGCAAGCCTGCCCTCGGGCGCTGCGGCTCGCTGTGGAGGGCACGTCTGGGAGAAGCTCGAGGTGGGATGCGCTCGCCATCCTCCAGGGAGGCCCCGCTGATCTCAGCAGTCCAAGGCTTTGGCGTTATATTCGTCCCTGGCAGTCTCCTGTGGTAACTGTGGTCCTCGTCACAAAATAGCTCCCCGTCTGAGGATCCCACAGGCCAAGCTTTCGGCTCATAAATGAGCAATTTCAAAGCCCCAGGCCCACCAGAGTGGGGGGCAGTCTTCATTCTGAGAAGCCCCCTAGGCTGTTCTGCAAGCCCCGGATCTAAGACATGGCAGTTTTCTTCTGATCCTTAGGATCCCTGCAGTAAGGAGGAATGAGATGCCGCCCGCTCAGCCGGTCAGGTGATTCCATGACAGACAACACTTCCACCAGCCTCCTAGATGGCTCAACGGCGAGCTCGCTAAGGTTTTTGTTCTGTCTCAAATTATTTGGATTTTTCATCTCAACAAAACTGCTGCAGTTTGTTTATGTAGAAAAGAGAAGTAAAGCAGGAGCCTCTGGACGGGCTCTGCAGGGGCAGATCCGGGTGCTCAAGGCACTTCCAGGGTGCAGATCCGGGTGCTCACGGCACTTCCAGGGTGCCTCCTGCGGGATCTGAAATTGCTTACGCAGGCCCTGGATGGGTTGTCCACACTGTCAGACCTCCTCCTCCTCATAGGTCCTGTCCTTGGAGGTCACTCAACTGCAGGTGGCCAGAGTGATGAGATTTAGTCTCTCACAGTGGGAGAAAAGGCCAGTTGGACATGGCCTGTGGTGACAGCCAGGCCAGGAGGGCAGAGGCAGAGCCACCTTTTACCTGGTACTGATATTGCTCATGAGTGACTCACGGTTCCAAGGACCTGGGAGTAGAGGGCAAAGGTGCCCTTATCACCTATGTCCTGATACACTGGACTAGCATCAAGAGCAACTTGGGAGAAAGTGACATTCACTGTTCATGACCAGGACCCAGCAGTGGTTTGGCTTTGGAAGGGACCCTGGGGCAGACCTGGGGGCAACCCTGAGAAGGAGCGGTCTGTCCCATTACATCACGGAGCACAGTGTCTCCAGAGATGTGGTGCGAAGGTCAGGCCGGGTGCTCTCAGTGGGAGTGCAGGGTTGCTGGGCCTCTGGCCTCAGCCTTCCTGCCAACCTCCTTCACAGCCTCTTCAGGGCCTGGGCTAGCTCGGGGGGGGAATGGCTGCCAACTAGGGGGCAGAGGCGGCACCTGGCTGGGAAGAGGGCAAGTGGCCTCCTGCTGCCGCACAGGCGTCGCCCACTCCTCCTCTGCCTCCCACGCTGCAGGACAGCCGTGCTCCCGGCACCCGGGCAACCATTTCATGCTGAAGAGGCCTGCAGCAGAACACGGGGAGGGCGCCTACAAGCCAGCGGCTCAGGTGGTGCCACTGCAGCCCACCGAGTCCATGTTGGAGTCCTCACAGAACAGCGAGGCAGGGAGGTCGCTGGCCCAGGCCAGAGATCGGGGCTGACACAGCTGGAGGTGGACGGGGTCCGGCCCCCAGCCCGTGCCTTCCAGCCTGTGCTGGCACCGGTCTCAGGGCAGCGTCACTTCCTGTGCTCCGGTCACCACAGGCCAGCGAAGACTGTAGTGCGCGTGCCCCACACCGTGCTCCGTGGCCTGCAAACACGCCTGCCTGTGCTGTCCTGAGAGCCTCCTGTGAGGTCTCCTGCCACCTGCAGAAGGGGTTGGGGACCAAAGCCTGCCGATGGGCATGTCTCATGGTACCTTGGTTCCTGCTGTTACCCCCCTTTTTCTACGTGGCCCCTACATCCCAGCCCAGCAGAGACTGGGCACCAGTGGGTCGGTTATCTCTTACCTGAGGAGAAAGGGCTGAGGTGAGCATTTTGTTGCCGGGGGGTCAAAGTGCACTGGCTGCACTCAGGTCCTCCAGCTAGTCGCAGCTTCTTAGCTTTGCCCTGGAGAAGCTAGATAGGCAGCTGGCACCCAGCCATCAAGGGCCTGTGACCTGTCAGTCCTGCATCAGCCACGGCCTAGGTCAGAATGAGGTCTCTGAGCTCATCATTTCCAAGCTAGCCAAGCTAAGCTCCGTGCAGGTAAACCCCTCGCTGGCACGTGGGCCAGAGCGCACGGCTTGGCTGGGGGCGGAGGACAGTGCCAGGCAGCCACCTGCTCTGACATGACCTAGAGGCAGGAGCACACCTTCTCATGTGCAATTTTCCTAGGTCTGTTTCTCCAGCTTATCTACTTCAGGAATTTTCTCCTAAAGAAATTAAGATGTGTGTTTAGGGGCTGGGGTTGTAGCTCAGTGGTAGAGCAAGCGTTTGCCTCCCATGTGTGAGGCACTGGATTCGATCCTCAGCACCATGTGAAAATAAATAAAATAAAGGTATTGTGTCCATCTACAACTAATAAAAAAAGATGTGTGTTTAAAAATCTGTACAATATTATAATAATGGACTGGTACGTCTTTGTGGTTGAACTAAAATTTTGGTTGAAGCTTAATCACCGTGTGGTACTAAGAAGTGTGGCCCTCAGGAGGCAAGGGCTCAAAAGGACTCCCGCCTCTCAGTGGGACTGGTGCCCTGGAAAGGCCACGAGGCTGTCCAGAGCACCCTCCCCTCCCCCGCCAGACCCTCACCAGAAGCCAGCTGCCGGCACCCAGGTCCTGAACTCTCAGCTCCAAAATGACAAGAAGTAAATTTCTTTATAAAGTAGCCAGTCTGTGGGATTGTGTAACAAACTGCTCTTGGAATTAGAAATGTGATAGAGTAAGTGAAGACTTAACGAAGGAGCTAGAAGACAGTTGAAGAGGAACAACGAAAAATATATTAAAAAACAGAGTTTGAAAATATGCAAGAAAAGAAAATTAGAAGGCCAGTCCAGGAGTTGTGACTCAGAAAGTGAAAACAGAGAAATGGAGTGCAGGAAATCACCTACTCAATAATCCAGAAAGTTCCCCAGGCCGAAGCAGCAGTTCTGCATTGAAAGGGTCCAGGAAGCACACGGCACAGTGGTGAGAGGGACTGCCAAGGGACGGGGAGCTGGCACTGCTGGGGACAGGAGACCAGGAGCCACCCCTCTGTCCTGCACCCAGCCTCCGGGCCTGTGGTGCTTGTGCCAGGTCTACTGCACACCCTTCCTGAACACGGCTGCGTTAGCTGCAGATGGAGGTGCAGTTTCAGGGCTGGGCCTTCAGGAAAACAGGCAGTGTGAAAACCTCCCTTCAAAACTCAGTTGTTGAGATCAAGTCAGAAAGATGTCAGACATGTTGCTGAGAATGCCAGGCATGTGTTTATTAGAAGGGATAAGAGAGGGGTAAAGGGGACACTCTCAAGGGACAGGGTAGGTCCTCTCTGAGTAGAAGGGCAGTGCACCTCTCCTGCCCTCCAGCTTTATTGGGGTCCCAGGGAACTTTCCAGAGAGTCCTGCCCAGGTCCATCTCTTGACTTTTGACTGACAGCAGGAGGACATCAGACTTTCAAGTCCTCACTGCCGTGACAACTCTAGGTCACTTTGGCCCATCCTGATTGGTTCTAATTGGGACCTGTTCTTACAGATTTTATGGTTGGGGGAATTAACCTTATCTGCCTGAGTTCTGGGACCTGGTCTGTGTAAGATCGCAGAAGTCCCCGCTTCAGGGTAACGTGTTCTATAAGCAGCATTCCAGGCCTTCACTCCTCCTGCAGGTGACGGGTAGTTTGCCGAGGACGGTAACATGCCCTGTCCACTTCAGCCAGGCAGGGCTGCAGGTGAGTGGCTTTCAAAAGAGAAAGCTTGGGGGTCAGCGGTGGGCCCAGTTTATGCAACCAGTCCCTTAATCTCATGTTCCCACCACTCACATCTGTCTCCATCTCTGGGAGGGGTCTTCTCTGTGAAAGAAGAGTATTCTTTAACATATTACTTTTTGTTTTGATTTGTTTTGGGATGGGGTCTTGATATGTTGTCCAGGATCATCTCAAACTCACCGGCCTAAATGATCCTCTGGAGTAGCTGAGGCCATAGGTGTGCACCACCAGCCCAGGCTTTAACAGAATATTCAATACAGAACACAGAAGATAGTTTCTATACTGAACTCAGCATCGGCCACAGGAGCAGACTGCAAACACCCAGGGGCGCCTCTCCCGTTACAATCTACAGCAGCTGGCTCAGGAGAGGGCTTTGGTAAAGAGTATAATACAAACATGAGCCTGCACCTGTGCAACTCAAAGGTCCTGAAAGGACCTTTTGTTACTCCAATTACAAAAAAAGGGATAAGATCACCTAGGTTTCTCTGCAGGCATACAAAAAATTTTTTTAAAAATCTTCCAAGAAAGATAAAGTCAAAAAACAACTTGCCTTCCCAGAAAACTGTCAAATGTTAGTTAAACTTACCTTGATAGAAGGGGGAAGAAGTGGAAGGAAGAATAAGCAGTGAAATATTAGTCGAATTAATTAAAGGTACTCTGTTTAAGTCACTGTATTATTAGGGAAATGAATTCAGAAAAATTCCTGCTAAAATGGGAAAAAGCATTCCCATGAAGAATATTTCAATATCTGATTGACTAAAATTGTTTAGAGAAACAATATTTCAAACAGTGATATCCAAACACATCAAGCTAACAGAAAAAAAAAAATACAGTGCCCAAGGCCCGAGACAGGACGCACCCACCTAAGGATATACCATCCACCCTCAGTCTGTGTCACCATCGAGGAACACTGTACACTCACCTGCAGAGAAGCCATGCACCCTCAGTCTATGTGACCATCAAGGGACACTCTACACTCACCTGCAGAGATGCCGTCCACCCTCAGTCTGTCTAGCCCCCTCGGGCCCCTCGCGCACCTGCAGACGCCTCCCACCCTCCGCTTTGGCTCCTGAGGCGCCTACTCGGTATTTCTCTGCCTCCCGCCCTCACTGCCACCAACACAGACTCACCCTTCCCTCAGCACCTTTATGATAATATCTTATTTTCCTTCTTCGCCAACGGTTTCTTCAAATTCTCCTTTTGGTGGTGACAGTCAACCTCCCTAACAGCAGGTGTAATTGAATGTCTGCTACTGGAAAGCCCACGGGGACAGCAAGAGCTGCCCAGGGCGGCCACGGGCAGAGCGGCCGCCTGACGGAAAGCCAGGCGACGTGGGGCTTGCTCAGCATGGGAATGTGCTGGAGCCACCAAACCACTCGCCGTTGAATGGTTAAGTCACACCCTGTCGATTTACCTTATTAACAAAACACACCAACTGCATGTGACGCAGAAAAAGGCAGAGATATTTGTGTACAAATTAATTTCAAAGTTCTCCATCACAGACCAGGTTTTAGAGAAGGAAATTCTGACATGACATAAGTCTTACTCGTTCATGGACGGCTGGCTCCAGGATTCTTTGTCTTGAGTTTGGGCGCATTGGGCGTGACAGAGCCACACAGAACTGGGAGGCAGGTCTGAAGCAGAGCTTCCCGGCACGGCTTCAGGTTCACACCCTCAGGTGGCTGGGTGCTTGCAGACAGCAACCAGAGTTAAATATCCTGTAATTTTAAATGGCATTGTTAGATCTGTGTGCTATAAATTTGAAGCCTTAAAAATAGATGACTTGAGTGCATGCCTGTAACCCAAGCGGCTTGGGAGGACGAGGCCGCCGGAGGCAAGTTTGCAGCCAGCCTCCGCAACTTAGCAAGGACCTGAGCAACTTAGTGAGATCCTGTCTCAAAATAAAAACAATCAAAAATGGACTGGGGATGTGGGTCTGTGGTTAAGTGCCCATAGGTAGAATCTCTGGTTTCAAAAATAAATAAATACAGAAATGCATAAAACTTTTAAAAATTAATAAAAATAAAAACAGATGACTCAAGAATGGGAAATGTAGACTACTTGAAACGATGTGATTAAACTTCTTTGGACTTGGTTATTAACGATATTTCATATTAACTTCACAGCGTTTGAAGTTATTTCAATAAGAAAAAGAACTGACTTTTCCCTATAGAAAATTCTAAGGATTTCAGCACAAAATGACATGCTTTGCTAACAGTATAAACGTGGCCAGTGCCGTGGAATAACTGATGTGACTCCTTTTCTGCTCACCTTACTGTGAAAATGATGTGTACACCAGGCGTGGTGGTGCACGCCTGTAATCCTGGCAGCTCAGGAGACTGAGGCAGGAGGACCACAGGTTTGAAGCCAGCCTCAGCAACTCAGAGAGGCTGTAAGCAACCTTGTGAGACTGTCTCAAAAATAAAATAAATAAATAAAAAGGACTATGGGTGTGGCCCAGTGTTAAGGGTCCTTGGATTCAAACCCTGGAACCAAGAAAAAAGAAAAAAGAGAGAGAGAATGATGTGCACCACAGAAGGCTCACAGGAGTAGCTGAGCATGGGGAAGTGCTGTTAGAAGGGACGGGGGCATCTCTGGAGACACTGTCACAAGCCCCGGGGAAAAGTGCCCAGCCTGGCTCAAGGAAGCCGGCTCAGCAAGCGCTGCCTCCGTACCGAGTGGGGCGGGTGTTAACAGAGGAGAGATCACTGGAGCAGGATCACTACAGTCTAACAGAGCCACAGGGTCCAAACCATGGGTGCCACCCCAGACCAGCACTTCCTGCTGAAGCAACATGGGCTCCCTCAGACCCTCCCTGGGCATTTCAGCCGCTGACTCCAGAGACTGTGGTGTGGCAGAAGGTAAGGAAGAGGGCATGGATGTTCAGTGAATGCTACCATGTGGCACACACTGCCATACATCTCAGTGACTCAGTCCATGGGCCTTGAGGCTGAAACCATTACTCCCGTTGTGGCCTGGGAGACTCAGCACCTCCCTGGCTTGTGTGCTTGGTGGCTGGCACAAGGACACACAGGTGCTCAGTGAAGGCTGCTGAATGAGCATGGACTCCAAGGCTTGCAGAGTTCAGTGCCATGTCCACTGTGGCACAGAGGGGCGGAGGAGGAGGACGCATCTGAACTGAGCATCCTCTGACCCCAAGGCCTCCACACCCTAACCAATGTCTGCACGCCCCCTGTAGTGGTTTGGATCTTAAGAGGCCCTTATAGGTCACGTGCTGAAGGTTTGGTCCCGGATGCAGTAGTGTTCAGGGGTGGGGCCTTTGGCAGGTGATCAGATCATCAGGGCTGTGAACTCGTAATAGGATTGATCCTTTGCTAGCTTCATAGCTTAATGGACTATCGAGAGGTGGTGGAAACATCGGGATGTGGGCCCAGTGGGAGGAAGTTGGTCGCTGGGGACATGCCCTTGAAGGGTACCTTTTGTCCCCAGCAGCTTCTCTCTCTACGTCCCATGACCAGGAGATCCTCAGCTTCCCTCCACCGCACATTCCCCTCTGTGATGTTTTGTCTTGCAAATGTCCAAAGGCTGGGTCCAAACAACCATCAGCTGAGACCTTGAGCCAAATAAATCATCCCTCCTTTTGATTTCCATAGGTAGTTTTTCATGGCAAGAGAGTTAACACACATGCACACACACACACACACACACACACACACACACACAATGGTACCAAAAAAAGTAGATCATTGTTATGACTATATCTGAGTAGGTGACCTGTTGGAACTAGATTTTGGGACAAAAAAAATGGGAAATTTTGGAAAATCAGGTGAGAAAAAGCCTAGAGCCCTAGGTGGAGCTAGTGAGTGGCTCTGGTGGTGGCGCGGAGACCAGAACGCTGATGGGAATGCAGGAGCACAGGCTGTGCTCACGGGTTTCCAGTGGCAATGAGGACTTTACCTGAAATTGGCACAGAAGCCGTTCCCGGCCATCTGGAAAAGCACTTGTCCATATTTTGTAAATGATCTGAGACTGCGTGAAGCTGAGGTTAAAGGTGATGGAATAATTAATATGATAGAGAAATCACAAGGCAACCCAGCGTCAGGCCCAGGTGTGGGCCTTGCTAGTTAATTTTTGCCAGTTTATGGGGAGAAACAGGAGAAAAAGCACAGTAGACAGGTGTTAAAAGTGTTCAGTTTTGCCATAAAGTAGAAAGTGCAGAGATGAGAAGGGGCAGTGGCTGCTGCGGGATCAGCACTGCTGTAAGGAGGCC
>CM053408.1:333408-364897 GCA_028644305.1 Xerus rutilus | reverse complement strand
TGAGGTGTAGCATAAGGTTACTCATTTGGAATCTATTTTTTTAATGTAGATGCACAATGCTATAGATTTTTCTCATAGGACTGCTCTCTCACTCTCCAAGGGAATGATATACTTTATCTCTGTTCTCATTTGTTTCCAATGGTTTCTTGATTTCTTCTCATTTCTTTTATGAGCCATCCTTCTTTTAAGAGTATTGTTCAATCTCCGTGTTTTATGTGATTGCTATTGTTATTCTGGCTGTTCATTTCTAGCTTCATCCCATGATGTTCCAATAGGATGCGCAAGATTACATAGTTTTTCTTTTTCTATTTACTAAGACTTACATTGTGACTAGAATATGGTCTATTTTGGAAAGTGTTCCATGACCTGCTGAAAAGAAGATAAGTTCAGATTCTTTGGGGTGAAATATTCTGTAGAGGTCTATTAGGTCCATTTGATTTAGAGTATTATTTAAGCTGGTAATACCTTTATTGGTTTTAGGTTTGGATGACCTGTATATTGGTGATAAGAGTGTGTTGAAATCAGCCAGTATTATTGTATTGGGATCTATCTGGAATTCCACATAAAGGAATACTTTTTAAATGTAATTATATGCACTGACATTTGGGTCATATATATTTACTATTGTTATATCTTCTTGTTGGACTTTCCCCTTTCCCATGATGTAGTGACCCTCTTTATCTCTTCTGGTTACTTTTTGTTTTAAATCTGCTTTGTCAGATATGAGAATTGCTATTCCTGTTTTTCCTATTTGCATGGAATATTTTTTTCCATCATTTTACCTTCATCCTGTGTGTCTTTGCCTTCGAGATGAGTCTTTTTCAAATAGCATGTAGTTGGTCTTGTTTTTTGATCTATTATGTTAATCTACATGTTTTAATAGAGTTGAGAACGTTTCCATTCAGCATTATTATGAATGTGTTGTGGTTTCCTTCCATTTGGATTTGTTTGCTATATTTAATTGTCTTGATTTTCATTTAGTTGGTTACTGTTCTAGTGGTCTTCATGTATTTGGAGGCTTTGGGGGTTATTTCCCCATGACTCTGCGTGTGGTATATCTTTGAGTATTCTTTGTTGTGCTGGCTTGGATGTCATGAATCTTCCATGTATCCTTGTCATGTAAAGTTTTTATTTCTCCATCACACTGAAGAGAGCTTGGCTGGAGACAGCAATCTTGGTGGTGATTGTTTTCTTTTAGAGCTTGGAGTATCTTTTCCAGGCCCTCTCTGATTTAAGGTCTAAGTTGAGGAGTCAGGTGAGTCTTACTGATTTACTTCTAAATGTGACCTCATGTTTTCTATTGCAGTTTTTATTATTCTTTCCTTATTTTGTATGTTAGGCATTTTGATTATGATGTGTCTTGGAGAGTTTCTCTTCTGATCTTATCTATGTAGGGTTCTGCATGCCTCCTGTATGTTGACATCTATTCTCATTTCTGATATGGGGAAAGTTTTTCTGTTACTGTCTCATTAAAAATGTTCTTGATGCCTTTGGCCTGTATCTCCATGTTCTCTTCTGTCACAATGACTCTCTCGATTGTTCTCTTGATGCTGTCCCTGAGTTCTTGTATTCTGATCGTACTCTTTTTCTCCCCTTTATTGTATAATGAGTATTCAAGTTCATATGCTCTGTCTTGAAGACCTGAAGTTCTATTTTCTATAAAATCTAATCTATTGGTGATGCTTTTAAGTGAATTAATTTGAGGTATTATGTCTTTTATTTCTAGGAGTTCTGATTGGTTTTGTTTCAATATCTCTATTTATTAAAACATTCTTTCATCTCCTATATTTTGTCTATTAATCAATTACTTAGATCCTCTTTTAGTTCATTGAGCATTTCAATAATCAGTTTTTTAAATTACTTTTCTGTGTAATTTCACCACTTCCAATATCTGTGGAATCCTTTGTTGGGGGATAGTGAATTTGAGGAAAATATTTGTTTTCCTGTTTCCTCATGTTTTCAGAGGTCTTGGACTTGTGCATCCATTAAAATGGAGTCCTCTTCATCTTTTATATGCTTTTACATTTGTGTGTGTTTATGTTTTGTTCTGGGACTTCCCTCTGTTTATGATTTATGAGTAGATGCCCCAGGATGTGATGTGAGTACCCACTCTGGTTGTTCCTTGTTGAGTCCTGGTTGTTGGTGTCAACCAGGTAGTTTTGGAGCAATCACCTTTAGTTAAACTTCTCCTGAAAATATAATTCCTCAAGTAAGCTGCGAAGTAGGCAGGGGGCTAAAGTGATGCTGGTTACTCGGGACCCTGGTACCATGCAGAAGACAGTGTTGTACAGCTCATTATTAAGTAACACATCAGATGGTCGAACACTGACATTGGCCCAAGAGTAGGAAAGAATATGTGTTGAACAAGTGAGTGAAAGAATTAGTAGGAGTAAATTAAGCAATATGAGAAAACTTGTACTTGAGAAGCATCAGTTGGAAAAATTGTCACTTGGTGGTTTATTCCTCCTGTGCAGTCACATGCAGGTCATCTGCTAAGAGGTCACAGAACTATTAAAGATATGGCTCTTGTTATAAATGCAGAAGAAACTGACCAAGATATAGAGAAGTCTTGCCTGGCAGGGCAGATGACTAGGCTGGGACCAGGAACCAGGAATGTGCAGAAGTGTGGACGACCTTTCTACTGGTAAGAGAGTATCGACGATTGAATTCAGAATATAAATAAAACAATAAGGGGCTCCTACTGGAGAGAAAACAGACTAAACAACTGACTGAAGGCCTCTCAATGTGGTGGTGGAAGAGGTGAAGGAGCCGAGAGGAAGGAAAGCTCTTGGGTGGGGCCATCAGATTGACAACAGCAGCACTAGGACGATGAGAACTCCCAGGACAGCCTTGGTGCACACGCATAAAGAACGGAAGTGAAGGCACTGACCATGGAGGGTAAGGAACTATGAGGCCACCGTGACCGGCGTGACATCCATATGGACTTTGGGTCACCAGGAAGGTGGAAGAACAGAGGATGAAGGTGAGCCCAACTTCTCAGTGATAGAGGACCAAGAAGGCTAGGTAGGGCTGGATGGTAGATAATGACAGACAGGGGTGGATGGCAGATAAGGACGGGTGGGGTGAATGACAGGTGGTGATACACGGGTGTGGCTGTAGATGATGACAGGCAGGGGTGGATGGCAGATAATGAGAGATGACAGTGGCATGTAACAATGTTATCCGATGGTTATCCAATGGTAGATAACAATGGCGAGAGAGGCTGGGAGGCGATAGGCCAGATGGAAGTGGTCTCAAGGGAAAAGGTGTTTGTTTGTTTTTTAAAGGAAGAAACAGTGGTTTGGATGTGATAGTGAAGAGCTGTGATCATTCAAACCCGTATTTTCTACAGGCATTTCTGCCACAGGCAAAAGATGAGCAGCTTCCTGTCATATTGCTTGAAGGAGATTCACCACTGTTGGACAGACTATATTTAGAGTCTGGGGAATTTAATACGTCTAGGTGGGAGTACATGCCTGGGAATGGAAAGAAAGGAACTACAAGGAGCTACAAGGAGCAATTTTGCAAGCCATGCTAAGGAATATGGTTTGTACTTCCTTTGGATAAATGAGATGAAAATCAGCAAAGGAGTCATAAACCTTTCAGGGAAGATCATCCAATGGACACATGTGAATCCTCTCAAATGGCCCTTCTGTCATTCCTGAGAGTCAGGAAGCCATGCTCACCACTACATGGCAGACACCCTGTGGTGCACGGCTGTGCCTTGTAGTCTTCTAGAAAGAAAACCAGTCAATCATTTCTGACATCTAAAACTTACTTAAACAGGCCTTAATATTGCTCAAACTTCGAAACTAGTTATTAGAGAATGAAGTAAACTTTGTTGGCCAACTCATAGTGCCCCACATTCCCATTCCTCACACGGGGTCCGACAGAAGAGAGCTTGAGGATCCCCACTCCTCTTTCTCTCTGTCCCTCCAATCCCTCTCTTAGTGACCTCTGTTTTTCTTTGACATGTAAAAGCTAAAAACTTGGATCAAAAAAACAGGATTCAATCAGGCATAGAAGGACCATCCTGTCATAAAAAGCAAATAAAATGAAAAGGGCTTGGGGTATGGAGGAGAGTACCCCTGGGTTCAATCCCCAGTACCAAGTAAAACAAAACAAAAAAACATGACCCATAAATCCATAAATTCTGAGGTGATTAGAAAAATGCCTTAAATACCATTTTCCATTTATAATATGTGAAAAATAATACTAGAGAAAAATGTTCCCGTCTGCCATACCATGGGGTAAAGGATTTATGCCTTCTCTAGATAGCTATTCCTTTGAGATGAGCTTTTTAAATCCTTTTGCCCTATTGATGTTTCTGGACTTTGGAATAATAATATTACCCTGGTTAAGATGAATCAACTGTTCTTGTCTTTTATGAGCCACACCGAGAACTTTACCCTACAAACGGAAGGTGGTTACTTCACTCACTCTCGGCAGCTCAAGGCAGGCTTGCCAGAGTAATGGGTGACCATGCTAGCACCTCATCCACTGAAGCATGGACGTCCAGGGCACTGGTGACAGCAACAAACTTAATATGTCTAGATTTCAAAGTACATGATGGGGAATGGAAAGAAATGAGATAGAAGGAGCAGTTTTGCAAGCCATGCTAAGGAATGCAGTTTGTACTTTGGAGAAATTAGATGGTAATAAGCAAGTTTCTGCTGATGTGCACCTCAGACCTCTCAGCGGGTGACAGGGACTGTAGAGGAGAGAGCTGGGGTGCTCTACCTGCACCTCAGCCACTCAGCGGGTGACGGGGGCTGCAGAGGAGAGAGCTGGGGTGCTCTACCTGCACCACTCAGCGGGTGACAGGAACTGCAGAGGAGAGAGCTGGGGTGCTCTACCTGCACCTGCAGCCACACGTACACACTGCATCTACTCACTGCAGGACTCAAAGTCTGGAATGTCATCAGAGCAGAAAATTAAGGGCTAAGGCTGTGCTCAGGTGGGTGGCTTAATATGATCATCAGCAGGGAAGTTCTTTAGGGAGAAGTTCATACTGACCCATAGGTTCTGTGTGAGCTTTTCTAGATGGAATACAGGTAATTGTTAAGAACCAGGGAGTCACAGAGTTGGGGAACCAGAGAAGGAAAAATGTAATGTTAAAAATGTGACCTGGACATTAAATATTTTTAAATTATGCCTCTCTATAGATATAACAGGGTTTCTAAACGGACTTTAAGTCAGGTCATAGCTACTGAGGCATGCAAGATCTAAGTTTAACAGGTCCATTCCATTAGCCAGCTTGTATGCGTCCAAGCGCTACTTATTTTCAAGGGACCCTCTTCTGCTCCCTTTGAGGAGCTTTGAGTGGCCACAGAGGAAATACAAGGTCCATCTGGAAGGCACTATTAGATGGACAGTGCTAAGAAGCCCTCCGATTTCTCCTCCCCACTTCCAGGTGAAGCTAGGCCCTTCGCTTTCAATGGCTATGAGCCCAAAGGGGAAAGATGCATTCCCAGAGGGTGCTGTGGCACAATGCTGAGCTTAGCAGACAAGTCCCAGGGACCCCAGTCCCAGGTTATCCCTAGCGTGAGTCATGAAATAGGTAAATAACTGTTAGGTCACTTTCTAGTAAACACCAGACATTTTCCTCACAAAATAATGAAGTGGTTTGAGACCCAGGATACTTAAGATATGGGTATTACTATTGGATGTCCTTCCTCAGAGACTGAGGGAAACGAAAGCTTACTGAGTACCTGGTGTCTACAGTTGCTCGGGTGGGTACGTTATACAGTTTGCTCATAGAACGCTACCTCTCAGGTACTATGACCATCTTCGTCTTATACGTAAGGCAACTAAAGCTCAGGAGGCTGCAGTCTGACCAGGGTCACGCACAGTAACGGGCGTCGCTGCTTACAGTCCACAAACTCAAGTCATGGTGTTTGTCAAACACGTTTGTTTGCTTTTTCAACCACACCATGTTTCTATTTCAAATACCAGATATGCCTATTTTTCTGACCTAGGGGAGAAAAAGGACTGGTCATCTGTAGGCTTCTAAATTCTGAAGTGACTGTGGAAAGTCACCCACGAGACCATTTCGGTCTTGGCCTTAGAGCCATCAGGCATTCGCTTCCCTTCAAATGAAGAGCCTGCCAGGTTGATGCCCCAGTTATGAGGGTTTCATGATCTTCGGCAAGAGACAGAAAACCAAAGACAATATAGCCTTTTTTTTTTTTTTTTTTTGGATTGCAGAGTGAACTCAGGGGCTCTCTACCACTGAGCTACATACTCAGGTCTTTTTTATTTTTTTGTTTTGAGACAGTGTCTTGCTAGGTTGCCCAGGTTGGCCTCTAACTTGCAGTCCTCCTGCCTCATCCTCCCAAATCACTGGGATTACAGGCATGCCACACTGCACCCAGCCACTTAGCCAATTTTAATAGAACTGCAGTTATGAAACATTGTTACGGCCGTTCTCCCCATCCCTGTATGTGTTCTGATATCTTTTCTTTTTTAAATGAAATACTGGAGATAGCAGAAGGTTGTTTTTATCTACATGTTGATAAAGTAAACAATATGCTACTCCACTGAGAGTGAAACACAAAGACACAATCAGATTTTTAAAACATGATTTGTTCTCCAGCATCTTGTTCAAATTTGTCATGTACATCTTCCCCTAACCTGAGTGACACTGGGGACAGCTTCCCTGGCCCTCAGATAACAAGATATTCTCCAGTCACCTTCAGGCGCACAGTGTTTTTAACAGCTGTCATCTGAAGACTAGTTACTCATGAAGGCCCTGTCCTTCACACTGAGTTAGTGTGGGCTCCCCAGTTCAGGCCGGCGCTGGGCTCAAGACTGCCGTGGAGGGAAGGGGCGATCTCTCTGGACCTTCTGCCACCCTCTGCATCTGCACCCCATACACACAGTAAGCGTGGCTCTGACCCCCAGGTTGGGGATGAGAGAGGGAGAGTAAAACAGAGGAAGGGTTTTACTTATTGGCAGAGCTAACATCTGGCTTTTGTTCTTTCTGTACATGGGAGATGTTTAATGTTAATTTTTTTGTGTTATGAGAGTTTTGTTATCCAGTTACATTTCTACTTCTCGAAATTTTGCTCAGTGGACTATCAGCCTCCACAACCCAAACTAAAACCTAATGAGCACTTACTGAGTGCCAGGTTATTTATACAAACTCCGGGAGTCCCTAAACACAGTGCCAAAGACATGCTAGAAAATAAACCTTCAGACAAGCTCCATGTGTTCTCTCACCTGTGGAAGCTAAAAGAAGTTGGCCTGCATGTGGGAAGTGGGTGCTGGAGCCCATGATGGTGGCCTAGGAGATGGAGGTGGCAGGCGGGGTCTGGATGTGCACCTCGTGTGCGTGGGAGAATGGGCGTGCTGAACCCCTTCAGAAAGCACAATCCACACATGCGCGTCAAACATAAAATGTTTTAACAGATGAAGTGCTGATACGTAAACATTGAAAACATTATGGCCAATGAGAAAACTCAAAAGGCCACCAAGGTATCACTCCATTTGTACAAAATGTTCAGAAGAGACCAATCCACAGAAGCCAGAGAGGGTGAGAAGCCAGCAGGCCTGGGAACAGGGTGGCAGGCCTGCTCACTGTGTGTGGTTTCTCCCCGGGACGATGAAATTGCCCTGGAACACAATAATGGTGACAGCTGCACACCAGGGTGAAGGTCCCTAAAAGCAGTGAATTCTATCCTTAAAATAGTCGGTCTGTTGATTCTTACCTCAATAAATAAAACCATGTTAACTTTAATTTTTCAACTGTATTTGGCATAAAGTCATACTTTGCCAGACAATTTCTATTATTTAAAAAGAGGAATGTGTGAATATTAGTCCAATTTCTCATGTTATTTGAAAAATTCCAATATACTGCACACTTTGAGCTCAGAAGCAGAAATCGTATCTTCAGAAAGCTCACATTCTAATTCTTAAATGTGTCCTGACTTTGCAGCTTAAGACAGAGTAAGTTTGCTTATCATCTTCAACATCAGGTGAACTTCAGAAGATAGAAGGGAATTATGCAAAGAGGAACTGAAGTGGTGTGGCATCGCAGCAGTTAGTGATCTCTTGACCTTTAGACTTCCACATCACAGTATGGAGTTGGCTCTGAGATAAGAAATAGAATAAATCCTAAGGACAGGACTGAATCTCCACTCGCCCGTGGCCAGCACACCCGAGACCATGGCATTCGACGGTACTTGGAAAGTGAACCGGAATGAGAACTATGACAAGTTCATGGAAAAAATGGGTAGGGAGCCATTCCCAGCGGCTCACTCTGCTTTCTCACAGGCCCTTCTCTGGGGTGGGGTCCTGACAGCTCAGCACAGGGACAGCCACATCCACTTCCTGCATAAGGAAGCACGTGCTCCTCACCAGTGGAGAGGAGACCTGCGTGCCATCCTCAGAAAGACACACGTGCTTCCCTCGTTCTTAACCTGCTGCTTATACCGGTATCATTGGAAGCCGACATCTGTTTTTTAATAGAATAAGAAAATGGTAGTGGCTGATGATAATTTCCAAACTTTAAAACATTGAATCTTGGGGGATGGAAAAGCAAAAACCATATGATAATGTATAACAATGAATAGAAAAGAGTTCTTTCAAAAGTCACTTTGAAAAAATTAGATTTGATTCTCTTTTGCTCTGACTTAACAAAACTTTGGGAATTTCCTAACAACAACTGCTATGTATTTTCTTTGAGGAGTTTAACTGTTTTGTGAATCTGTGCCAGTATCCTGGGAGCCCACACACTGTGGAAGGTGGGCAAATTTGTGTCATTCCTCCAAATTAAAAAAAAAAAACCTGCATCAATTATATTGTATAGTTTAGGGATTCCAAGTTTAAATTTATGGTATCGTACGTAATAATGAATTTGACCATGAAATTTGCAAATTTTTACATTTTTGTGTCAGTCAGAAATGTCCCAAAAAGCAAAGATGTATGAAGTACAAATTTTAAAGGCAATTATGGAAAGACAAATGTTTAAAAATTCGTATAAGCAGAATGAAAGTTGTATGTGTGAGTACGCCTGGTCACACTTCATTTGGCATTTCTGGAATTTTATATACTGACACTGAAACAAAAGGTGTATCAGTCTTCTTAAAATGATGAAGCCTAAGGTTCCACAGCTCTGCACTTCACCTGATTTTTCTGAAGTCTGGGAAAGCGGCTTGAGTCAGTCTCCTGGCTGAGCTTGAGCTTCTGCAGAGCAAGCAGATTGCTGCTGGGCTAAGGCAATGTTGGGGGGTCTTCTTCCCCACCTCAAAATAAAAACCAACTCCACCAACAAAAACCAAAACCAAAACAGAAGAGCAAAGGCTTCCTGGAACTGTGGTTTCATTCCACTGGCTTCCTTTCTCTCGTAGGGATCAACCTGGTGAAGAGAAAGCTCGCGGCTCATGACAACCTGAAACTGGTCATCACACAGGAGGGGAACAGGTTCACAGTCAAAGAATCCAGCAACTTCCGAACCATTGACATCGTTTTTGAACTGGGTGTTGCTTTTGCTTACAGCCTAGCAGACGGGACTGAACTCAGTGTAAGAATTTTTTTATAAGCAATGCATTATGAATTTTTCTACCCAAAACTGAAACAGTATCTGCTTTATCCCCTTGATTGGCTTAATTAATGCATATCTCCTTCATTTATTGAAGAAGCCAACACTGTGCAACATTGGCAGGGCATTTAAATATGATGCTTTAAGCATCTGTAAAGAGTCCAGACTGAACAAGATTCAGAAAAATGTCGTTTGAATGACTGTGTATACACCCAGTCACAAAGATACTTAAAGCTCAGTGTTTTCATGCTGGCAGCAACAAAACTTTGAGAGTTATGTAACATAAACCTAATAGTCTTTTGATAAAGACATTGATATAAATTAATAAGTGATGAATGAATGAAAAACCAAGTGGAAAGTTCTAATGCTACAGTGTAAGTCACTGAGACACACTCACAATCAAGGCAAAAAATTTCAGAAGTCATCATTTTCAACCAATTTTCAGAAGCTTTATTTAACCTTAAAGTTTTTCTAGTTAAATTCTATATCTGCTACCATTTAACTGCTGGATGTATTATCAATTGTTCCTCAAAGCATGGCCCATGGAGGTTGTGGAGGGAGGGCACCATGGTAGTTGGTGGCATGTCCTCCAACAGTGAGGCTTCAGGCTGTCTCCTGGCTCTGGGGGAGTGCCAGAACCTCTTCGCAGGTGACTGTGAACACAGATGAAACCGTGGCTCTACAGAACTCAGAACTGTGTGTGACACATGCAAGATCTAACACATGTCACCTTATCATTACGATGCAGGGGACCTGGAACCTCGAGGGACATAAACTTGTAGGAAATTTCAAACGCCTAGACAATGGAAAGGAATTGAATACTGTCCGAGAAATTATAGGCGATGAGCTCATCCAGGTGAGTTGTAAAAAGATCTGTAACTACTTCCCAAAGACAAAAATAATTACATCTTTTGTCACTTATGAGTTATATCTTTAGTAAACACTGTTGTTTCTTTTCTTGTGTATCTTACTGATTTAAAAAATAGACATTTTTATGTCTAGTTATTGAAGATAATTTGTGTGTGTGTGTGAAATACAAGACTCCTAGTCTAGCTAGACATGCTGATGCGCACCTGTGATCCCAGTGACATGGAAGGCTGACACAGGAGGACTGCAAGTTCATGGCCAGTCTTGGCACTTTAGGGAAGCCTCCGCCACTTAGCAAGACCCTGTCACAAAACAAAAAATAGAAAGGGCTGGGGATTTGGCTCATCGGTAAAACACCCCTGGGTTCAATCCCCAGTACAAAACAAAAACCCTAGTTTAGCTGAAAATGTAAATGACTAGAAACCAAAATGTTTTTTAGTGGGTACCTACATCTGCATAAAATGTTGCTATCAGTACATGAAAAAATAGCATAAACTCACCCACAGCTACAATAATACTAATAATACTAATATTTTCTTAACACAGACATATTAATGGCAAATTTTTTTATGCTTACTGACACTTTTCAGACCTATACATATGAAGGAGTGGAAGCCAAGAGGACCTTTAAACAGGAGTAAGCCCAGTTCTCAGCACAGCCCAGAGTGTGCCTCCTGGAGGCCTCCCCGCCCAGCATGAGGTCACCCGATGACCATTCCTTCTGCCAACACTGATGTACTTCCAGCCTTGCCAGAGCAAACAAGTACAAGCTATTTATGATTCAATTTGTTTTATATTAATAATCATTGGAGTTCTAATTTGTAACATATTTTAAAACAGAAAAATAAATACTGCTCTATATGTAGCCTCTTATTTAAAAAAAACTATGTGACATGTGCACTAGTAGACTGTGTTTGTTGTTTTTATTTTCACATTTGGTGAGCTAAAAATATAGGCATGGGGTTTTCTGAAATTTTGCACTGATTGTGAATGACTTCCTTGGTAGCATCTATTATTATAAAAGCAATACATGCTCACCCAGAAGGCTCCGAAATAAGAAAAGCAAATGCACCCACACACCTGCAAGACCCTGGGCTTGATCCCCAGCACTACATTGAAGGAAAAAAAATGTAAATCTGTTCATTTCATACTTTCATAAAAATCTCCATAGAGGAAATGATTCTTCGGGTTTCGCACATGGTACTTCTCTGATTGTGCTAGTCTTCTCATGGGAAAGGGAGTGCACACCACTCCCACCTGAGGCGGGGAGACAAGCAGCGAGCCCTTCCTCAGCTCGTCTAGTGCTGAGCCGAGTCCGTGTGAATACAAGAACTACACGTAGCTCCTGGCTTTCAGTCCAATACGTTAGGATCGGTTACACAGCCTGTTACAAACAAAAATATCTTAAGAAAAAGATCCCCTTAGTTCTCCTGCGGCACCAAGACTTGCACTGCAGATGCACCAGGCCCCTGTGAGATGCGGCCACGGCCGGTGGCACTGCCCTCTCCAGCTCACTGAAGGCTTCTCCTCTCGCAGTTTCTCTCTTTTCTAGTATCAACTTCCACTATTTATTAGCATTAGAGACCTGCCTACTTCTGCTCAGCAGCTGCCCTTTCTGTAAGCTCTCTGAGGACAAGTGACCTTGTGCTCCCACGCAGCCAAGGGCAGGTGCGCAGTCTGGCTAACCGTGAGCTCTGTGCTGAGTGCATCCAGAAGAACTGGTGAGAAGGGAGTTTGAATCTGAGAAACCCACAGCTTGTCACTGGTAGGAGGGACGTGGTCCAAGAGGGTGCTGAAGACAGACGATGAGGGGAGCAGGAGCCTTGGCTGGGAGCGGCAGGAGCCCCAGGTGCACCACAGAGCGGCGAGGCGCACCCAGCGAACCAGGATTTCCTTCAAGCACTTTCCCCCAGCCTCAGGTTGGGGAGCAAGTGGGAGGGCGAGGGGGGACCACTGGTCACAGGTGACCACTCCACAGCTGCTGGATGGTGCCAGTCACAGATGGCAGGATCACTGGACCTAGCAGGAAGGTGAACTCATCCCTCTTTTCCTACTTTTGTATGTATTTGAAATCTTCTATAACCAAGGCTTTAAAATACGACATTTGCACACACAGAACTCCAGAATCCAGCCTCCTGCCACCACAGCCCCTGCTGCCACCTCAGCTCAAGGCACCGCCATCATCACCGGAATTATTGCAAGAAGTAAAAAAAAAGTCTAAAACCCTAAAAAGTCTCCTACGCTGTCTTCCCTACCCAACCCCTCACAGACTCGACGATCCTTAGAGGTCTAAGTCACATCATGTCACTTCTCTGTGGAAAATCTGCAATGGCTCCTTTTCATTAGAGAAGCCAGAGTCCTTGTGTGGCCCGTGAGGCCTATGTGACCAGACCTCCCACTACATCTGACATGAGTCCTGGTTTTAATGGCATGTCTGGGGGAAGATCATTCCAAGCAGGGGAAACACCTGGAGCAAAGGCCCTAAGAAAGAAGTTAGCCTGACAAGTCTGAAGAACATGGAGAGTCTAGAAAGAGTCCCTACGGCCATCTAGGACCATCTACAACCAAGACCAACGCTCAGGAAATACAGGATAAGTTAGCCTTCCAAAATTCACAAATGGAAGGTGACAGGAGCGTGGTTTTGGGTCAGAGACTTGCCTAGACATGTCTTTCCACTTACCAAAATTCAATTTCCAACCCTCAATTTTTCTCATTTGAAAAATAGTAATGATTTTCTGAGATTTTTATTAATTAACGTAGTGCACAGAAACATCTGGAATAGTGCCTAGCAGGTAGCTGGTCCTCAATAAACATAAATAGTGCAAATAAGTGCTCTTCTCATAGATAAAACAGCAAAGTGTTTCTTGAGTCCATGGGAAAGCTCTTTTCCTCAAATATCTCCCAGCAAGCCTGTGGTAGAATGAGGGTCAGCCTCACAGAAGAGGTCTTAGTTCCGGTCCAGGCTGTGGCATGACTAGCTGGACACTTCAGGAATAGTACTTCATCTCCTTGGAATGCAGCTCAGTCATCTCTCAACGAGGGGACTGGGCTGGACCTCGACACTCCCCTCCAGCACTGAGCCTCTGTGCTGTGTGCAGACCTCTGGGTGATTCTTTTCTTAAGCAACCCCTGGGTCTGGGCCACAGGGAGAGGGTGCTGGAATAGGGAAGGTGGCATGAGGGGAAAGTGCCATTTGTGCTATTCAGTAGGGCTAGTTCAGGGTGCAAAACCTGTATGGGATCAGGGCCTGTGCTTGGTTTGGCCCTCCGCTGTTACTGAACACTGTCTTAAAGTTTCTAGCAACTTTGGTACAAGGAGTTCACATTTTCATTTTATACTGGGCTCTGCAGATTCCTTACCAGTTTTATTGCTATGAGCTGACTATCATCATTAAGCACAAAAGGTATTTTTCTATGAGCAACTAGAGAGAGAGGCCGTCAGCAAGACATCCCTGGGCACCTGAAGAGGTGAACGGGAGCATGAGGTAGCTGCCTGGAGTAGAAAGGATGTGGAGGAGGTTTCATGGGGATGGGGTGGGGAATGCATCCTTCAAAGTTATGAAGTGTGCTTTACCTTGGGGCACTGTCCTCTACACTACAGTGGACGGGTGCCATCGACTGGGCAAGGACACGGAGCCAAAGGTTTCTGGTGCAGACTGCCTCAGTGTCTAAAGATGCTCCAGGAAGATTTGGCACACCATATTCTGTAGTTTGAAATGATAATTATTAAATGCCTCTTTAGTTACAAATTCCATACAAACGTAACACAAAGATTATTTTTCTTTTCTCCTGAACCAACTTCATAACACTGCTTTCATTCACTGAACAAAAACTAATTTCTAAAAGGCACTATCTACCAGGCATCAGGTATCCAGGATGCACGCCCCTGGGAGAGACAAGAGTCACTAAGAATTTCCTTGAATGGATCCACATTCTCAGGCTCACCTTGGGCCTGAATATGAATGCCCAGGGCAGCCTCGTCCTCAGGCTGGAAGGTACCCAGGGCGGGCACTGTTTCCTGGGTGCTGATGTGAGATGGGGGTACATCTGTCCCCCAGTTCCAGGGCCCACCTTCAGGTATCGTGGGACACAATGCTGACAAGTATATGGGAAAGGAAGAGTATCCAGGCAGCAATAGAAAGTGAGAAACGCAAGGAGCCACAGAGCACACCCCGTCACCGGTAAGCACCGTCACAGCCACCTGCCCCACTGAGCAATCCATTAGAATGATGGCTACCAGGAGGGGACAGAGAGCTGTGTGCTTATCCAGTACCTGGTGGCTGGGCATGCTGTGCAGGCAGCAGAGCAGAAGGAGCCTGAGGACTGTGAGTGAGTCCTCCCTGGACCTCAGCCCAGCTCCAGGGCTACCGCCTGTGGACTAGGGGGTCCACCTGGTTCCTGTCAAACAAATCTGGCATAGACACTATGCTCACTAAGAAAATATCTGAAAGTCAAGGAACAATACCCCTTTTCCAAACTTGAGGAAACAGTTTCAGATAAATGAGAATATGCTCGATGCCATTTCTGAGTTTTATTTTAATTTTTCAACAAGATACTATTAAAACTAGGAAATGAAAGGACATGAATGTGACAACTTTCCTCTGTAACACACTCTTAGAGCAGAAAGATGTCAGTGAGGATGGAAATTGTCCCTCCTCCAATGTGGATAGGGTGCTGGTCTGGGTGTCTACAGTGAAGGGTGCACACCTCTACCAAGCTATTATTCTGCATCAGACATGCCTGCTTGGGCTCTGGGGTCTTGAGCGCTACAGAGGCATGGCTCGAGTCTTCTGTGTGCACTGCGGCAGTCTCCAGCACAAGCCAACAGTAATAGCATCGGGAGCACGCTGGACAACCTAGTGCCCAGGCCAGCCCTCCCTGGCCTATATTCTGAGAACCGCTCACACAGAAGTCTTACTGAGGTCCAGTCCCAGTTGTTCTTACCCATAGGTCACCTTGATCTGAACATCACCCCAGCGTTATGATCAGGACAAAGCGGCCACCTGGCCTAAGGGCAGCCAGTGTCTACACTTGAGAACAGCTTGTGATGAGAGCTTTAAACGACCAGGTGGGGCTCTCTGCTGGGTCTGACTCCAACACACAGACCATGCTGCTGGCCAGGAACTGTGGGCGAAAGCTGAGAGAAAGGCGGAGCTGCACAAGACGCCAGGAGGCGAAGCGCTCAGGTCAAGTTCTAGTAAACAGAACCAACAGAAGAGGAGATGGCAGGCTTCTGGATTGAAGTAAACGTCCATTTCTGGTGGATAAAAGTAAGACTTGTTCACTCAAGTATTCGCGGGTCCAAGAGTACATATTCCTTTAGGCAAATGTGAGATCGAGCTGCTGCCATGTGCCACACTCAACACACACCAGCAGTGAGCACAGCTCTGCTCTCTCCCGTGGCTTGGAACCTCGCTGAGAAACTCAGCTTCTGGAGGTGGAGACTCTCGCTGAGCAGTAAAGACATCCAAGATGGTGCCGGCCACGTCAGAGAAGCATGCGGTATCTGGAGGTGTGTCCTCCACTGGACTCCACTTTCCCGTGATGCTGATTAAATGGCCCTGTGTGTCAGACTACTGCACCTTATCTTCATCTGTAACTGCACACAAGCTAGTGCCCAGAGCCTCCAAAGTCATTAAGATACAAACTGACCTCAAGACAGAAAAAATTGTAAAACCTAGTGTTTTATGCACAAGACATGGCACCAATTCTGACACAGTTAAAAGCAACTTTTGCTATCACTACCAGTCTACAAATACCATGGGTTTATAATGCACCAGATCTTTTTCGGAGTGTTCTGAAGTGATCACCTCAGGTTAATCCTCTAAACCACCTTATGCTATCACAGGCTATTATTGCCAGGCAAAGAGAACTCTGTAATCTGCTCTGTACGTGGCTGAACCAGACCTGAGCCCAAGGAGTCCAGTTCCGGAGTCTGTATGTCCTAGAGTCCAGACTCAAGTTTATTTTATGTGATTATGTAGGTAAAATTTTCACTCAGAATATCATCCAACAAATAACTCGTTCCATGTTGGCTGTACGTGCCAAATGCTGATCTAGGCCTTAGACACAACAAAGAACAAGGCAGACAAAACTCTGTCCTCAGAGGGGATACAGGTATTAAGAGAAGGAGCCAAACACACAGCACATTAGAAGGTCTGAATGCTATGGAGAATAATAAAGCCAGGAGGAAGAATGAGGAGCTTCAAGGTAAGATTACAGGTACTTTGAAATAGGTGTCAGGAGGTGCGATGGCACTGGGCAGGCAACCTTAGAGCAGTGATCTTGCCAAGTATGCTCGGTATGCTATCAGGCAGGGGTTATCCAAGGAAGAGCAGGGTTGGACTTGGGTCCACAGTAGCCCGAAGACAGCCCTGGAGTTCACTGAGTGGGTTTCTGGACCCTGCAGTGGGCAGAACCCAACTGGTCTCATCTCTGAGGGCTCAAGCTGCTATCTAAGGAGCAACAGGGTATAGCAGGACAAGCCGGATGAAACAAGCAATGGCATCTTTACTTCTTCCGACTTGGAATCTGTGAAGGGTTATTTTGAGAGGCAGCCATGTTCAAGACTTCATGAACTTCACTCTTGCCAGTTTCTAGCTTTTTAAAAGCCAAGACACTATGTGTCAAAGGGGCCTGGATGACCAACAGATGGATTATTTCTCATTCAAGTGAGACCACACTGCACAGTAACTGCTTCCTAGGGAGCACCCTTCACACCAGGGGAGAGCCGCTCTGGGAAAAGGTGTGTATGAGGTGCACCCGTACAGAATGATGGTGCTGCTGTGAACATGCTGTGCACACGTCTCTGGTTTCATTATGGTTTCATTGTCTGGCTTTGGAATCAAGGTGCTGGCCTTATAGAATGAGTTACAAAATGTCCCCTCACCTCTATTTTGGAGGGAATAATTTGAGAAAGATTGGTATGAATTATTTAAATGCTAGACAGAATTTGCCAAAGCGATCCAGTCCTGAGCTTTTCTTTGTTGGGAGGTTTACCTTACTGATCCAATTTGTTTTCTTCTTATAGGTCAACAGATTTGTATTTCTTCTTGAGTCAACTTAGGTAATTAATGTTTTCCTAGGAATGTGTATCTTTTACTTGGGTAATCCAATTTTCTTGGTATATAATTATTCATAGTATTTCCTTTAATCTTTTTTATTTCTGTAAGGTTGACAGTAACAGCTCCACTTTTATCTCAGGCTTTAGTCATATCTTCTCACCTTTCTGTCAATCATCCAGCTAAAAGTTTGTCGATTTTGTTAATCTCTTTGAAGAATCGACTTTTGGTTACTCCAACTCTTCTTGACTGTTTTTCTGTTCACTATTTGATTTACTTTTGTCGAGTCTTTGTTATTCCCTTTCTTCTGACAACTGAGTTTAGTTAGCTCTTCTTTCCTATTTCTTTTAGTCGATGACTAAAGGTAGATCATGGACTGAGAACTTTCTTTTTAAATATGCCCTTATGGCTACAGATTTTCCTCTGAGCCCTGTAATCCATAAGCTTTCATATGATGAGTTTTCACTTTCTCCTAAGGATTTTCTAATTTCCTTTGTGATGACTCCTTTGACCCACTAGTTGTCTAAAGATGTTAGATTTCCACATTATTTGTGAATTTTCTAGTTTTCCTTCTGTTAATTTCTAATTTCATCTGATTGTGGCCAGAGAAGATAGATACTCTGTACAATTTCATTTTTTTCTAAATTTATTCAAACTGTCTTGTGGCCTGATACATGGTTTATCCCAGAGAATGTTTTGAGAATATGCATTCTGCTGCTGTTGGTTGGAGAATTCCATATATCTGCCAGTCTAGCTGGTTTAGTGTTAGAGCCTGTTTTCTTACTCTTTTTTTGGTCTAAATGCTACCCATTACTAAAAGTGGGCATTGATGTTTTGAAAAATTTTTGTGCACGTGTCTACTCCTCTCTTCTGTTCTATTGCTTCGTATATTTTGCTTTAGCATTTGCGTGGCTGTTATATATCTTTGTCTGCTTTCCAGAATTGACAAAATTATTTCAGATAGTTTCTGCTTATTATCCAATCATTCCATGGAGGTAGGAACTTGGGAGTTGCTACTTCACCATTGTGAACGTGGGTCACCAGGGGTGATTTTCTTACACAGTTCTCAAGAAGGACCAAAAAAGGGGAAGTCTGTATTTATAGATATGAACATGAAAACTGAGCATCGTGAGCAGAGGTCTGAAGCCACATTTCCTACTTATCTCAACTCATGGTTGTCCTGGAGTGACCCCTAAGGGATCACAGTACTCTATGAAATTCATTTCGAAACGCACTGTTGTAAACTATTAAAATCCCTTGACATTTACGTGCTGAGTATCTGCGACCTAATGTCAGAAATATGTAAATAGCCCTTCAATAAAACAAATATCCTGACTGCTCAGGTAATTAAGCTAATTACAGCTTAAGATTTCAAGTGGTAATTGCAACATCTTTCTCAGACAAACCACCAGTTAAACTCTGCTCTACTGAAGTTGTTTTTAAACTTTTAAAAAAATTTCTAGCTGTAGATGGACACATTTTCATGTGGTGCTGAGAACTGAACTCCGTGCCTCACGCGCGCGAGGCAAGCGCTCTACCACTGAGCCACAATCCCTGCCCCTGCCTTTAAACTTTAAAAAGCAAAAGGACATCTTCCTTTTTCCCTCAGCCAGACACCGCCTGGGCCGCCGCGGGGCCACGGCGCGCGCTCCCCGGGCAAAGGGGGCTACACAAACGGAACTTCCGGCGCGGCTGGCGCACTTCCGCCTTGGAAGCGGAACGCCGGGCTCCGCCCTCGAGCGGCAGCAGGGCGGAAGTAGGTAAGCGGACCGCTTCCGCTTCCGGGCGTGGCCGCGGCGCCTGCCGGCCGTCACGGAGGCGGAAGCCACGCGTGTGCGCGGCGGGGCCGGCGCTCGTCTCCCAGGCTGAGGCGCTGGGCGGCGGTCCGGGCGCGTCGGGCTTCCTGGGCTCGCGGCGGGATGGAGGCGCGCGCGGTGGACGGAGGCCCGGGGCGGCGCGGGCCGGGGGCCTCGCGGGCCGGGCCCGACCTGCTGCCGAAGCACTCGTACTGGCTGGACCTCTGGCTCTTCGTGCTCCTGGACGTGGCGCTGTTCCTGCTCGTCTACCTCCTGCCCTGGTGAGCCGGTGGGCCCCTCGCCGCGGCGGGGCGAGGTTGCTGGCGGCCGGCCTTTGTCTGCGCGCCGCTTCGGGGTCGCGGAGGCCCCGGGGTAGCCAGGACCGTCCGCTGCCGCGGCTCAGCGAGTGCGAGCGGGTGTTGCGGGAGCCGCGCCCGCCGCGTTCCGGGGACTGACCGCCACGCGCCCTGCGGGGACTCGGACCCCACGAGTCCGGCCCGCAGCGTGGACAGCTTCGTGGGCAAATGTGCTTGGTTTTGAGCCCGCCCATTTCTCTCTCTTTCTGTCCTCTTTTTCCTTTTCTTTTCATTCATCTACCGGGGATTGAACTCAGGGGCACTCGACCACTGAGCCACATCCTCAGCCCTATTTTGTGTTTTATGTAGAGACAGGGTCTCACTGAGTTGCTTAGCACCTCGCCATTGCTGAGGCTGGCTTTGAACTCGCGATTCTCCTGTCTCAGCCTCCCTAAGTGCTGGTATTACAGGCGTGAGCCACCGCGCCCCGCTGAGCCTGCCCATTTCTCTCTCTCTCTTTCGTACATTTTTCTTTCTCTCTCTCTGGCTCTCTCGCTCTCCTTTTCTTTTTCTTTTTTTTTTCTTTCCTTCTTTTCCTTTTCTTTCATTCATCTACCAGGGATTGAACTCAGGGGCCCTCGACCACTGAGCCACATCCCCAGCCGTATTTTGTGTTTTATGTAGAGACAGAGTCTCACTGAGTTGCTTAGTGCCTCGCCATTGCTGAGGCTGGCTTTGAACTCGCCATCCTCCTGTCTCAGCCTCCCAAGTGCTGGGATGACAGGCGCCACCGACCGGCTGAGCCTGCCCATTTCTTAAACTCAGCCTCATCTACCCCATCACTCCTCCCAGAAACCTGGGATTCTCGCTTCCTCCTTTCCTTACACCTACATGTCCTAGGACACCACCTGCTGAGTCAAGAGATTGTTTAGAATTCTCTTGCAAAATCCGTGCCCTCCATTTTCATTGCCACTTTGAAAAGACTGGCAGGGGGTGAAATGAAGGAGCTTACAGAGCTGAGGAAAGGCAGAACTAGAACAGGCACAGAGGATGGTGGAGGACAGGTTCAGGGAGAAGCAGCTCTTGTCGGCTTAGCACAGTTCACTTCTGAGATTGGCACTCAGGCTGTTCCTCTTTCCTAAACCCTGTCCCTAAATTTTGGCAATCGGAC
Organism: Xerus rutilus; assembly: GCA_028644305.1. Lineage (NCBI taxonomy): Eukaryota > Metazoa > Chordata > Mammalia > Rodentia > Sciuridae > Xerus > Xerus rutilus. The sequence goes on along the minus strand of CM053408.1, from coordinate 344,166 downwards.
TATCTTCGACTTCAGCGTCTGATTCCTCTGATGGCGTGGCAGAATAGAAGGCAGAGGGTTGACCGGAGGGAGTGGTAAAAGGAATGGATGTTTCCATAGAATCCTCCATGGGCATTCCTAGTTTCCACTTCCCTCCCACCAGAGTCCAATAACAAGGGCAGTGGTTTTTTTTTTGTTTTGATTTTTGTTTTTAGTAGTGATCAGAATTCTCAGGTGTGGGTGGAAAATGGAACTTGAAAATTTTTTCTACACCATTTAAAAAAAATTCTTTATGAATATGTAAATCATTTTAGAGATAGACACTTAACTAAAAAGTGTGATTTTTCAGAGGTTGGCATAAAGTGTTAAAATGGGCAGATAGAGTTAACATCCTTGACAAACATTTGGTTTTTACAGATGGATTTGCTGACATCTCAAGACTGCTGGATTCTGGAGTGAATTCTGAAAATGACTACAGTCTTCTTGAACAAAGAAGATAGGATTATGTGGCTGCAGAATTTCAAGCCTCTAAGGGACCTTTCTTTCATTTTACATGTTATTTTCAACTCACTTGGGGAACTACTAAAGGAGTAGTGATCTCATTCATAGCTGAGTTCTTAAAACTAGATGCAGTGTTTCACATTTAAACTTTTTTCAAACAGCTAATGGCTTTCTAGGGGCTGGTGTAGAAGTATTTGTACTTCAAAGCTTAGCATGTTCCCGGAGAATACAGTAATGCCTTTAATGTTGTGAGCGTTGGTCTGGGTTTAATTCATTTACACAATGTGGTGTGTAACTAGGTGAGGTGAGGTAGCTGTAAATTCCAAAGTTATTTAGAAGTGAGAGGAGGACTTCTAAATAACTTTAGGAGGACTAGTGTTCTTAGATTGTGCAGAGGCTGTAACTAACACCAGCAGTGCAGAACATAGAGTGCACTAGGTATTGGCTCCAAACACGCTTAGCTTTTAAATGGTCTTTTCATGACCTTTGAAAAGTTGTATGTGGTCAGCACGTCGATGGTCACAAGGGAGGTAGCCTCTGATGGTGGAGAGCCCACCTGCACACCCTCTTGAGCACCTTCAAACAGGAATGTGTTTCAAGGCCATTTTCTTTTTTTTTTTCCAAATTGTTCTGTTAAGTATGCTTGTGTCTAAAACCTTTGCTTTTATAATGCTTGTAACTTAAGTGCTTCTGCAAAATCAGTGTGGTGTTTATTCTACAGAGCCCTCATCATTGGCTGGCAGCATTTTAGACACAGCAGTGGACCAAAAATTCTTGCCTTTATAGAGATTGTTCTCTAGTTGCTGTTCTTTTTAAAAATCTAATTGTTATTAAACATAAATCTAATTGTTACTTAAATCCAGTCACATTACTGATCTAGGGGTGCTCAGCGGGCACTGAATTGAAAGGCCACACACCGAAAGCAGCTGCTCTGTGCACTTGGGTCACCCTCAAAGCTTTCTACTGTGGATGCGACAAGTTGGCTGGTCCTTGAAATAGTGGTATTTGATGTATGTGAACTGTGTAAAGCATTCCCCTCCCTTGTGATCAAGGAGAACTCTACAGCTGCCTTGCAGAAGGGTGCTTAGGGTTAGGGTCAGGCCTGGAGTTGCCCTTGGATGATTTCAGTTGGCCTGGTGACTCTTTGTTATGCCTGCAGGGTGGTGTTGCTCTGTGCAAAGAGAACATTCTGTGGAAGGTGTGGCTGAACCGTCAAGAGGAAAAAATGGGATTTTACCAAATGATTGTCTTGCTTTTCTGTGCTAACAATTTTGTCTAATAAACATTTACTTACATAGCTGAATTTGGTTTATTATATCAAATTATCTGGTAGTAAGGTTATAAGAAGTTTGAGTGCTGGGGCTGGAGTTCTGGCTCAATGGTAGAGTGCTTGCCTGGCATGTATGAGGCCTGGGTTCAATCCTCAGCACCACATATAAATAAAAGATCCATTGAAAATTCAAAAATTAAAAAAAAAAGTTTGAGTGCTTATGTAGCTTACTGTTAGAGCACAGACTGGTGATCATCATCCATAGCACCTTTCTGAGCCCCAAATCTGCCTACTGACAAAACTATCACATGTTCTGAAAGTTTCTAGCATAGCCAAGAGAAATCGTAATGTGATGGCTAATCTTCTGTGTGTCAGTTTGAGCTAAGGATCCAAGAAAGCTAGTAAGACATTGTTCTTCCGTGTGTCCAAGGGGATGTTTCTGTAGGAGATGAGCATTTCACCTAGCAGACTGAGCAAAGACGATGTCCACCTCAGGGTACTAAGCATCCAATCCCAAGAGGGCCTGGAGGCACCAGAAGGGCAGAGGAGGGTGAATTGGGATTTCAGCGCTCCTGGGGCCTGGGCCTCTGGCTTTCAGGAGGCAAAGCCATGGGGCTTCTGAACCTCAATAATCATGTGAGCCAATCCCTCACACTAAATTCCTTTCCATATATCCTGTTCTTTTCTCTGGAAACACTTCACTAGTGTGCTGATACATATACGTGACTGTATATGGTAGCGTGAGGGCTGAATCTTTTGCTCAAATGAATAAACTACCTGCCACAAACTGCCATTTTTAAATTGCTCACAGTGCCCACACTTTGAAGGCTTTTGAAGGGTATAAATGGGACACCATAAAAAGTTGGAAACTTGCTACAACAAAAAGACATCAAGAATAACCAATGTGACTTTAATTGTATACATTCATTTATAAATTCACACATTTGATTTCATGTAAGTAAAATGAGGTTTAAAGTACCACTTGAAATGAAATTGGCTTAGCAGTTGCAGAACAGTTTTAAGGGGTCTGTTAACCTGAAACTAGCATATAAAGAGCACCAAATACCTTGACCCTAAAAGGTGTGGAGTTGCATTTGGAAACCCAGGACATCTATGGTCAGTGAGGGTGTTAATGTAGGTGGTGCTCAAAGACAGGTACACCAGGGCCACTGGGCCACACCCGTTTTTATGATGATGGCCTCTAAGCTAAGAATGGTTTTTACATTTCAAAATGACTGAAAGGAATCAAAGGCTTTCACAGGAAAATTAAGTAATCTGGTTTCAGTGTTGGGGCTCATTGGTGCATCATGCCTGTTCTGTGTGCATGTCATCTGTGGTCACTGTCCCTGCAGAGGCAGGGCTGAGCAGTGAGAACAGCTGGTACACAAAGCCTCTGTTCTTCACTGTCTGGCTCCAGGAAGTCTGCCAGTCGCTCTGGCGCTGTAATCTAGACTTGCCCCGGGTTTTAACCGGGGTGACGTGGGCAGGGATTCCAAGCACCCTTGAGCTTTTAATTGACTTCATTTCCCATAAACACAGCCCATATAGGGGAGGGACACAATTCACCAATGCAAAGTCCAACCATGTTAACTTAAAAACTATCTTAAAACCTTTTGAACCAAAATAAATTGATTGCACATGAAAATATAATACTGAAGACAAGTATTTTAAACATTTTAATAATGCTTGCCTGTATTAAAAGGTTATAAGTTTATAACATGAAAATATTGATAAAAATATTAATAGGCACCCCAGAAGTAGAGATTTTACATTTGAATGATTAGTTAGTATGTATTGAATCTACCTGGAGTGCTGAATCAACAAAACCAAATGGATTCTAGTTTGTATAGTACTAAATTACGTAATTCAGGAGGTTTCTTAAAAACTGAATAGTACATTAAAAGGCAAAATTGGACATTGGTATTTAACGTTTGTAACTAAATTGGGTGTTGAAAAGGTAGATTTCTGAAACTGCTATTAAATACAGAAATTAGTGTAGATGTTTCAATTAATATATTCCCAACTGAACATCTTGACCAAATAGAAGTTAAAATGAGGCCACACAAAGTTTTTGAAAGCTACTAAAAAATACCTGAAGCCCCCTTTTCTAGTATTTTACAATGTAATCAAAGCAGCAATGAAAAATATTGACATTTCAAATACAATTCTATAAACTTTATATTATTTACAAACCTTCCATTATAAAACTTAAAAAGTTTTCTTGAAAGATAAAAATTTAGCTGATATTCAAGTATTTCCAAATTGAGAGTGTATAAAAAGATAACTTACAGGTAGAAAAGGCTGGTGAGAAGCAGCAGGAGACAGTCTACCGGCAGAAGACAGTCCGGCCAAGGTCTGACAAATGGCTGGGTTAGCTTGCCTAATCAATTATATTTGATTATCTAAAAGTATTCATTTTTAACCACTTATATTTTGGAATAATTTAACACAATTTATGGAATTTGTCAATATACTAACTTTACTAGTATATTGAATTATAAAGTTATATTTATAAAGTTTCCCATTTAGAAATGTAAAGAAAACTTTTATTCAATAATTCTCAATTCTCTGGGACACTATAAAACTATTCTAAATCCAAATTAGGTTATCAGCTTAGTATAAAATGAACTCACAACTAATGAGATATGGCAGTTAAAGGAAGCTGTTTTTCACTCCTAAGTTCATATGAAAATCCCTTTAATAAAGAAAACCCTCCTCTCCATGAGGGTAGCTGGGGTAAAATTATTTGAGAAAAAAAATACTGGAAGGATACCCAAGTTAGTTGCACATTTCATTAAAATTAAGCCCTTAGAAGTTCATCTGGAAGCCTATATGGAAAAATGAACTGGCAACTTATGAGTGAGCCGGAAGCAGGGAGAGCTGGGCCATCCCACAGTCCCACCTAAGAGGACTCGGGGCTGATTCCCAACACTGGTTGTTAGCAGTCCCAAGCAAACCAAAGTAAAAATCTTTCACATTCACATAAAATTAGAACAAAAAAGTATAACAAGATAAATAAATATTCTGAAGTTTACATACTTTTACTTCTCAGCTCGCGAGGCTAACGCAGTATTTACAAACACATGTAATAGTTAAAGGCCTATTTATGTTAACCAGATACTCTGAAGATAAAAGTTCTAGGAGGAAAATTAGTTCTGACCTTGAAATTTTAAAAACATTGTTAATCATTAAGGCATTTTCCCCCAAAATGCTACAAGACTCATGTTCAATTTTTTTTTAAGACACTTGAAGGGCTCAGGTGTGGCAGAAGTCAGGAACAAATTGGTAAAACCTCCTGGCTACCCATCAAAAAGTGCTCTTCAAAAGGCAGATGCTGCTTTGACTAGACAAACCATGTACTTCTGGCATGCTGATCAGCAGTTTACACCAGGACTGGTCAGTCTAATACTTACGGGTCCACTAGCCACATAAGGGGGACAAATTTTTCATTCAGCTGTTACAAATGGCAAATAATATATATTCCCTGACTTTCTATATTTCAAGGCATGCCAGTATACTCAAAGTCAATTTCCAAAATATCCACTAAATTGATCATCATAGAGGAAAACATTTTAACATTATATTCGTGTGTGTGTATCTGATTTTTTAAACGCCATAATTTTATTGGTCACTAGGTTTGGTCAGCAGGAACATCTTAATGGCCTCTGAGGATAAGCTGGTGGACACCATCACCTACCCACTGGAGTGCACACGGGGCTTGTGGAAGGGCAGCAGCGAGGCCATCATGTGACGGGTTCTAGGCCGCTGTCACTCTGAGACTGAGACGGTGAACAGCGGGGACCAGAGCCACTCTTCTCTGGGAAGCAGAGCTTGGGCCTCTGATGGTATTTCAGTCTGTACGTGTCAGTCATGCAGCCATCGACTGAAAAGTAGGTGGTCAGCGAGACGGCCTCAGGGGGGCACGGCGCACCGGGGTGCAGCGGCGGCCGGCGGGGGGCCTCCGCACGGGCAGCGCTGGGCAGGCAGGGGGCTCCGCCGCCCGCGCGCTGCCCCGCGTGGAGGGGGCCGGGCTCGGGGCGGGGCTCGGGGCGGGGCTCAGGACGGGGCTCTGGACCCGGCTCGGGACCGTGCTCAGGACGGGGCTGGAGGCCAGGCTCTGGGCCGGGCTCAGGACGGGGCTCGGGACCGTGCTCAGGACGGGGCTCTGGCGCAGCGCCCGGCCCGGCGGGGCTGCCGGGCACCTCCGCAGGGCGGACGTCGGGCACAGACCCCCTTCGCCCTGCCCGCGGCGCACCAGGGACAGCGTGCTTCTTCGGCGGCAGCGGGGGAGGCGGAAGCGGACCGAGTGCCGGCCCGGGGCAGCCGCCCGCGCTGCAGGCTGGCTGAGCCCCAAGTCCCCCGGGGGCACCGCTCTCCCAGGAGCACTCGGCCGCGGCTCGCTGCGGAGGGTCCGGCCGCAGCCCGCGAGCCCCGGGACGCGGAGAACGGCCCGAGGACGGGGAGGCCCCCGCACTGCCCTTCACTCTCTTCCCGGGCGAACCGTCCCCCAGGTGCACGGGCACAGCCGCCCTCTCAGGATGCTCTCTCCTCGGCCTCCCCGAGAACCTGCCTCCGCCGGGTTTTCCAGCCTCCTGCTGACCCGCCGCCCGGGAGTGCTCTCGGGGCCCAGGCGAAGGGAGGCGGTGGGCACTGGCTTCGCCGGCGTGTGGCCTGAAATGCAGAGATGAAAGCAGAGCTGAACCACCTTCCGCAAGGGGACCGGGGACCAGCAGGCTGTGCCTGGATCTCACCAATGCGTGGCCTATGTTCCTGCAGCAGAACTGGGAGACGTGCGCCAGAACGCGCTGGCGCTCCCCGGACATGCTCCTCACCACATTCATGTTTCTCTTTTTTCTTTTCCTTTTTGTGTGGCGCCAGAACCCGCAAACCACGTTTCTCACAATTAGAGACATACTTTAAAGCTCACTTCACTGGAATTACATTCATCAGTGATGAAATACAGCACAGAACTTAGGGAAATGCCCCAAGCTGGCAATTCAGGACTCAGATTGTTCTCAACCACCTTCCAACACTGAGAGGCAACGGGGGAAGATGTTTAAAATCTGATATATAACACTATAAGAACGGTGCATAATTTAAAATAATTTAATCAAAATTATCTTTGATAAGGTAATAACTAATTCCTAAGGTGGAGATAAATCATATGCTGCAAATTATTTTTTCGTGACTTTTTCTCCTATGAATTTTCTCCTATAAATTCACAGACCTGAACTAGAGTGGAGCCCTCTGGCTGGGGAGAGGCAGCTATCACAGCTCGGCTGCGCTGCTTTGAGCAGATTACTTTATCTAGACCTCAGATTTTCTCCTACGTAAGACAGCGGTTCCCCCATCCACGGTTTCAGCTGCCCGTGGCTGACTGCAGTCTGAAAACACTGCCCAGGAATCCCCTGAAGTAAACCACTGGTAAGTCCTAAACCACACGCCCCGTCTGAGCAGCATGAGGACCCCAGGCCCCGCCCCACCAGTGCCACCCTCCGTGGGCTGCCCCAGGCCACACCTGCCCACGCCCCTCAGCTCCCCTCGGAGCAGGTGCAGGTGGCCCGAGGCACAGCAGGGAAGTACCTCAAGGAACTTAAAACAAGTCCAAGGCTGCTGTGGCCTAGACTCCGCCATCCGTGAAACTGAGGACGGAGGGAGTTCTGCTGGCTTCGCCGTCACACATCACACGCACAAGCCACAGCCACAGGGCATGAGTGCCCACCATGTGCAAGAGAGGCACAGCCCATGGAGGCCTGGTGCTCTCCTGGTGGGGCACTCACTGGGTGGGGCCCCACACCTCCCGCCCTGGGTGTGAGGGGCCACTGTGCCCCTCCTGGCCCTTGCAGGCCCAATGCCCATGGCACACACATCTTAGACTCACTGCCCTCAGGGCAGGAAGAGGGATGCATGCGGCCCTGACGAACAGGAGCTCCTATACTGCCGGCACTCAGGAAGAAGGCTTCACACTCCCAAGTGTCCAGCATTACCTTTTCACCAAATGACTTTTTACTTGCAGATGTGATTCTGGGTGGAGCTCATGGGATCTGCAGCCTGCTTCCGAGTCCTTAAGTTCTCTTCTAAAATCTGGGTTGAGAGAGGGAAAGAGAAGAGGAAAACAAAATTACTCAAGTGGTCTCGTAGGACTTATCCCATTTGGCAATTCTCTTCTAATTCAAAACACAAAAATGAGTTCTTGGAGACTTAACTGAAAACACGGCCCCTTTCTGAACTAACCCCTTTCTGCAACAGCAGTGACTCTTGCCCTGAAGTTGCTCCTGCTGGGTCACCTGGACTCTGTGTTCCCTTACACGACCTTTACTGAGAAAGCATTATCAGTCAGCTTCACGTCACTGTGACCAAAACACCCAACAAGAACAGCTCAGGACAGGAAAGGCTTACGCTGGCTGCTGCTCCCAGACCGAGTCCACGCTCAGCCATGCACACTGCTGCGTGCCCGAGGCGAGGCAGCCTCGAGCAGGCGGCTGTTGTGGAGCAGTGTTGCTCCCCCAGGGCCTCCAAAACGCAGGCGAGGGGTGGAGCCACAGGGAAGATGCCCTCTCCAGGGCCGCCCCGTGACCCTGCTCCAGCCACGTCCACCTGCCTCCAGCCACCACCCAGTGGGTCCACACTGGCGCACGCTGGTCAGGCGACACTCTCAGTCCCTTCACCTGAGCGTTCTTGCGTTATCGGGTGCCTGGGACGCCTCCTACCCACACACAACAGCGCTGGGGGGGCCTGCCTGGGAAGGCACCCGCCTGGGTTCTCTGGATCCTCGAATTATGGGCAGGTCACTTTATCAAGCTTCTTCCTCAGTCACAATCCGGTCCCTCCTTTGTGGAATGGGATACCAACACACTTGAACTCCTTCACGGGATTCTGGGGATGGTCAGTGGATCACAGGCTGGGATGTAGGAGACACACCAGCACCTGTGAGCTGCTGGTCACTGCCTACGCAAAGCCTGAGAAGCTCACGTTACTTGATATCCTCAGCTACCTTATGAAAGAGTAATGGAGGTTTTGTGGATGAGGAATCAGAGGCTTAGACAGGCTAACGAGTTATCCAAAATCTCACGGCCAGCAAATGGGAACTGGATCTGCATTGAGCCCCGCCAAGCCCTGAGGCTGTGTCACCCCCAGTTCTGACATGTAACAGGCACGACATCAGTTATGAAATTGATTTCAACAAAGTCACATGAAAAACCATTTGCAATCTGACTGGTTAATTCCAAGCCGGGTACACTGTGAGGTTTCAGATTCGGAATCCAACATTTCACCAGCTGCCTCCTTTGTAACTACAGCTCACCAGGACAGGGCCTCCAGCCCCCAGGGCACTGCATGGGGAGCTGGTCTGCTGCTGTGGCCCTAATGCAGTGACTGGACGATCCGGAAGGCCTTCAGCACTGTCAGTGCCCAGAGAAAAACACTACCCAAACCAGAGCGCTCTACAAAATACTACTTCAAAACCACTCTCAAAATGTGACCACTGCCCTCTAATTCTAATACATCTAAATGAAACTAATTTCCTCGTTATAGGTGAAGTAGACCCCACCTGTCACAACTGTGAAACTACGGGTTGTCCCACGGGGTACAGACAAGGGACCCAAGCACTGGACTTGGATTTTACAGCAGTCTTGCCTACCAGCAGCTTCTGAGGCCCGCGGGGGTGGGAGCGGCTTCATGTCTGACAAACAACTTCCTCCTTGCTGAGCAAGAGGGACCTGCAGCTGCCGTTCACCAACAGAAAAATCCCCAGCATCAGGGTATAAACGCAACACGGAATAACCTTCCGAGTCTGGTAAATTCCGAGTGCCAACCACTTACTTGTCTAGGAAAACAAACTCAGAGGCTGTACAGAGCTCGTCTGTGCCCACATTAGCCTCTGTCTTCAGAAGGTGAGGATGTGCCAAGTGTCACATTAGCCACTGCAGCAGTTCCCAAGGTGTGGCCACAAGCCCTGGAGGCCGCCAGGACCCTCCCAGGCTAACGGTCCACTGTTCTCATCCTGCCACCACGAGGTCAGCTGGCATTCCCACTGACAGCAAAGGCTGCCAGCATGGGACGGCCACCCTGGACCAGCAGGGACTCTCCTGACAGCCACACACTCGCGGTCTTCAAAAAGCCAGTTTCACTGAAACATGTTTGATGAAGCAGGAAAAATTGTTTCATTCTATTAATTATGTACGTTTTAAATTATTTGGTGCAAGAAAAAAGGAGGCATACGTAAAGCGCTTTTTTTTTCTTTTTTTTTGCTTCTCCTTTCTGGTACTGGGATTTGAACCCAAGCTGTTCTACCACTGAGCCACAGCCCTAGTGCTTTGTTTTATTCTGAGATGGGGCCTCACTGAGTGGTCCAGGCGGGCCTTGACCCTTGCTCCTCCTGAGCCCCTGGGTCACAGGCATCACCAGCAGAGTGGACTTGCGTGAAGTCCCTGGGGCGTGTCCTGATGTGAGCATGTGTCAAGAACAACACTCACAGGATGGTTTGAGCACAGAACGCACTTCTACCCCAGGAGATGCAGACACACTGGGTGTTCAGACTGGGGTTCAGCAGACGTTCTCCTGAAAATGAAGGAGAACATGCCACCTAAAGGGAGAGGGCTGGTGGAGCTCGTGCCCGTGGGGACACTGCAGCCTCAGGAGGAAAGCCTGGTCGAGTGTCTAGCGACGCGGACTGCAGTTTCCAGGGTGTCCCGAGTGTGCTGCTATCTGTGGTGACGTTAACCAGTACGGTTTTGAAAAGACCGTCAAGTGAACACCATCGACCTCGGGGGACTGGTGTGGCTTGGCAAAGCGTCTTTTCTCAGGGAACGATACAGAGGTGGGACGTTGTGCAGGGGGACAAGGCGTCAGGGAGGTCAGCGCCCGTCACGGTGCTGCAGCACCAGAGTCACCTCCCATGGGTCCAGGGCCCTCTGAGGCAGCCTGGGGACACTGCCTGTGGTGGCGTGCCATGAGCAACACAGCAGTTTCTGAGGAGACCAAGAACCACTGCCTTCCAACCACACCTC
>CM053408.1:283998-332908 GCA_028644305.1 Xerus rutilus | reverse complement strand
CAGTCCTGGGTCACGAACACACCCGGTGTGCAGGACCTACACTTATTTATAATTTCTGAGGAAGATAGAAAAAGTTCCTGAGTCCCAAGACTTTGACTTGGAACACTTTCCACGTATGTTAGAAGGGAAGTATTGTCCAGCCGACTCACCTCCTCTTTTTAAAACTTTAGCAGGTATTTTTAAAACTCTAGAAATGCCTCATGCCTTGCATTTTGATTGCTATGAAGGAAACTCGACTTTGTCTATGAGCACTAAGCAGAGTACCCAGGTCTTCATGGGCCGAGCACTAAGCAGAGTACCCAGGTCTTCATGGGCCGAGCACTAAGCAGAGTACCCAGGTCTGCGTGGGCCGAGCACTAAGCAGAGTACCCAGGTCTGCGGGGGCCGAGCACTAAGCAGAGTACCCAGGTCTGCGTGGGCCGAGCACTAAGCAGAGTACCCAGGTCTGCGTGGGCCGAGGCAAGCCACCCCAGGGGGCTGTGGCCCGTCGTGCATCGGCCGTGCCCTCCAGGCCGAGGCCTGGGGCAGAGGCACGGGCTGCTGGTAGCGTGTGCAGCGGCCTCCTGGGCGCCCACCATGCCCGGCAGGCTCTCCCAGCGTGTCACCCCGCGGCGGTGGTGAGCGTCCTGTGGTGCAGTTTTGGTTTCCATTTTCTGTGCAGAACCACCATCACTGGCCTGGGCAGTCCTTTTTTCTTGTGAAAACACAAGAGTTAGATTAGAATAAAAGGAAAAAGACTCTGATCTAGAGACCAGGCCTGAATTGGCACCAGTCCAAAGTCCCACAATCCCTGCTTCCTGCAGCTTAGCATCCGGTTTCCTGCTTCCGGTTGTGTATTTGAAGTTGTTTGTGCAGTTTTCCTGATCAATAAGGCAAAGCGCAGGCCGTCGCTTGTGTCTGAGGCAAATTGCTCACTTTGAAACTGCCTGACCTGTGTGACCAGCCCATGTGATGGTGCCTGGCCTGTGTGACCAGCCCATGTGATGGTGCCTGGCCTGTGTGACCAGCCCACCCGATGGTACCTGGCCTGTGTGACCAGCCCACCCGATGGTGCCTGGCCTGTGTGACCAGCCCATCCGATGGTGCCTGGCCTGTGTGACCAGCTCATCTGATGATGCCTGGCCTGTGTGACCAGCCCATCTGATGCTCTCAGTCCAAGCCGTGGCTTCTGCCACCAGCTCTGGCACAGGCGCTGCCTTTCTCTTCTTTACAATGGAACCATTGTTCCCATGAAGTGTGCCAGGGACACCGTTGTGTGCTAAGGGGGAGCAACCCCTGGAACCACGCTGGGCCCCGGGGATCCTGCCACACGCAGTCTGGTGGCTCTCCCCTAGCGGGCGAGTGCGAGTCCCCTCAAAAGCAGTCACAAACGCTCAGTGCAGGGTGATCAGGGCTGGAGGAACCGGTGTCCTCCGTGGCTCTCGTGGGATGTCTCAGTGGTCTCTCCTGGTGGATGTCCCTCTGGAGGGGCAGTGCCATCTTTTCTGAGGATGCAGAAGGAAGACGTGAGCATCCTGCGGGCCGCACCCTGGAGCTCACAAGCACGTGGAGGCAGCCTAACTGTGATTTCAGATAAAGCATGCAACTGCTTTGATCTTGATTGTGAAATGAAATCAGCCCAATTGGACTGGATCATCCTTCCTGAAAATGAGCAGGGCAGGGAGCCTCCAGACCCTTCTGCACCTTCCCCTGTGCACTGGCATGTCTTTTCCAGATTTTAACTTGTTTGTGTGCTACGGTCACACTCTAGAGACACTCAGCCCAGGGGGGAGACGAACAGTGGCCATGTGCCAACTCTGGACACGGGGGGTGGAGTGGGGGGGGACGACTCCACGCAGGCCTCGTGGGAGAGGCCAGAGCTGTGGGTCCTCAGGTCAATCAGAGGCAAACAGGAGTCCAAAGAGAGCTCCACGAGGGGCGAGTGGCCGCAGGGCACTGCTGAGGCCCGGCTAGTGCCAGGGTGCAGAATGGGCAGTGGCTTCCTCCATGACCATGTCCCAAGCCGCTCGTCAGGACCTACTCTGAGCTGGGGTCAGACTGTGTACCTGGAGCCAACAGCCACACGCCCAGCAGCGGCGGCTCTCAGGCGGCCCCTCCTCCTCATCGTGTCCTCATGAAGCATGGTCACCATCAGGATCCCCACGGCGGCACTAGAGCTAGGGCCAGGCTGTGTGGCTGTGTTGCGTGACTGTCACCACATGAGCCCCTGCGCTTTCTGCTGCAGCTGCTGGCTTCTAGCAGGTACTATTGCAAGGGACAGGGACACAAGAAGCCCTTGCTGTTATGTGCATGGACTAGTGATGGGTGCAGGAGCCCTCCCCTTCCCCTGGAGTCCACACCTACGTCCCAGTACCAGCCAAGCCCTCCCCTCAGTTCACACCTGAACACTGAAGGAAAGGGGGAGCAGGGAAGGCACAGGACAGGAAGCCAGGGCCTGACAAGAATGGGTGGGACCGTGGGGAGGCGTCAGGACAGGCCCTCTGCGCAGCTGGCCACTCAGAACTACATAACCGGGGCTGCAGCTGGAGCAGGGTAGCCTGGCCTGCAGCACGGCTCAGAGGAGCTTCAGAAACAGGGAGAGCAGAGGCCGGGGCTGCAGGGCCCCCGAGCCCCCGCCTACCGCCAAGGCCCCTGTATGTGTTTGGCTTGTTTGCACTCTTCTCCTCACGACTGGCAGCAGCTTTCCAGGGCAGACAGATGAGAACTGGGCAGAGTATTTTGGTAATTTCAGGAAGAGAGTTTGCTTTGCGGTCTGAAAACAGGAAGCCGTGTTCCCAATGCAGCACTGCTGTGGACGTGGTGTCTGGGCCGTGGACGTGGTGCCTGGCCGTGGACGTGGTGCCTGAGATGTGGACATGCTCCCTGACTGTGGATGTGGTGACTGGGCCTGGGTGCCCACCAGCCTCCTGTTCCTCAGCAGTGGGGTGGCGGCTGGGAGAGCTCCCTTCCGCTCCCCCACTCCCAGGTTCTGACGATGAGTGACATGGGAGTTAGACTTCAGCCACCCTCTCCATAGTACAAAGGAAACGGCAGTGTTGACCTAAGTCCCAGGGCCCATTGAAAAGCAGAGTCCCAGGTTCAGACTTCAGATGAGAGGTCGCCAGCTGCCCCCCGCCTTTCCTGCACTGGCGTCTCAGGAGAGTGAATCACATGTTCAACCTTCAAGCAAGGACACCAGGCCCTTACCTACCTGGGTCAAAGGGGAAATGCTGGGGCACAGAGAGGGTGCCGTGGACAGCTCGGGGAGTCTTCCTTTGTGCGGTTGAACTTCTCACCTTAGCCTTCGCACAACACCAAGAAAAGCCAGCGCCAGCAAAGCACGCCTGTTGTGTTGGCTCCTGGTCTGCAGTCACACCTGGTGAACCCAGAGACTTCCTGGGCATCTGGCTTGACAGGCCAGCCAGGACGCTGTCCCGGAGGACTGGCCAGATCCTGTTTTACACCAGAACCAAAACTGCATCCCCTCACCCTAGTTTGGTGTGGTCTTTTCTGCCCCTTGTACACACTCAGCCTGCTTCCCGTAAGAGCAGGTTCTGTTTGTGTGATTAAACACATCGGCTACTCCTTTCTTGAATGCCTATGGGTTTATGCAGCTCTCGTGTTTTCATTAATGGCAAATTTCCAAAGATTTTATAAAGTAGTCTGAGAAGTCAAATTAAGACAGATACATGAAATAGGAAAATAGAGAATCCAGGTAGGTTTTAAAATCTTTTTATCTAGAAAAAAATTATCAATAAATTTTATCAATTAGAATCTTATCAGGCATTATTCAGAATCATAGTCTAGACTGTGATTTTTGTGTTATATATATGATATATAATGTTATGTTATGCACAATATATCCTTCCTTCCTTCCTTTTTTTCTAGCTTTCTTTCTTTCTTCCTTTCTTCCTCTTTCCTTCTTTTTTGGTACCAGGGATTGAACCCAGGGGCAATGAACCACTGAGCCACATCCCTAGCCCTTTTTATATTTTTATTTTGAGACAGGGTCTCGCTAAGTTGCTTAGGGCCTTGCCAAGTTTCTGAGGCTGGCTTTGAACTTGTGGTCGTCCTGCCTCAGCCTCCTGAGTTGCTAGACTGCAGGTGTGGCCTCCGCACCCAGCTGCATAGTACATCTTCTGTGGGCTATTGCTCCACCCACATGGGCTGCCCACTGTGAACAGGCAGAGGTGCAGACAGGACCTCTATCCCTCCATCAGGCTTCAAATCTAGTCAATACGCCTATCCCACAGCCACCTGCCAGGGTTTCACCTTTTCCACCAGAATGTCAGAACTGCAGTGCCAGGTAGCATGGGGAAGCTGTTTTGAAGGATCTTTTGTTTTACCACAGAGTTGTAGGTGGGTGTGTATGATGTGCAGATTGGATTCACTGACCTAACTCGAGTTCTGTGATCACTATAAATGACACCAGTAGGAAAGTATGCTGAGCAATCCTATTTCCAATGGATGATCTAATGCCACAAAGACAACCTTCTAAGTCAAGGGGGCCAACCTGGATAAGAGATGTCACTTAGCAAGCAAAGATTGACACACCCACAGGACCCCAGGAAGGGTTTTCAATTACGGCAGGGGACAGTGGAGCTTGGATCTATGTGCTCAGGGACAGCATTCCTCACTGGGAGGCTCAGGAACGAGTGACAGGCTGGACCCCAGCCCACAGTGGCACTGTCCCTTCGTATGTGCAGCAATGGGTGACAGGGCTGTATCCCCAGCACCCTGTGGTCCTGGATATCAAGCTCTGGTGGCGTCAGAGATCGAACTACCTGTGACTCCAACCTCAGTCTGCATGTTCGACCTCAGTCAGTGAGAAGAGCCAGACAGAACCCAGCCAGCTGGGTGTGGCGCAAAACCAGAGAGAATGCCCTGGTGGCCCGTGGGAGTTTCCGAGGAGGTCTGCGAGGTGCTGGACCCGGTGTCCACAGGCCCCTGGGATGGGCTTCATGTGGATCCTGGCTCCATCTTCCACCAGAACTTGCCAGGGATGCCCGCACCCTTGCCTGATGCCCCCCAGCAGGAAGAGCAGCCTTGGGCACGGCTGTTGGCAAAGCACTCTGTGGCCCCTGTCCTCCCAGGTCGCACCCCTGCTGCCATCAGAGGCAGCCTGGAGACTGTGCAGACCTCCACGGCCAGGTGGTGGGGCCCCCCTGGGCCACACGGGCCTTTCAGAAGCTCTGTGGTGTCACCAAACAGGGCTGTCAGGGAATCCGACAGACATATCCCTGACTTCGGTCTCTCGGCCCTCGAGGCAAACTTACTCCACCACCAACATTCAGAACCTCTGTTCCTGCTTCCTGGTCCTTCAGTTGCTCCACTGGCAGCAGCAGGAGGCGGAGCAGGCGGAAGTGGGGGCCTGCTCTGGCTTCTTGTTGAGGTCTGAGGCCTTGTGTGCAGAGGCAGGCCAGCCCGGGAGGACAGGCACAACCTGTGCGTGGCTGCCTCTCGGAGTGTGGCTATTTCCTGTGAAGATCCCACGGGGAAGGTTTCTCAGGAAAAATATGATTTTGTTTAAAAGTATTATCTGTGAGAGGTGATCGCATGACAGAGCGCATTGTCCTAGACAAGGCTTGACTGGCAAAGCCTGGACTCTGATCTTCTCTGTAACGTCCTAATCTCTCTGCTAACAGATCCTTTTCAGATGCACTTAGAGACAGATCCCCCCTTCTTCTGGTTTTACATCCAAGTACTATAAGGAAATAGTCTCTTTCCTTTTTATTATCTTTTTAATCTGAAGGACACTTGCTATTTTGATTCCAGAACTAAAACATTGACATGGCCCATTTCTGTAATGCTGTCTAGTTTTTCAGAGGTGTTCACAGACACACTGACCAGCCCAGCTGCCTGCTCCCTACTGCACAGGCAGACGCCAGGGGTCTACTCCCTGTAGAGCTCAACCCTGGCCACGGTCCCAGGAAGGGACGGGATGCCCAAGCCCCCACTGGTCTTGCACTTCTAGAAGTTTCTTCTGCCCTCCCTCAGGCTTCCTGCCCTCCCTCAGGCTCTCCTGCCCTCCCTCAGGCTTCCTGCCCTCCCTGGGAGGCTGTCCTGCCCTCCCTCAGGCTCTCCTGCCCTCCCTGGGAGGCTCTCCTGCCCTCCCTCAGGCTCTCCTGCCCTGCCTCAGGCTCTCCTGCCCTCCCACAGGCTCTCCTGCCCTCCCTCAGGCTCTCCTGCCCTCCCTGGGAGGCTTTCCTGCCCTCCCTCAGGCTCTCCTGCCCTCCCTGGGAGGCTCTCCTGCCCTCCCTCAGGCTCTCCTGCCCTCCCACAGGCTCTCCTGCCCTCCCTCAGGCTCTCCTGCCCTCCCTCAGGCTCTCCTGCCCTCCCTCAGGCTCTCCTGCCCTCCCACAGGCTCTCCTGCCCTCCCTTAGGCTCTCCTGCCCTCCCTGGGACCGTGGAGACACTGCCCTTTCTTCTGTTTCACAGAGGAGTGGAGCTGGTCGCATTGGACGAGGTGAAAGTCGGGGCTCCTGCTTGGGCCTGCTCAAGTTCCAGGTCTTCTCATTACTGCCAGGTGGATGGAGGGTGGTCCCAGGGTCTCCACACACGGCAGGGAGGAGGTCTGGTACTAGCCACAGGAACTGTCCCAGGTTCTGTTCCGCCTCCTGCCTTGTTCCGCTGGAGCTGCTCAGAGCAAAGCTCTGGCTCGCACATGGGCTGGGCGGGCATGGCGGATGAGGCCAGGGTCCCCTGGGGCATTGCTGAGAGTGCTGTGGTCACGGTGCCCTCTGGTCTTGCTAAGGCCCCTTTCTCCTCGTCTTGGGCTGGAGTGAAGGCCGTGGGACCTGGTGTGTGGGCTAGAAGAAACCAGAGGACCCGCCACCTATGGCTCCTTGGCGCCCGGCTTCCTCTCTGTGCTCCTCAGGCTGTGTCGCGCCTGGCCCGCAACATCCAGGCGGCCGTCGCGCTTCGCCAGTGTGCTGGGAAGTGTGTCTCCACTTTCCCAGAGGTAGAAGTCTGGATCTCATCAGGACTCTCACAACTGGTGGGGTGCCCCTTGTGTGACATCAGAACAGAGATAACATAGCTATTTGAAAGCAAAACGGGGGCATATCTAATAGATGATTCTGTCTTCTTACTGCAAGCACTGCCGAAGACCTAGTAATCAAGGTCCATGTGTCACTCATCTAAGGGCGTTGCTTCAATCAAAACAATTTTTCTTCCTGTGCATTTCCTAGCAGCTTGCAGTCAGCTGGGCAGAACTGTGATCCTGACTCAAGAAGCAGGTGGAGGAGTTCAGTGTCTTTGGATTTTGGAAAAGCTTGTTAGAGCTGGGAATGACTCGTGTACGGAGGACGGGGCACTGAAACCTAGAGATTGCTCAGATCCTAGAGCAGAGATGTGTCCTGGGAACAGAATAGATCGGTGAAGACTGCGGGGGGCGGGGGGGCCTCTGGGGGAGGCGCTTCCAGGGGTTGCCTGGAGCTGTTCCGGGAGCCCCCGGTGGGCTTGGCACGGCTCGAGCTGGCACATAAAGGTGTGGGAGGACAATGGCCTGTTAGGACAGTGTGAAGGGCACTGTCAGAGCGCACACCCCATGTGACAGGCCACACCGTGCCGGCAGCAAGGACGGCTCGCGGCACTGCACTCTGAGCCGGGCCCACGCCAGGCCTGCAGGAAGCCTCCCGCTCCCTTCTCTATCACCCCTTGAGCGCTCATCACCATTATTGTAGCCACACTTCAGAGGTGAAGGAGCCGAGGTGCAGGGATAGAGCCGCACTCCCGCAGGTGGCCAGGAGCGGGGCCAGGGTATCACCAGGGCTGCGTCCAGCAGCAGCAGGAGCACCACGCAGCACCGAGCCTGGGCGCTCCCTGCAGGTTTTCACACACGTGCACCTTGTGTTGCAGATGCAGGTGGCATGGACCTGGGCAAGAAGGTCAGCGTCCCCAGAGACATCATGCTGGAGGAGTTGTCCCACCTCGCCAATCGCGGCGCCAGGCTGTTCAAGATGCGCCAGAGGAGGTCTGACAAGTATACCTTTGAGAACGTCCAGTATGAAACTAAAGTGCAGAGAAACGTAGGTACTACGTGACGCGCGCTGTCTGATCTGCCCGCCTCGCGGCAATCTCGCCGGCCCGGCCAGACTGCCAGACAGCTCGCGCGGCATACTTCCTTCTGGCTGACTCTGAGAGACATTGCTTTTTCGTGGTAATGAACAGCTTAGGTGGAGAAACAGAAAGCAGTACACATGGCGTGAGCATGCTTGGGTTCAGTGGGGACATGGTGAGCCTGCAGGCTTGGCACCAGGAGCTGGTTTTTCTGCAAGGCGAGGGAGTGGGGAGAAGCAGAGGTAAAAGTTCCAAGGCCTTATCACCACCAGCTGAATGTTTGGGACGCAAACATGTCCCAAGCACACCGTGCTCCCCAAAGCAAGGACAGGCACTGGACTGGCCAAATGCCCTGGCCCTGCCCCAAGACCTGGGAGCCACAGACCTGGGGCTCCTCTTAGCACTATTCCACATCCTGTAGGGAAGTCTGGTGCCCGTCAGTGACAGGACCAGGGCAAACACAATTCTGGACAAGGGTTTGCCCAGCTGAAAGCTGATAACAAATGAACTAACTAATGCAGCCATATCTTACCTATGGTAGTGACACCATCGTCACTTGACCTGCCATTAGAGCAATTGCAGAGGAAGGCACTCTCAACTACCAGGCACAGAGGGTCAAAGAGGAACAGTGAGAGGGACTGTGGGGACCACAGCAAAGTGCTTCATGGCTAGGTCTCCTGGAGCTGGGAGGGTCTGCAGCCCCCTGCAGGCTTAACTGAACACTACCTGAGCTAGGTCTCCTGGAGCTGGGAGGGCCTGCAGCCTACCCGCAGGCTTAACTGAACACTACCTGAGCTAGGTCTCCTGGAGCTGGGAGGGCCTGCAGCCTACCTGCAGGCTTAACTGAACACTACCTGAGCTAGTCTCCTGGAGCTGGGAGGGCCTGCAGCCTACCTGCAGGCTTAACTGAACACTACCTGAGCTAGGTCTCCTGGAGCTGGGAGGGCCTGCAGCCTACCCACAGGCTTAACTGAACACTACCTGAGCTAGGTCTCCTGGAGCTGGGAGGGCCTGCTCTCTACCTGAAGACTTAACCTGGACACTACATGTGATAGTCTCCTGGAGCTGGGTGCGGGGTGTCTATCGTCTACCTGCAGGCTTAACCTGGACACTGCCTGCTCTAGGTCTCCTCCCAGAGCTGGGAGGGCCTGCCGTCTACTTGCAGATTTACCAGTGCTCCCACCTGCTTTCTCCAGCAGGCTGTGGATGGATGGTGTACTTGTTTAGAGCAGACTGATCTATTACTAAAACAAACCTAGAATGCAATGTCTACACCCATAAACCATATTTCATTAATTCCTCAAATTTCTCTTTCCTTTGCTACATTTATTAATAGTAAATATCAAGAAAACATTTTAAATTAAAAGTTTTGGGAGCCGGGGTAAGCTCAGCGGCAGAGCACTTGCCTGGCATGAATGAGGCCTGGGTTCTATCCCCAGCACAGCACAGAAACAATGGTAATGAGATGTTTTCATATCAATGAGCATTTTTCAACATGCGTGGATTTAATCCAGATTGGCTGTGAATTCCAGTGGACTTCAGGTTGCGCTCGGCTGGAGCATCCTGGCTGCGCAGGGCCACTTCCTTGTGATCCATGCCCAGTGGGACAACGCACAGTGTTCTCTTATCAGAAAGTGCCTGCACTCACACGGTGTTGCGGAGAGCGACCCCACTCCATCGCCAGCCTGGTGAGTAATCGCAAGCCCTCAATGACAGGCCTTGTGGAATGATAACGACAAGGTGCCTTAGGAACGTCTCGAAGAATCACCTGCACATCTGGGCATCTAGGGAAAAGAACAAAGCCAGTCTGCTTAACTTCCTCCTGATCTCCACAGTTCTGGAGGAAGACACGAGTCTGGAAAAGTCCCTTTGGGCCCATGTCCTCGGGCCACCAGCACCTGCGGTGTCTGGCAATGAACCCACACTCCAAAATGGACACAAGCCCACCACAAGAAATCCTCGCTGTTCCTAGGAAACTGAGTGCTGCTTGATACGATAGCCCCAGAGAGGCATGCTGGACTAACAACCGAATGCGCATGAGTAACTCAGCGCAAACGACAGCGGGTACAAGTGCAATAAGTAGCCGGAAGCCACTTCGCACTGAATTGAGGAACATACTGGAGGTCTGATGAGAGGGACTTTCTTTAGGAATGAGGGTGGTGCCCTAAGCCCAGTTCCCGCAGTTCCAGCCTGGCCCCGAGCCAGGTGGCCCTCTTGACCCTCTCACCTGTCCTGGGATCTGCAGCTAATTTGAAGTTTCTTTGCCTTTCTAGATTTCTTTTCTCATCTGTAAAATGTGGCAGGGACTGAAATGTTCCCTAAGGTGACTTGTGACGTGAACAACTGCACAGTCTCTGAGCTTCTGTAAAACCTGGGCACCATAAACCACAGACGCCAGCCACCTCACAGGTGGGCTTTCGTCAAGGCAGTTGTGCCTGGGGGCACCGTCAGTGTCACAGGAGTGCAGACAGCTGTGTGGCCTGCAGGTCGGTTCCAACTCCTGCATTTAACTTGTGGCAGACATTTACAGAGCGCCCGCTATGGTCTAGATACTATAGACAGTGGGCACAGTGGCCCATGCCTGTGGTCAAGCAGCTTGGGAGGCTGAGGCAGGAGGATTGCAAGTTCAAGGCCAATCTCTGTAACTTAGCAAGGACCCACGCAACCTAACAAGACCCTGGCTCAAAATAAAAATATAAAAAGGACTGAAGGTGTGGCTCAGTGGTAAAGTACCCTGGGGTTCAATTTCCCTTGCAAAAAAATAATGATAATAATTAATTGATTAAATAAACACTTCATCTAGTAAGGAAGAGACCAAATACCATTGAGAGTCAGAGAGAAACTGTGAGCTTGCAATCAGGCTCTTGAACCATCTTTGCATGCCTTATAGGTCAGTCTAATTTATCAACCACTTTCTAGATGTGCTTTAACTGCTTCCCTTGAGCTACAGGTATTATCAAAATAATGATCTAACTTACTCCCGTGTCCTTATTTTAGTATAATGTTTAGGACTTCACACCATTGAAAATCTAAATCAATTCTATTTATTCAAACAGCAAGCATTATTTTAAAAACAAAAAGCGTAAGTGCAGCTTTGAGCTTATGCTCCTACTGAGGGCCACTGGCAAATTCAAGCTACATTTACTTTCTGGGACACAAATAATAAATGCAGGAAATGTGTGTTCTTGAAAAGAAATGGAGAAACACTGCCTGCTGCCTGAGCCAGTTTGAAGCCCTCGTGCATGAACTGTCCCTACTTCTTAGACTAAAGGCAAAGGAAGAAACAGACAGGAAGACAGCACCCAGGCCAATGAGATGGAGGATGAGCCGTGCTGAGAACTCTCCCTCTGGGGAGCATTGTTTCAGCCTCGACTTCTCAAAATCTCCAGAACTGAGAAATGCCAGCACATCATGCAGAATCATTCTGAAATGAGGTCATGCTACATATACTGGGATTCTTAATACGTGTTTATTTTGTTCAGAAAATGACTTCTATGTATTTGACACAAAGTACAGAATACACCCAAAAGAATCCCACTTTTTTTCCACTGATATTTTAACAGACACCCTGTAATATATACATGTTTTTGAGTCACATGCTTATGCTGGAAGCAGTGGCACATGCCTGTAATCCCAGGATTCAGGAAGCTGAGGCAGGAGGATTGCAAGTTCAAGGCCAACCTCAGCAACTTACCAAGACCTTGTGTCAAAATAAACAATAAAAAGGGCTGGGGTGTGGTTCGGTGGTAAAGCGTCCCTGGGTTCAAAGTGTCCCAGTGCCAAAAATAAACCTTATGGGTCTGTAACCTATAAGACGGTCTTCCAGCCTTAAATTGTCCAGGGTCAGCTTATCTGAGATACGGAGAGATACATTTCCCTGTGTCCAGCTCTTGTGCAGGGGACCACAGACGATGTAGGACGCTGTCGCGTGAGGCCGGGGCTGGCTGAGGGGTCCCTCCCACTGTAGGGCTCTCCTTTGGATGCAGGTGGCCATAGGGTCTTGGCGTCTCTTGATAACGAGGGACTGATGGGAAGAGCTGAGTTCCTGACCACCTTCAGTCCCCGGGGAGGTTGGAGAAGGTTAGTGCTGCACCCTGGGATGTCAATGGAGCGGTGATTAGAAAAGGCGATCACGTATCCAGGCACATCGAAGCACCCTGTGTTCACCTCAGCTGTACTTCTATTTAAAAGTTGGCTGAACTTTCCAGTTTAAGAGGTCGTATAGATTCAGAAGTTAAAAAGAAAAAACTAGTCGATCAAGCTGAACACTCGGGATCTAGACTCCATTGCAAAGCCTCACGTGTATGTGTGTGCGGGAAGCCTCTGCCGTCAGTGCTCGATGATTAAAAGTCGTGTTTAAGTGAAACATTATCATAAAACGAAGGAAAAATAATGACGGGCTTTGCTAGATTCAAACCAGATCATAAACCAGCTGGCGACCCAGCGTGACGCGGTGCAGGCCCCAAATCCAGCTAACAAGGACCACCGGAGAGGAGAGGCTGTCGGCAGACATGGCTGAAGAGCTGAGGCAGCGGGGTGCGGAGCCCCCTCAGAGGTCAGGGCGCTGGGACCCGAGAGAGACGGAGGTGGTCTCCGGGAAACTGGGCTCGGTGTGGCAAAGAGGAGGGGCACTCCAAGCAGACGTGGGGAAGCCACAGGACGGAGGGGCGTCTGCCACAGGGGGCAGGAACGAGGAGGCCCGGGCTGGCTCTGCCTTCCACTCCCAGCTCTCAGTGGACCCCAGCTCTCAGTGGACACAGAGCTCTCAGTGGACCCTGGCTCTCAGTGGACACGGAGCTCTCAGTCAACATGGAGCTCTCAGTGGACCCGGGCTTGCAGTGGACTCTAGCTCTCAGTGGACCCCAGCTCTCAGTGGACACAGAGCTCTCAGTGGACCCCGGCTCTCAGTGGACATGGAGTTCTTAGTGGACCCCAGCTCTCAGTGGACCCCACCTCTCAGTGGACACAGAGCTCTCAGTCAACATGGAGCTCTCAGTGGACCCCGGCTCTCAGTGGACATGGAGCTCTTGATGGACACAGCTCTCATTGGACACGGAGCCAGCGAGCAAAGCACATGGGGGCTTGCACGGCCGAGCATGGTGAATGGCGGGAGTGCCAGAGGACAGACCTGGGGGGCTCAGGGAGAGCGGCCGCCAGGGACCCAGTGACTGACCCTCAGGGCTGCACAGAGGGGCCAGGGGAAAGGGTGAGCACAGCAGCGAGGGCCGTGAGGGTTGGTGGAAGCTCCAGAACCGATGGCCCGAGACTGGATGGGCACGTCTGAGTGCCTGGCCTGCTCGGCTTTACTCAGTGCTGTGTGGGCATGTGCGGGCCTGGGGCGAGCGGGCGTGCTGGTCAGCACCTCTGGAGATGCTCCGAGGCTGATGCTTTGCTGTGAGAGTCAACCTCGGGCAGACAGCTAGAGGAAAGTCCTTCCCCAGATGGTCTTCCGTCCTAAGGAAAGGAGGTCCTCTTGCTTAAGAGTGCCCTTCTTCAAAGGTACGCCGTTTCTAGATCAGGCCAGTGAGTGGGTCGGATGACCAGTGTGGCACCAAGGTGACCCGTTCACGACCGTGTCCTTTTATTCTGACCCCGTCCAAGCCAGGGCTTAAGCAGCAGGCGGGAGGGCGGGGCAGTATGTTGGTTCTTTTCCGTTTTTTACTGGTGCGCTACAGTTGCACGTCGCGGTGGGATCCGTGGTTACGTGTTGGCAGGGGCACCATGCCGACAGCGGCCTGCAGAGGGTACCTCTGGTGGGAAAGCAGCCTTTGGACGCTGTGGAGCTGAACGTGGGCACCACAGGCGGCAGCAGGGGCGGTGGGCGGAGCAGACAGGCAGGACTCGCTTTCCTTCCTTCCTCAGTGATCAGGCCGGGTGCCTTCCATGGCCTTCGTGGTATTTGAATTTTAGGACAAAGCAGACTCTCATTATTAAATTTTTGTAAAGTTAAGTAAGTATGAAAATGTAAAGGCATATTTGTCACAAAATCAAAAGAATTTAGAAATGCAAAAACATTAGTAAATGTTTTCCACATATTTCACGCATAAGAAAAGTCAATGTTAATCTCTGCTGTGCTCTTCACTGGATTTTTACCTCTGGTTTTGATCTTACGCACCTCTTTTCAAAACACATATTTTTCAGACATAATTAAGACAACGCTTTGTTAAAAAGGTAAGTCCCAGCCATACTTCTGAGTACATAATCTATTACAGTTTCTATTTTTCTCTTTTTAAATTCAGAGTTTTAAGGTAGTATATTATTGCCAAAGAATAAATACAAATTGTAATAGAATAATTCATTTAAAACTTGAGACAAACGTCTCTTTCAAGTGTTTTATTTTCTAAAAGTCTTCCTTCTGTAAATTCATGCAACCTAAACTGTGATTGTTCCTTCTGTTTGTTGGGGGAGGGCTTGGAATATGCAACTACTATTCAAATTTCATATTAAAATTTAAAATTTTCTGCATAGTAAATAATCTACATCCCAGCTACAAATGCAAGGCCGTGTAAGAGGCCCCGAGCCCAGTGTTTGGCCAGAGTGTCCACCTCATTAAACTGGTGCTGGTGCAGGAGTCACAGCCTCCAGCCTCACAGGAAGGCTTGATCTGAACTTGCATAATGGACGTGAAACCCCAGGTGCAGAGCCTGGAGCACAGCAGGCTCATGACAGGGCAGGCCTTCCTCACGGAGCTGCTCAGGAGCAATGGCCTGGCGTTGAAGTCTCGACACGCGGGGGAGGCTGGCACGTGCGGCCCCACGGGTGACCCGCACTTGGAGTTCTCCACAGACTCTTCTTTTATCAAATACAGCACAGCATCGCTCTGCAGAATGGGAAGCTGGATGGAAACAGCCTGGAAGGGGGCTCCCAGCAGGCCCCCCTGACGCCGCCCAACACCCCGGATCCACGGAGCCCTCCCAACCCAGAGAGCCTCGCTCCAGGTAACTGCTTGCCAGACGATCAGCCCCAGGGCTTGAAGGCTTCCTTAAACAAATCAGCTTCCTTCATTGGCTACCTGCTTTGCGGATGAGTTAGCATAAATGTAGACGTCTGGACCTAAGGGATGGGGGAAACAGAGTGGCCGCCTGCAGCCCCTCAAGGGCCCATAGGCATCCCTGACCTTGAAACAGGCAAATCCTATTCAGTTAGTACACATGACCTACAAACACCACTAGATACTGTGTATGACACCTTCTAGAACAATTGAATACTACCTCAGAGTAACTTCCACTATTTTCTCAAGAGTAATGAACAAAATGGATTCTTAAAACTCTAGATAATTTTATTTTAAGGTTAGCAATATCTGTCATGTTCTTATAAAATAAACAGTAAATTTAGCAAAAGTGGTTGTGCAGTTTCACTCCATGGGTACCAACAGAGTGCCCTACCAGACAGGTGCCACGAGCAGCAGGCACATGACGAAGGTGCTACAGGGTGGCAGGAGATGAGGCGGCCGGCGGGCAGGCGGGCAGGCGGGCAGGCGGGCAGGCGGGTCTTCATCTCAGCAGGAAGGGCGGGAGGCTGCCCTAACCCACACAGGCATGAGAAGCCCCAGGCAGAGGCCTGAGCAGGGCTGGGCCCTGGGCCACCGTCCGCTGTGCTTGCTCTTCCCCAGGCTACTCTGGACCACTGAAGGAGATCCCTCCTGAGCGATTCAATACCACGGCTGTGCCCAAGTACTACCAGTCTCCCTGGGAGCAGGCCATCGGCAGTGACCCCGAGCTGCTGCAGGCGCTACACCCCAAGTTCTTCCAGCCCGAGGGCAAGGCCCAGCTGCCAGACTACAGGAGCTTTAACAGGTAAGCCCAGGCCTGGCATGGTGGGCATGCCAGTCACCAAGGCCTCTCCATCGCACTACCTGTGCCTCTGGGGAAAAAGTGCCCTTGCCTTAAGAAGAGGATCTATGTAGAAATAGCGGATATCTTCTACGTCTGATATCTTTAACCTTGGTCCTTTTTAGTAAGAAAATGAAAGAGATGATTCTGGAATCTGCTGTATTAGAATGCCAAGATTACCTGCCATACTTTAAAAATGTTATTTTATTGAAAGATTGGTGTTAGATTACATGTTGCTTCAAATGACAGTGCTGATCAAATTTTCAGAAATAACTCGTGGGATTGGGAGAGGTCCTGTGTAATTGCAGGCTACCACTGATTTTCTTGCAGGCTTTAGGCCAGAGGAAAGGTCACTCAGAAACCTAACGGCCAGAATTCCAGCACACACACAGGCCCAAACCGGTGCCACGGGGCTCGTCCTGTTCTGCACGAGTGGTGTGCCCAGGGAGTCCGTTTTCTGTCCTTTCCTCATAATTCCCGCAGGGCCATGGATATGCGAATTTTCGAATCCACTCTTTGGTCACATGACATTCACCTTAGAGTAAGGTACCTCCGCCACCCCAAGTCGCCCCACCAGGAGACAAGCCTGAAAGCCACAGAAGCCTGCTCCCCACCCAGTGGAGCAGTCAGCCTCTGCAGTGAGGGCTTGCTGAGGAGTGAGAATGAGCCACAGGTAGAACTTCCTTCCCGGCCACAGGAGAACGTCATAGATCAACTAGAAACGTTGCTCAAAAATTTTTTTTAATGATTGAAAGGCTCTCAGGGAAGAGAGTCCTCGAAGGCCGAGGTCCAGGAGGACAGGAAGTGCAGATGTGAGCCCCAGGCCCTGGAGGACTGCAGGGTAACACCTGGAGGCCCCGAGCTGGGACCCGGGCTGCCTGGCACACCCCAGGCTGGCCCAGGCCCTCCTCAGATCCAGGGCCCTTGTGGCAGGCAAGAGGCTAGAGCACAGAGTGGGCCCTCTCTGCTTCTCCTTCGCCACCTTTATCATGGCAAAACCTCACTCAGTTGACGTCTCCACCTTCCCAATGGCACAGTGGGCAGTGCTGTGCACGTTCAGCCTGCCCTGCGACCAGGACCACCTCGCCTCCGGGGTTCCCATGCCTAAAACCCGAACCTGCGTGGTGAATGACAGGTCCCCGCCCCTCGGCCGGCAGCCGCACTGCCTTCTGACTCTGGTTTTCACCGTGTTCAGACCTTCCTGTCGAGGAATCTCAGAGCACTTGTCCTTTTGCACTGGCTTGTTGATTCCAGTCTGAGAAATACCGTCTCAGTCTGTTACCATGAAGGTCAAAACACCGACCGCAGCTAGGCGTGGGGGTCGAGATCAAGCAGGGACGCTCCTGGCGCTCTGGACGCTGCTCGTGAGGGCACCCTTCCCAGCCTTTCACTCACACACCATGTGTGGTTATGAGGCTCCTGCCCTTGTGCGGAAGGACGGAGACGCTTTAAGACGCTCGGTGCGTGGAGTGAACAGCAGACCAGCGCGGCTGAGGGCTGGACTGGTGCCATGATGCCGGAGAACATTCTGAACACAGAGAATGGGATTCAGACTGCGGGAAGGCAGCAGCAGACACAGATGGAGCAGTAACACTGTAGACTGAGTGCCTGCGGAGAGGGAGAAGCGCCCCCAGAGGGGTTGGCCAAGGAGCCTCCAGAGTCGACAGAAAGCGTCCAGCTCAGGGGCAAGAGGTGTGTACACCCAGAGGTACTGCTCCCAAGAGGTACTGGTCACCAAGATGTACTGCACACCAAGAGGTACGCACACCCAGAGGTACTGCTCACCAAGAGGTACTGTACACCAAGAGGTACTGGTCACCAAGAGGTACTGCACACCAAGAGGTACTGGTCACCAAGATGTACTTCTCACCAAGAGGTACTGCACACCAAGAGGTACACACACCCAGAGGTACTGCTCACCAAGAGGTACTGTACACCAAGAGGTACTGGTCACCAAGAGGTACTGCACACCAAGAGGTACACACACCCAGAGGTACTGCTCACCAAGAGGTACTGGTCACCAAGATGTACTTCTCACCAAGAGGTACTGTACACCAAGAGGTACTAGTCACCAAGAGGTACTGCACACCAAGAGGTATGCACACCCAGAGGTACTGCTCACCAAGAGGTACTGTACACCAAGAGGTACTGGTCACCAAGATGTACTGCACACCAAGAGGTACTGCTCACCAGGAGGTACCATATACCAAGAGGTATGCACACCCAGAGGTACTGCTCACCAAGAGGTACCACACACCAAGAGGTACTAATCACCAAGATGTACTGCACAACAAGAGGTACTGGTCACCAAGAGGTACTGCACACCAAGAGGTACTGGTCACCAGGAGGTACCATATACCAAGAGGTACCACATTCCGAGAGGTACTGGTCACCAGAGGTACTGCTCACAAAGAGGTACTGCTCACCAAGAGGTACTGTATACCAAGAGGTACTGCACACCAAGAGGTACACACACCCAGAGGTACTGCTCACAAAGAGGTACTGCTCACCAAGAGGTACTGTATACCAAGAGGTACTGCTCACCAAGAGGTACCCCACACCAAGAGGTACTGCTCACCAAGAGGTACTGTATACCAAGAGGTACTGCTCACCAAGAGGTACCACACACCAAGAAGTACTGCACACCAAGAGGTACCATTCACCAAGAGGTACTGCTCACCAGTAAGTACTGCACAGCAAGAGGTACTGTATAACAAGAGGTACCACACACCAAGAAGTACTGGACACCAAGCGGTACTGCACACCAGGAAGTACTCTAGCCCAGGAAATGCTCCCCTTCAGGAAGTACTACACCCCCAGAGGTATTATACACTATTGTTTCATCAGCTTTGCATGGCTGTGATCAAAAGACCTGAGAAGAGCAACTTAAGGAAAAGTTTATTTGGCTCATGGTGTCAGAGGTTCAGGCCACAACTGGCCGCTCCCTAGCTCTGGGCCTGAGGTGAGGCAGAACATCATGGTGGAAGGGCATGGAGGAGGAAAGCAGCTGAGGACATGGCCACCAGGAAGCAGAGAGAGCGCCACTCACCTAGGACAAAATATAATCCCAAAGGCACCTGCCCCAGTGGCCTCCTTCTAGTCACACCCTGCCTGCCCACTGGTTAGGTTATAGCTCTCACAACACAATCATTTCACCTCTGAAAATTTTTGCATTGTCTCACATGTGAGCTTTTGGGGATACCTCATATCTAAATCATAACGTTCTGACTGTGGCCCTCAAAAGATTATGTCTATCTCACAATGCAAAATATAGTAAGTCCAGTTTCAAGAGTCCCCGTAGTTTAACAGTTCCAGCATCGCCCAAAAGTCCAAGTCCAAAATCTCAGCAAGAATCAAGGCAAAATCTTAGCTATGAGAGTAAATATCAAAAGTAAGTACATACATCTGACATATAATGACACAGAGCAAACATTTCCATTCCACCAGAAAGAGGGGCATAGGAAGAAGGGATGGGGCCAAAGCAAGACCAAAATCCAGCTGGGCGGGCAAGTCCTGTGGCTCCATGTCACATGGCATCGTGCGGTTCTCTCCAAAGGGCCGGTGTAGCTCTGCCCCTGTGGCTTTGCTGGTTGCAGCCCACGGGGCCTCTCTATTGGCTGGTCTGTACTCAATTCCTAGAGATTTCCTCGGCAGATGCCCCACGTCACTGACGTCTCTTAATCCTGGGGGTCTCCGCTGCAGGTTTGGCTTCCTTCTCAGTGTTCACTATTTGCCCTCCCAGGGGCTGTGCACAGGGACTCCCACCCTGCCACACCTGGCCTGGCAGCCCAGGCCTTCCTCTGAGCTCTTGGTGGACCACAACCCCCTCGCTCCAGCATCCCGCATTCCTGCAGGACCAGCACCCCATGGTTGATGCCAAGGTCAGCTGCCATCTCAGCGGCAGCCCTGCCTCCAGTGACCCTGGCTGCAGCAGCCTCTGAGTGCCTGGGTGGCTGAGCATGGCGAAACAACCTCCTAGGTTCCCCTGTGCAAGCAGGGTGCCCCCAGTGGTCTCTTCTAAGTGGAACTTTTATTTTTATATCCTTGAGTAGATGCCAATTCCTGAGATGCCCTCAGGTCATCTCTCTTATTGTCTCTGTGTAAAGTGTTCAGCGTTTCTTTAGTGACTGTAACGTCTGTATTTAACAGCCATAACTTCCTTAGCCCCAGTTTTACTCACACTTTTCTGGCCAAACTGCATTTTTCCAACCCCTCTGCTTCTTTTTCTGCTCCTGATATCACAGTAAATTTGTTCAAAAGCCTCTAGCAATATCCATGCCACTGCCTCGATATTGTGCTGCGCTGAAATTTCCGCTACCAGCTCCAAAGGCTTCTGAACCACACAGGTTAGTCACAGCAGTGACCCTACTTCTTGGTACCAATTTTTGCTTGTCAACTTTGTGTCCCTGTGTCCTAAAGACCTAACAAGAACAACACAGAGGAGAAAAAGTTTGTTTTGGCTCACAGTTTCAGAGATTTGGTCCGTGGTTGAAGTGAGGCAGAACATCATGGTGGAAGGGCATGGAGGAGGAAAGCAGCTGAGGTCACGGCCACCAGGTAGCAGACAAGGAGTTCTGTTCACCAAGGACAAAGTAAATGCCCCAAAAGCACATCTCCAGTGACCTATCTCCTCCAGAGACACCCTATCTGCCCATAATTACCACCCATTTAATTCATATTGGTGGATTAATCCACTGATTAGGTTATAGCTTTAATAATCTAATCATTTTACCTCCAGAAATTCTTGAATTGTCTCACACATGAGCTTTTGGAGGATACCTCATATCCAAATCAGAACAGAATTCTACACTGAGAAGTATTATATACCAAGAATACTACATTCCAAGAGGCACTACACACCAGGAAATAATGCAGACCAAGAAGTAATGACACCAGGAAGCACTACATGCCAGGAAGTACTATACACCAGGAAGTACTACATTCCAAGAGGCACTACACACCAGGAAATAATGCAGACCAAGAAGTAATGACACCAGGAAGCACTACATGCCAGGAAGTTCTGTGCCCCAAGAAGGGCAAACCCAGGACAATCGGGACTCTCAGAACCAGGGCAAAATGACAGACTGATATACCAATGCACAGGAGAAAACAGGGTGGCTGCCTTCCTCACAGAAGAGACAGGGAAGCGCTGTACAATAACCAAAGAGCCACCAGCTGGTGGTGCATCTCCAGTGGAAATATCCTCCAGAGGCAAAAGTCAAAACTAAGCAAACACACACACTTCCCACCAAGTTGTGCTTGAAGCCGCTCCTAGACCATGGCATCAACAGCAAGAGGGATGGAAAAATGGAGCTGTCTTTATGTCCAAGTGACCGAGCATGTCCACAGAAAACCCAGAGAGCTGCTGGCAGATGAAGGCAGCCAGCGAGGGCATTCAGTGGAGCACAGGCGTCAGTTGTCACTGGCCAGCGAAGGACCACTGGAGGGTCTCCAGAGTCTTCGCTTTCTTTACACCTCTGGATTTCAGCTCCACTTTATTTCAGAGAGCAATCACACGGGCAAAAGAGCCCTGCAGGCATCTGAGACTTCACACACGACCTGTGCCCCAAGCCCCTCTGAATTAGTCCAGAACGCAGTCCAGTCACCTGAAGTCAGAACACCCTACAGGTACACAGTAGGCTGTCCCCTGTCCTTGGCCAACAGAGTTCATCAAGCCACTCGAGATCATGAGAAAATAACTTGGCCCAAGACTTAGTTTCTGACATGATGTTGCACATGTTTTTAAAATAAATGTCATAAGTATTTTCTCTTTTGTTTATTAGATAATTCAACAATTTATTACTTTAAGATCTTTTCATTTTTATTAAAAAAAACTGGATCAACAGAGAGAGAGAGAGAGAGAGGGAGAGGGAGAGAGGGAGAGTGCTGGAGAGAGGGAGGAAGGGAGAGGAACATGTTGTTTCCAGATATTCCAAAGTTCCCTGGAGAGCGAAAGGCATGGCCTGCAGCCCCAGCCACACAGTCAGTGATGGTGACTGGCTCCCTTCTGGTGTACTTGAATTTTATTCTACAAACCCACATAACATGAGAAAAGGTAAACTGGGAGCAAGGGGTTTCCCACTTTGCTGTACGACCCGAGTGCGGCCCTACGCCTCTGATTATCTCCATGTCCTCATCTGCAGAATAAATCTCACAATTACTGATTAAGAAACTTTAAATAAAGTACAGCATGAGCCACTTAGTAGAAGAGTTTACTTTAGTTTTTATGCAACCATTTTGCCTTACAGAATAACCAGTGATCATGGGTGTTTTGTGTGTGAGCACAATTGGTTTTTGCAAATGGAGTCCCATCGGTCCAAGGAAACAAGGAAGCGTCTGTCGGGTGGGATCTGAAGTCGACAGGCAAGCTTGTTCCGCGCTACCTGGACGACACAGAGCAAGTCGTGCTGGGCAAAGCTGCACTGGAAGAGTTTGTTTTCAGGGAATCATGGGGCTCACCCAGGCACCTTTCAGTAGAACATTGCAGATCTTTCCATGGAAAATTTTGCTTCACTAACTTGGACTAAAACTTAAAACTATTTTCAAAGATCTTAAAAATCTCACAATAAGTCTCTCCATTGAATGCTGAGCGTCTCTGCTGATGGACTTTCTTTAACTTGTGTGTTGAGGGCAGTGGAATCAAACAGGACGTCGCCTAGGGGTGCCAAAGAAAAGAGAAAGCCAGCTGTCTAAACAGCATCCTTGCTGGGTCTGGCAGGAGGTGGCGATGGGACACAGGGAGCACTGTCATCTACAGGAAAGAAAGTCACCCACGAGCCTGTAGGGAAAAACAGAGGGACCTGTTAGCAAGGAGAGAGCAATCGGCCCAGCACAGGCCAGAATCATGGGCTGAGTGCACAGGAACCTCTTCCAATTCAGACTGGTGGGCAAGGAGTGAGATTTATTTCTGGCATCAATGAGTACGTGATCTATTGCGGGGTGGCCAGCACCCCGCCAGGGTAGATTCTTGATCAGGAGGTGTGAGCTGCCTGAGAAACAGGACGTCTGAAATAATTAGTAGAAAATAGAGCCAGAGCCAGAAATTAGATAAAGAGGAGCGTCTGACGGGTCCTTTAGTCCTGTAGGAGCTGGAGCAGAAGGACTGGAAACCCGCTTGGTTCTTTATTTAAGGGGCAGAACATCAAAGGCAGGATAAGGTTTCAGCAGGTGGAGTCTTGTTTCTCCTGGCAGGGGTCTTGCAGTACACGGGCTGATTGGCATCTTGGCAAGCCACACCCATCTCCCGGAGGCTGGGTGGCTGTGTGGCTCCAGCGGGTCCCCCATCTCCAGTGCAGTGCTGAACTTAGAGCTGGGTAGGAAGTCACATGTACCTGGCATTCTCAAACCAGCAGGGCTGCGGCTGTGAGTCCCGTATAGACTTTCCTGCCCACTGGCTACCACGTTGTTTTTAGTTCACGCTCAGTTCACGGACGGCTCCTGGCAACGATCTGTTGTTAAACAGCTTGAACCTGAGCCCACGCTTGCTGTAGCCTCCGCGGTGGGTGCCAGGAGGGGTCTGCTCCGGGCCCTGCGCAGGCTGTACCTAGGGGTGCTCCGGCCGAGGCGCTGCTATGCCTAGCTTGGAGTTGTTCGTGACTCTCAACAAGGGAGCCATGCTCTCCCTCTCGACGGTCCCTAAAATTACGTAGCTGTTCCTGACCTGGGCTCCAAGTCCAGGGTGCCTTTCCTGACTGGCAGGGCAGGCCGCGGGTTGCCCCGGGGGACAATCACACACCCGCCTCTGTTCCTGGCCACCAAGAGCCCTCGGCAACGCTAGGAATGGTTAGAAATGGGGTCTCAGGACCCACCCTAGATTGTCATGCTGCAGCAGGAGCCCAGGGTGAGCCAGAGGTCTGAGCAGGCTTGGCCGGCCTCTGGCACGTGGTAGCTGCTCAGCAAACTGATTCTGAAGCTGATCGTCACAGAACCGGATGCCAGTCTGGTTCCTAAAGTTACTTTCCACGTCCACCTCCCTCATCCCCAGAGTCATGGTCACAGCCCAGCACAGGGGCCGCACGAGGCACTGCTCAGACGGAGGTGGCAGACCCGCCAGGGACAGTCGCGGGCACAACTGCCACCTGAAGCTGGGGGAAGCTGTAGGACCAGTCGTGCCGAGAGGCACAGCAGAAACGAAGGACGCTGCTCCTCAGTGGGGAGAGAAGCGCCAGAGGACCAGAAGGTGCTGATGGAGGTCACTGCTGCCTGGAGGTCCCATCATCATCTGTGTCACCTCAACCCCTTGCTGTCCCCATACCGTTTCCTGCAGCGATGCTTCGGTTCCACTAGCTGCTGCCTGTGCATTTCTGGGGGCCACCAGCCCCTGCGCGCCCCCTGCTCCTCACTGTCCAGCTCTACCACCCCCCATGTGGCCCTGACCTCCTGGCCTCTCTCCAGCCCCGGCTGCTGAGGCTCCAGTGCTGGCTGAGACCGTCTCTGTCTCCCCACGTGCTAAGTGGAGGTGGAGAAAAGCGTGGTTTTGCCGACTGTCTCGCCTTGTGTCAAGGAGCACAGGCCTTGGCACTGCCCGCCAGGCCAGGGACACCCTCTTGCCACCAACCTGCCGTCCCCTGAAAGGGAGTCACACCTCCTCCCCTTGAGAGAGAAGACCTTGGCACATGAATAGTTTCCGGGTCAGCCTTTTCCCTCTTCTTTGGGGTTTAGCCAGGTGTACCCAACCTTGGACCACATTCCCATCCAGTGTTATTTTTATTTTTTATTTTGAACTTGCCGTCCTCCTGCCTCGGCCTCCCCTGCCAGCCTCTCCTCCTCAGCACACATTCAGCGTTGTTCTACCTATTTCAGTATTTAATGTTTTGAAAAAGGTTGTAGCCAGCCTGGTTTTGTTCCTCTTACACATCCCCCCCCCAGCTCATTACATATAAAGACGTGAAAATTCTGACAGGGATTGGGTGGTGGGCGGGGGCCTCTCTGCTGCTTTCTCACCACTTTCCCTAGTAGTCAGTGACTTTGGCTCTGTGAACTGGTCTTCCGGCTCAGGAAGGTCGTCCCCATCATGTCTCTGGCTCGTAGCTGTGGTCCTAGTGGTTCTGGGAGTGTGGGCACCTCCACGTGGACCGGCGTGTCCCCGTGGCTTGTGTCCTCGGGGAGAGCTCCGGGAAAGCAAGCACCTGGCCTCGGTGCCCACGCACACGCGCCCAGCACCTTCTGGGAAGGGTGGTTGCTCAGTCTCCATCTGGTCTCCTGGGGCTCGAAGGTGCTACCTGGTGAGCAAAGCCCGTGGACTGACTAGCAAGGCTGTGGAGTCCCGGCCCTTGATCCTGGCCCTCGATCTCATGCCCGTGGCACCGGAGCATCCACTGTGCTTGCGTTTGTCATCTCCTGCTGTCCCGCAGCCCAAGTCCCCGACCTCTGACTGCACCGGTCACTTAGAACCACGCCTGCGGCTCAGTGAATAGTCAGCACCGGCCAAGTGGAAATACCGGTGGGACCTTGGCTGCCAAGGGGAAGAAGCCAGATAGGACGTCACTCAGAAGTGGGAGAATGTGGAGGTTTCTGAGATGGAGATGGAAAACGCAAAAGCAGAGCTTCTCGCCCTCAAAGAATTTGTAGTTCACACATGTCCCAAGCAAACTGTGCTTGAAAAAGGAAGGTGAGGATACACGTCTCCATGTTCTAAGCTCCAGGAGGTTGGGGACAACCCAGGCTACAGGCATTGGGCTAAGGGAGGGTGGCCCTGTAGGGCCTCAGGACTTACACCAGCGCAAGAAGGAAGGAGGAGTGACCTTGAGCAGGGGGACGTTGCCAGCAAAGGCAGAGGCAAGGAGCACTCCTACTGTCCTTCACAATTCAGCACTGCGGCTCTCAATTGCAGCTCCGTCTAAAGACCTGAGAGAGCAGGACAGGACAGCAGGACCCCAGGACTATGCACTGCTCCCTGAGAGAGCAGGACAGGACAGCAGGGCCCCAGGATGGTGAACTGCTCCCTGAGAGAGCAGGACAGGACAGCAGAGCACCCAAGATGGCGAACTGCTCCCTGAGAGAGCAGGACAGGGACAGCAGGGCCCCAGGACTGTGCACTGTTCCCTGAGAGAGCAGGACAGGGACAGCAGGGCCCCGGGACTGTGAACTGCTCCCTGAGAGAGCAGGACAGGGACAGCAGGGCCCCGGGACTGTGAACTGCTCCCTGAGAGAGCAGGACAGGGACAGCAGGGCCCCGGGACTGTGCACTGGTCCTTGAGAGAGCAGGACAGGGACAGCAGGGCCCCGGGACTGTGAACTGTTCCCCACTAACTTTGAATATTAATTTTCATTTATTTTTATTTTTCTGTCCATTTCCCACAGAGTGGCCACCCCATTTGGAGGGTTTGAAAAGGCATCAAGAATGGTTAAATTCAAAGTTCCAGATTTTGAGCTCCTGCTGCTGACAGACCCCAGGTTCATGGCTTTTGTCAACCCGCTTTCTGGCCGACGGTCCTTCAATAGGACTCCGAAGGGTTGGGTGTCTGAGAATGTTCCCATAGTGGTCGCTGCTGAGCCTGCAGAGGACACCACCGTGCCAGAGTCGGAGGACCTGTGAGAAGGCAGCCAGGGGCCACAGACAGCCCACGCAGCAAAGTGGCTGTCCCTGCTCTGCGCACTGGCACGCCACTTACCTCCTTCACTAGCAGAGAGAACCCCATCGCGGTCCAGCGGTCTTCCTTTACGCACTGCATTTCAGTCTCAGATCAAACACTAGTGAACAATTAAAACAGTTATTTCAAAACTCTTAACTCACCTGTCTTCATTCATGACTTTAGGTTCACCTGGTTTAAACCACCCAGCCTTCTCCTTGAGAAAGCTCCGAGGGAGAGGAACCTGCGAGCTTCATCCGTCTCACTGATGAGTTAGTGCCAACCAAGTCTTCCAAGCAGAGTGGAGCGCAGCCTGGCTAGAATGTTGGCTCACGCCGTCTCTCCTGAGGGAGGGGACGGGGAAGGAGCCCCTCTCACTGCTGGTGGAAGGCCATGGGCTCTTTCTGGTGGCCAGGTCACACAGGGTCTGGATGAAGCTTTTCATGTCCTCTTTGGACTTCTGAGCTCTGTGTAGCCCCCAGCATGCCTCAAGTCACCAGGTCATTCTGCTGGAGGAGGTTGTCCAGAGTTCAGCTGGTCATTAAGTTCATGTAGCACTTACTCCCGATTGTGAGAACCAGAGGCTGCAGGGACCTCGTCCCCTCCCTTCCAACGACCTTCCTGAGCTCAGAATCCAGGTTCCACAGGTCCTGGTGTGTGGGTTGGGTTCCACTTTCCACAGGCCTCAGTAGGAGAGGAATACAAACACAATGCCCACTAATCTTCATATAAATAAGCAGATACATGCATGGGAGAGAAGGCAGCTGTTCTGAAGGTCTGGATTCCACCCAGATGCTCGGGTTCTAGGGAGTTCCGTGCTGTGCATCAGGAAGGGGAAGGCGTGGGAGAGCACACACGGCAAGGCCCATAGGTGCTCGCAAGAAGGGGGTGCCCCAGAGCAGGCCTGCCGGGGCCCTGGGACCTGCGCTTCAGGGCTAGCCTGACCTAACCCAGGCGGGGCTTGTGATGGCGCTCCCAGCAAATGTGCATTGCTGTCCCCGAACGCTTCCTGCAGGCTGTGCGGGGAGAGAGGCAGGGGAGAGGCAGGAGCACCAGAGGGCCAGAGCCCGGCCCACGCACGCACGGGAGGCCGTGCCTCTTATCCTCCGCATCGTGGGTGCGTAAACCTGTAAGGATCACTACAGAAAGTAGAGAACTTGAGTAATTTAGAACATCTTCAGGATGTATTTAAAAATAGTTTTAATTTCACACATAAGTTTTGGTGTTTTCTTGTTTTAAAGTAACAATATTGGCATCTGTGGTAAACTTATGAGGTCCCTATTGTGCCATTTTTGCTTATCTTAATCTTAACGATCTTGGCCTTACCTCACCAGGTTTGTGTGTGTGCCTGGTGCTGGGGTCGAACTCGAGCTCACGTGCTAGGTGAGCGCCTTATCACTGAGTCACACCTCCAGCCCTTTTGTTTTTTGAGAGAGGTCCTTGCTAAGTTGCTGGCCTTGAGCGTGAGCTCCTCCTGCCCCTGCCTCCTGAGCCGCTGGGATCTCAGGTGGGAGCCCCGGGCTGGCTCTGTTCTGCGTCTGGATGAAGTGGCTCAGCGCTCTATCGGCGTCATGAAATGGGTGGTCTCGGTGCGTCGCCCCCCATCCTCCACAGTCGAGCTGTGTGATCACTGCGTTCTGCTCCCGCTGGAAGGCAGCCAGCTGGACAGGCTAGCTGCAGGGCAGAGCCCCAGGCCTGTCCACAGGTGCCTAGGAGGCAGAAGCTCGTTAAGGACTGGTGGAAAACGGGACACAGTGCTCATTCTTGAGCTTCTCCCATCCTGGCAATGTCACTGGCTCTCGGTCGGTGACGCCCGTGGAGATGCCAACAGTTACAAGTTCAGGAGGACACTGAGGGCTTTTCCACGGGCCAGAACCAGCTAAGTCTTTCAGTCAGAAGAAACACGATATCATCTTGGAAGACAGGGAGCACAGTGGCGTTTCTTTTGCAGGCATGTACAGACATGGGACGTGGGGAGGGGACCGAGGCACGAGCGTGCGTCTGTAAGGGCTGCCGAGCTCTGCGTCTCTGCCGCGTCTCTGCCCACCAGGACGCTGTGTGCGCCTGCGCTGCCGCTGCCGGGTGCACAACCATCCCGTGACGTGAGCAGGTGCTAGGACACGCTCAGCTTCGGCTTCAGGAGGAAGACCCAGCCTCAGAGAACGGCCTGTTGGGCACAGAGCTCACTTACAGCGCAAGAGTTTGGAGCGTCTGGCTCCAGAGCACAGGCTCTGAGAACCCGCGGTCACAACTTCTCTTCTTGGAAACACTGGGCCTCCAACCATCCACGACATGTAGATGAGTCACCGCATTCTGCTGCATGTACACAAATGATTTTATTTTATTATATTTAGAAAAATAATTTCAAAAATCTCCTATTTGGGCAAATGCAGCTATAAACCAAGAGCCTTCAGCACCTACCACACAGGGCACTCGTCGCATAAAGACTCACAGCAGGTGTGCCGGGGCGGAGCCAGAAGACCGCAGCTGGCACCTGCTGGACTCCACAGCACCCGCGGGGGCCGTGGCCTTGGTGCGCTCACGGCAGCCTTCCACCCACATGTGCTTCCCCAGGAAAGAAATGAAGGAGAGAGGGGACAGAGGGGAGAAGCACGGCAGTGAGGGCCAGGGGCTGAAAGGGCCACCAGCGTGGAACACGGGGACAGCCCTCAGATGAAGGAGGTCGCGCTCCATCTCCACCTCGCACTCGACACGTGTCCAGGTCTTGACGTTCCAGCTTCCGCTTTCCTCCCACCCCCTTGGCAGGACTGAGGAGCTGGGCAGAGCCCTGCAGATGGACACTAGAGCAGCCCTAGTAACTAGGCGGCCAGAAGACCCTGGCCTCCAGCCTCCACCTCTCAAACCACTCTTGGTGTTAGCTCTTCCCACCTCCTAAATCCACATCTGAAAGTACAATTAAAACAACTAGTTGCTGGTTATTTCAAAATCAAGCCAAATGTAGACAACCATTTTAGTCAAAATAACCATTTGCTGCATCCATTTAGAATTTTGCATTTCTTTTTTTAAAATTTTTTTAGTTGTTGATGGATCTTTATTTTATCATTTATTATTTATATGTGGTGCTGAGGATCGAACCCAGTGCCTCACACATGCCAGGCAAGCACTGTACCGCTGAGCTATAGCCCAGTCCCAGAATTTTGCATTTCTTAAATATACACATTTGGAAAAGTTTTAGAAGTGTGGAAATGGAGAGAGCCAGCTATTGCACAGTCTGAGACATCCAGTCCTGAGTTTGAAAAGAACAGCCTGAACTTTTCAACTGGGGCACAGCTGTGCCAGCAGACTTATTAATTCTGGAATTTCCTCACTGTGCTGCTTATGCAAGATAAAACTTGCATGACATTACTGCAAATTTGTGGACACAACTACTCTCTATTACGCCTAGGAACGTTGCTTTGAATACTTCTTTTCTCATGAAAAACACTTTTGCCCTCCTTGAGCTCCATCCAGCTCTGCAGGAGGAAGGGCAGCTCACTCTGTCAGAGGTGGAAGAGCATCAGGCTTTTGTCCCAACAAGCAAAGAGATCCATTCCAAACCCACTAGCCAAAGCACTTTGCAAATATTTAAAAGAATTAGTTTTAAAAGTATAATGCTTTATAGAGCTAAACTTTACAAAAATAAAAAAGGAAGCATGTAAAATTATGTAGGACTTTCAATAGATTACAAATGAAATGTTATTAGATTGTTAAGTGTGTATTCCTATTTGGATTCCTTAAATAGAGGAGCTAGATTTTGACCTAGGGTATAAACTTCTCCTGGCTTCTCAACACAACGTGAAACTAACTGGAAGATTTGGTAGAGAAAGGCAAGGAAGTTATTTCTAAGAGGTTGAAGTTTGGATCCAAATAAGAATGTGCCTATCATTCTGTATTATGTAGTATTTTGAAACTCACTTCAATAGCAACTCAGGCAGTGGAGACGTTTCAGGAAACAAGACTGGAATAGTCAGGGGAAAAAACAAATTCAGTGTTGTTCCCTAAACTGCTGGCTGGAGAATGGCATAGACACTGCTGGCTCATAGCAGAGCCCAGGGAGAGGGACGGGGTCCTAAGGAGGCCAGGAAAAGCAGCCCAGAGCAAGCACTGCACAGGCCAGGTGGGCTCCAGGGCCAAGCCCTGTCCTCTGGCCTCCACGGGCAGCCTCCACCTGGACAGCACACACGGATGCTCTCCTATCTTTTGCCCTCACTCATCAACAGAACCCAAGGGCCGCTGTGCTTGGGAAGTTCTCCTGCAGAGCTGCCTGGATTGGTGGTACACTCTTGGGCATCTGTCCACTCTGCAAGTCTGTTTCCCAACTACAGGCCCCAACAGCGCTCTTCTGCGACTGTCACTGGCCTCTGTCTAAGCTGCATCTAGCCACTGCCTGTGCGCTCAGTTCTACTCTCTAACCTGAGAAGAGTTGCCAAGATGGGATCAAACCTGAAAGAGTCCTATTAGGAGAAATAACTGTGAGGGAGGGAGGAGAGGGCATAGAGGAGGTAGGGAGCCAGCCAGCCTCCAGGGAGGAGGGTGGCTGTCAGACCATGGCCTCAGGAAGACCTGGCCAGGCGCCGGGGGCCCGGTCCAGATGCAGGACACTCTTGGGTCCTCTGTGCCTGTTACCTACCAAGAATAGAGATATTTGTTTGTTAAATAAAAGTATCTGAATTGAGGGATAATATGAGTACTTATCTTTAAAGTGACACATTATAAACTATATCCCCTGATACACAGCAAGTGCTCAATGAACGTTACTTACTACTGTTAATGTACTGAAAATTTTTAAGACCACACGGTAAGGAAGCAAAAGCTGTGGAACTTAGAGATGAAATGGGCATTCCTTTAGGAAGAGTGTGCATGGCCCTGATCTGGAACTCGTGCACGCTGAAGCAATGAGCACCCTAGGCAGGAATGGAAGCTGGCTGGACCTGTCTCTTTGAAATAGGCGACAGCATGGGCTCCTCTCTCACCCAGAGCCACGTCGCAGGTCTCAGGAGCTGGCTGAGGCCTTCGCCTCTCCTGAGCATTCCCAGGGGTAAAATAACAGAAGGAAAAGGGGAAGAGAGCAGGCATCTGGAAGTCATCATCGGTGAAAGAGGGGGTTCCCCTGCCCACTGAGGGAATGAACAGGATAAAATGAAAGCAACCTTTTCTTTTTTTCCCACCTCACCTCCAAACACAGGCAGGAGTCCTTCTCAATTTCCACACGCTCTCTCGCACTCAGTTCCCACGTCCACTGGATGCCGGGAGACCCACGCACCTGACCTGCGTCAGGCTCCGTGGGCCCTACATCACTCCAGGTTTGTACTGAGTTGAAGCATAAAGCCAAACGTGAACATGGGCCACATCTCCTTAAGAAATACATTCCTACTTCCAATACAGAAAAAGGGGTGAGCATGGTATCAGTCAGTTACAGCAAGTTCCTCTTCAAATGCATCAAAACCCATCAAAAACTTTAAAGTGTTAAAACCCTTGGTGCTACATTAGAGTAGTACACATTA
Organism: Xerus rutilus; assembly: GCA_028644305.1. Lineage (NCBI taxonomy): Eukaryota > Metazoa > Chordata > Mammalia > Rodentia > Sciuridae > Xerus > Xerus rutilus. Next base: position 300,961 of record CM053408.1, on the reverse strand, counting down.
AACTTACAGCAGCGGAAAAATACCATAAAGATGCACCTATGTGTATCCGTATCAATTATGGCTAATGACCACACCATCAAAGCTGCAAGAGCACCTTGTTTGTGCAGTTCCATGCCCAGCTGTTTACACAAACGTCCTCTTGTTAGGATACAGATATTCTAGATCATGAAGAATAAGTTCTGCTTGGCCGAGTGCAACCCACCAACACTGTTGACGGCACTGCAAAACATTATCTGGTTTAAACAAATAAGCATTTGCTTAGAACCAAAGAACTCGAGAATTAGATGTTATCTTGAGACATTCTAGGCCCATCTTGTCTCCAGGGTGCACGTGAGATTGGAGAAGGCTGGAAGCCAGCTGACTCTGCCTTCCAGGCCTGATGGGCTGGGACAGTCAACTCCTGCAAGTGCCCACCTTCCCACTCTGCTCAGCCCCAGACGATGCACACCTCCCCTGCTGGTGAGCCACCAGAGATCTCGGGGGTAGAGACGGCTCTGCATGACGTGTGTAGGGTGTTCATGTACCACGGGGAGGAAAACAGCAAATAGGGCAACCCCGGTAAAATAGGAGCCACGGTGCAAAGTCCTGTGTGGTGCCAGCTTTGCCAACTGGGCAGGCAGAAGGCGATGGGCCACTGGGGCCTCCTTGAAGGGGTGACTGTGGTTCTGAGCTCCAGTTGGCTCCCGAGGAGCGAGGAGCGGCTGCTGTCACCAGGTGAGCTGGCGCCCAGGTCTCTGGCTTCCTGTCTCGCCAGTGACTCCTCTGCACTGTTCCTGCCCCCCAATGCCACCTCACTGTGACACCATTCTGATGCCACCAGTCATGAGGTTTTCACCAGAGGCTAAACAGACGAGACTGCCTGATTACAGACTGTTGGCCTCCAAAGCCACGAGCTAAATAAACCTCTTTTTCCACAAAGCACCCAGCCTGAGGTATTTGGTTATAGAAATAGAAAATGGACTAGTACATAAACCACACCAAAACTATTTTTTTCCTGCTTGGATAGAAGTAAATTTCCATTCTGTATGAAAGAGAACAGTGAACAATGCTCCTTTCAGTGAAAACCTCTTGCTCTGTGACTTTCAAACTACCGTTGTGTTTTGTTAGGGGGCTAGAAAACAATTTACTTAGCTATGAGCAGCAGCTTTTTAAATGAAATAGAATAAAATATCAGAAAATGTGAGTCACAGGGAAAGCATTTCACGAAGCTTGGACAGGGTTCTAAATGTGCTCACCTGCAGCAGGTTGTGGTGTCGGGCGCCCGCCTTGCCGGAGGCTTCAGTCCAGGCTGTTCAGATATCCCACTGCTCCGTCCGGTGCTAGTGCCCGGGACCGGAACGCCAGCAATGCTTCAGCCACCGCCATGGCTTCTTCCTGTCCCATTAAAACCATTCCAATTTGATAAAGAGAGTCATTCAGAATCAGAAGAATCTGACGCCAGCATCCCCCCACACACAGAGTTTGAAACATTAGCAGAACAAAACCTGTAGAAAGCAATTTAATCAGAGAACTTTTATCTTAAAATGCACAAAAAGACTTGAACACACACACCAAGGATATTACTCGCCAAAAGCTAGTTGCTGTTTTCCTGCGGGGCTTGTTTCACAGATAAGAGGATGAAAGATTCAGAACCCAAGCAGGTAAGAGTCACACATGGATTCAACAGGCCACCACATCTTCCTTAAGGACGTCACACTTGTGTGAAGCATTCCCATCACTGAACACTCCCCGACAACACGTCTACGTGACTTTTCCTTCTGACTGTGAAGCAAGGACCAACGGGGAAGCTCGACGTGAAAGCACAGTTGTTGGGGTGTTTCTGTCCTCTTTACAGAGGAGTGGGCTCCAGGGCAGCATCAGGGCCTGGACTCAGCCAGTAGCGCTGAGTGAGAGACTCGGTGGCTCCTCCAGTGACCTCTCCCTTCCGGGGCACTCAGTCACCAAGCCACCTCTGCTCACTTCTCATTTTGAGACAGGGTCTTGCTAAATTGCCCAGGCTGGCCTCAGACTTGTGATCCTCCTGCCTTGGCCTCCTCGAGGGCTCACAGGCATGGCCCCCACACCTGGCCCACGATCGCACTTCTTAAAGAAGTACTTTTACAAACAAGTCTGTCCAAGATGTGGCACGTGCACACGTGTGCTACATGTGTGCAAGTCACAGAAGCTTGGACTTGCCAAGAGGTGGGACACTGAGGCTGGCAAATCTCCATCCCTATGTTATTCACAGTCAGAGTACCACAGATGTCACAGCTCGGAACAATGAATCCCGGGTGCCATGCACTCCCGGTCCCTTTCCTTGTCCTCCGACGGGCACGTCACCTGTCTCTGATACAGGAGGAAGCAGACTGCCCTTCCGCGGATTCCCTCACGAACCTCTCTAACATCTCAGGGAGAGTTTTGCTTCAGGCACGTCCAGGTGCTCAGAGCCGATTCTACCCTGGTTTTACCAGCGCCCACCGCCAGCCTGGAGATTCCATGTCCCTGAGCTCCAGTCTCCTCATCTGTACAGCAAGGATCTTGGCAAACAGATCTCTGAGGCCCCTTCCAGTTCTGGAGTCTAGAGAACCTTATAGATCAACTGCTATGAAGCTCGTTGTAGAAGATTCAAGACAAGCGATGCTCACACCCAGACGTCCTGAGCGTGGCTTGGTGGTGAGGCCTACACGTCCCCGGCCTTTGCTCTGGGGGCTGCTGGGGCAGCCCAAGGCCTCTTTGCTCCTGTCACCCTACCGCATTCCCGTGGCTCTGCCCGGAGAGCACGCTGAGGGGCTGCGTCTCCATGAAGCCACTGCTTTCTCAAGGGCCCCTGTGCCTGACACTTCAGTGTACAGACATCACCGAGTGTTCACATGGTAGGGTTGTGGCGAAAGGGAAGTGAAATAATCTGCGTGAAGCACTTAGCCCCTGACGCCTATGGAAGGCCAAGCAGCTTTTGGAGAAGGACGCTGCCCTCCAAAGCCTGCGTCAGGACCCGCAGTGCAGCCCTTCCATTGGTGGACTGAGAAAGAGGGGAGGGGCGAGTAGAGCCCTGCCCAGTCACACAGCTCCAGGAGCGAGGAGTGCCCGGTGCTCCTCTGTCTATCCTGTTGCCCCCTCCCCAGCTTCTTTCATTCTTTCTCTCAGATTAGAAAACATTGCCAGAAAAAAACCATGCAAACAGATGCCCACCAGGGCTGGTAAGCTTCCACTCCTGTCAACAGCCACCCAGCTGAGGCCAGCTGGGACACTCGGCTCCCCAGAGGGGATGGAGCAGGCTTGGAGGAGCTGAGGGCTGTGCTCCCCACACCAGCAATGAGCAGGAGCGGGAGGAACCCCAGCCCAGGTCTGAGCACGGTCCAGGTCTGCTCCTCAGTGTGGGTGAGAGCATGTGGAATACGGCTTGCAGGCCTGGGCACTGCACAAGGCCCCAGGGAGTCAAGGAGACAGCTGCTCCTGCTGCATGACAGAAGTGGCCGGGCACCAGGCCACCCTGCCATCCTGCACCCCAGGAGCTGGGCGGGAGGATCGAAGGTTCCAGGCCAGCCTGAGCACCTTGGTGAGGCCTGTCTCAAAATAAAGAATGAAGGGGCTGGGGAGGGGCCGGGGAGGGGTTGGGGAGGGGCTGGGGAGGGGCTGGGCTGGGGCTCAGTGTTGGAGCACCTGCCTGGCATGTGTGGGACACTGGGTTGGATCCTCAGCACTGCATACGAATAAATAAAATAAAGCCAATGGAAAACTAAGAAAATATTAAAAAAACAAAAAGAGAGCTGGGACGTGCCTCAGTGGTAGAGCACTCCTGGGGTCACGTCCTGGTACCAGTTCCAAAACAGCACGAAGACCGTTGATAATGGAGTTGCTCGTGCCCTCAGGCACCGCATCCATTTGTGTCCAAAAATACTAATGGCATGGTGATGGAGGAAACCTGGCTTCTACTAATTAGAAAATGCGATACGTTGCATAGACTTAGGTCGGCTAACAAAGCGACAGAGTCAAAAATACTTTAAAGTAACCTTATTTGAACTGTCCTAATAAAATTAATTATCTGAACCCAAAGGAAAAACTTCCCCAGACCATAATCCAGCCAACTGCAAACATCCGGTTTTGTCTTGGGTGCTGGATTTTTTTCGCAAAAGCTAACTGCACAAGTGACCTTGAGTTCAGCCGGGCGGAGGTGCCTGGAGATCGTCCCTGCGCGGGCAGGGCTGTGTGGCGGGGCTGCTGTCCCTGAGTAGATGGCAGCCCCTGTGAGGGAGCCGGCCTTGGGACGGCCCATGTGGAGAAACGCACCGCAGACATAACCATGACTTGAACCTTCTTTCCACTGTGGTTTGAGATCAGAGCCAAAACTGAAGTGAACACAGGGGCTCTTGCATATTTCTGCTGTTTTGTTCTCATTCTTAATATTTTACTCATTTTAATTCCATGTAGTTCTGATTTTCTTATTTATGCTTAGTCTCTATTTTATATTATATGCTGGAATTTAAGTATCTTGTAGGCGAAATATAATGAATTAATGAATTAGTCTAATATTCACTGGGTCTTCAAAGGTTTTGAGAGAACAGATTATTTTTACTTTCAGAACACAAAATATATTTTCAGTGTTAAGTACTATCTGATGGAAAAAGAATATGGAGTTCTGCTGCAGCAAAGGTGAGGAAGGTTTCTCATCAGTTAGTTAGAGAAGTCTGTAATGGAAGTCATGGGCTGTCCCAAGGAGCTCAGGTGTGTCCCAGCTGGATCGTCCTGTGGGGACAGAGACTGGAAGCAGGTAGTGGGGGCGATCCTCCAGAGAACGGGTGTCTGGAAGGCAGGGAAGTTGCACGGAGCTTCTCACAGCACCTGACTGTCGCTGGTGACACAGGACTGGCGACCATGGCAACAGTGCTCTACCTGTGGCTGCTTTTGTCTGGGCGTCATCAACAAGCATCATGCCTGAGTGCTATTTCTTTTTTTTTTTTTTTTTTTTGGTACTGGGGATTGAACTCAGGGGTACTCGACCACTGAGCCACATCCCTAGCCCTATTTTGTGTTTTATGTAGAGACAGGGTCTCACTGAGTTGCTTAGTGCCTCGCCATTGCTGAGGCTGGCTTTGAACTCGCGATTCTCCTGTCTCAGCCTCCCTAAGTGCTGGGATTACAGGCTTGAGCCACCGCGCCCGGCTCTGAGTGCTATTTCTTATCTCACTTTTGTAGATGAGAAAATTAGAACGTTTCAAAGTAAATAACATACAGGGTACGAAATGGTTTGAGTTGACAATACCTCAGCGAACATTAAAGAGGCCACTACTTGAGCCCAGCTGGTTACCAGCAGCAGACCTCGGGACAGGGATGCAGGACAGCGGGTTTCAGTCCAGCAGGAGCTGGTTCAGATGCTGGCAACACTGGGCCGTGCTGTAGAGCTCCGGGGAGACCAGGGGACAATCAGTTCTTGAATTCCCCACAAAAGGACAGAAGACCCTCAGGACTGCTGTCTCCTTTCCACCTGTCTCTGCCGTCTTCTTTTAGACCAGCCGCTCCAAACAAGGCACATTGCAACAGTAGCTGTGGGCTCACGTCTGCTCTGCTCACAATCCGAGCAAAAAGGTGACTCTCCTAAAATCTTTGACTTGAAAACCTCTGGGAAGGATGCCGATTAGCCAGAACCAGGTGCATGCCAGTCCCTGTACCCAGAAAGGGGAGAAATGCCCCATTCAGGGTCACAGCTGAAGGTAGCAGAGTGGTCTGCCACTGAAGCAGGAAAGACAAAGCGATGCATGTCCACAGCAGAGATTTTCTTAGTTGAAAGAACCGAAACATATGTGTGTTCACCAGATACTTCCAAATATGTTCCAGAAATAGATTTTTTTGATGCACACATGAAAACTACATGATTTAATTTTTGGGTCTGTTTGCCTTCCTTTCCTTCCCACCTAATTTTTATCACCTTCTAGACAGCTCCTTGATCACAACGCAACTCCACCTGTGGTTTCGACTGTGAGGAGGTAGGGCCAGCATGGACAGGCACGGGGGCACATGGGTGTTGCTGGAAGACGCTGCTGGTCCTGGCAGTCCTTTCTGGGTCCTTACTCTGCTCTCTTGGTAACTGGGTATTTTACAGGAAAAATAAATAAAAAGTATTATTATCAAGCTTCCTTTCAGAGACCTGTGGTAGATACTAATTGAGATGTTAAATAACTCATCGATGGCTGTGTGTGCTACTGGAGTCAACGTCACAAGTGAACAGAATGTCCCCACAACTGACATATGGACGATGACTGGGAGAGGCAGGTCCTCCAGGAGTCATCTTCCCAGAGAGAGCAGGGCAGAAACCGAGTGAATGGCGGCCAGGCGGTCACAGATCCTGGCTATGGCATGGCAGAGTCCAGCAGGGTCCAGAATGAGGATGCTTTCCTAAGAAGCCGGAGTTCAGCAGGAGTGCTGTCCTGGGGCGGGGTTGCTCAGCCTTGGCACGCTTGACATTTGGGTTGTAAAAGTCTTTGCTGAGGAAGGCTGCCTTGTCCCTTGTAGGTTGTTTAGCAGTACCCTAACTTCAAGCAGAACAACTAAAATGTTTCCCACAGGAGACGAGAGGGCCCGGCTGGAGGACGCAGGGAGGACACAGCCCTCCACAGCACGGAGCTCGGGAAGGGCAGATCCTCAGACACTGCAGGCCTTAAAACGACTCTGGATTTCATTCCTAAATAAAGGTTAAGTCTTGGGCGATTTCAAGTCAGGAGTAACATGTCCACACTTGAGACCACTTTGCTGTGGGAGAGGAATTTAAAACCACGAGGATCAAGGAGGTTCGGATGGGTACATCGTGGTCATGTCTAAAGTAGATTGCAAGTGCAGGTTTAACGAAAGCAGCTAAGGGGGGGAGGACGGCCACGAGGGAGGACATCAGGAAGAGCAAAGTGCCTGCCCAGGAGGGCAGCTGTGGCCGGCTTGCTCTGGCAGGGGCCTCCTGAGTCACAGCACGAGGGCGTCTCTGCTTGCCTATGGTTACGCTCTGCTTCCTGACATCTGGCTCCACATGAATCACTCATTCCAGAGTTTACAAGGCCTCCGTGAGGCCTTCCCCGGCCTGCTCACCTCTTCCCAAAGCCCTGCTCTTCCGCGCTGCCTTCAAAGGCGCCTGCCTCTAATCTGCAAAGCTGGAGCTTCCACGAAAGTCCTCTGCAGGCAGTCTGGCCCACACAGACCTCTCAGTCAAGAGAGCGGCTAGCTTTCCACTCCACCCACCAAGACCTGTGTGAAGCCTCTGTACCAGGCACTGGGCTGCACCCTAGCACTGCAAGTTAAAAGCCAGGCTTCTGCTCCCAGGCTTGGCCAGGAAATGCTTGCTGGCCCTCCTCATTAATACATCTGGGAAGAAAGGATCTTGCCTGGTGTCTGGTCCTGAGCAGTCTTTCAGCCACTCTTCTCCCTGCTGTACATCACTCTGCCCCACCCAGCTCAGTCACTGCCTCCCACACCTCCTGCTGTTGCTTGCCTCCTGAAACCACTGGGTCACAGCTCCTTGGGACAGAACACTGTGCACCAGTCATCAGTGGGAGGCTGGATCTAGCCACAGAGCAGCACGCTTCCCAAAGTCTGAGCTGTCATCGATCCAGAGCAGCACTGAGAGGCCCTCGGGAGTGAACCTCTGCTGGGCTGCAGCTGAGCGTGCTGGATTGTTCTTGGCAGTCCAAGCAGGTGGACTCCCTTTCCTATCTCTGCTTGCACGGGGTGCAAAGATCGTTCTTTATGTTTGTAGGTCCGCCCAGCCAGGAGCTACTGAATCAATCCCCACGCATGTCCCTCAAGGACTGATAGTAACTCTGAGAGGTGATACATTTTACATCTACAGTGTGACCTTTCTAACAACAAAGTTTTCTGGGAGCATCTGATCCAGTTAGCAGCACAATGTCAATTTCCTATCTTTTCATCTGCTTCAGACTCTGCCCTCTGTATGCTTAAATTGGGACTTACTACAATGAGGTCTTCAGAGAACTGGTAGAAAGTTTGAAATGATATGATGGAAAAAGTGTACAGCCAGGATTTAGCCAAGTTCTTGAGCACAGAAAACTGAAGGCACGCTTCTATAACCTCTAACGAGGAAGGCAGGTTGTGAAAGGCTTTATTACCCACAGTCCATATTATTTCTCAAAAGCGGTTGCTGTCAGGCACTCAGAGAAATGATTCTAGTACAGAGTGACTGCTACAATACAAGTAAGTTCAAAAGGGGAAAAGGAAGGACAGGTTCTGAAAGGACCCTGGTGGAGGTAAGCATTCAAATGAGACTTTAAGGATCTTGAGAGGTCGCAGGACAGAAGGGCTAGGGCGGAGTCCAGGGGGAGAATCGCAGATGAGGTTAGCAGCCTGGGGCCAGACAATGGAGAGCCCTGCAGGTGATGGGGAGTCTGAAAAGCTCCTGGCAGAGGAGGGATGTCGGTTGCAGCGGAGGGGGACTTAACTGTAGGAAATGTGAGTACTGCAACAGTCCAAGGGAGGGTCAGAAACGCTGACGGAAAGATGGAAACGCTGAGTGGAGATTGGAGAGGGGGCGCTTCTGAGACAGTTGGGGAGATGAGTCAATTGACATTGGTACAGAGGGAATGAAGAAGGAACGGACACTGGGGGGTTTCTGACTTGGGCAACAGGGTGCCATTATTTGAAACAGGGAGGGCTTTGTTCGGGCTGAAGATGCTGGACAGGCAGCATCAGCAAGAAGTCATGGTGAAGATGCCCAGGCCCATCTGGGACGCCATATCACGACACTGTTGCGTGAAGGGGTGTGGCCTGAAATGGACATGGGGAGTCCCGCATGCACAGGACGACGGTTGGGGAGGTCCTGGAGCGGGAAGGCTGCCCAAGCAGACCCAAGGAGCAGTATTAAGCCGCTTCAGGATGTAGCGCGGAGGCCAGGGTCACGTGGAGAAGAATGCCCAAAGCACAGGCCACGAAGCGGGAGGGCAGGCGGAAACCGCGATGTCCCGGAGCTGCCGAGCACAGGGGAGGTCCCTACAGGCTGCAACCCCCTGGACAGGGCGGGTCCCCCCACGGCTGTCCTGAGGGTGGGCAGGGAGGACCCCCAGGGCTGTAAGAGCTGCAGGACGTGGTGGGCCCCCACAGCAACAGCTCCGGGGCAGGAGCCGCGGCCTCGTTTCTTGACTCCAGCTCAGGGCGCGCCGCCGCGGCGTCCCGGGACGACTCTTGCAGCCGCGCCCCGGACCGACTCCCGGAACTGGGCGTGGCGGGGCCGGCGGGGGCGTGGCGACTCGGTGGGCGTGGCAAGTTCGGAGGCGGGGCGCCGCGGGCGTTGCCGACGTCGGGGGCCAGGCGCGGGCGGGGCGGCGCGGGTGGGCGGGGCGGCGCGGGCGCTGCGGACGCCGAGAACTCGCTGCGGGCGGGCGAGGCGGCCCGGGTGGGCGGGGCGAGCGCGAGGGGCGGGGCGCCGAGGGGCGGGGCGGCGCCGGGACCTGCGGGCGCAGGTGTCGCCTCCGCGGCGGGCTGGGCTTGGCGCGTGCGCAGGCTCGGCGGCGGCTGGTCCCAGTCGGGCGAGCTCGGTGGCCTTCGCTGCGAGTGCGGGACGCGGGGCCACGCTCGCACCTGCGCCGCACCCCCGGCGTCCGCAGCGCGGTGCTCACGGTAGGTCCCCGGAAAGCGCGCCGAGGAGAGCCGGGCCCGCTGGTCTGCCGGGCCGGACCGCAGCCCTCCGTCCCTCCCGCGGCCTCCCCTCCCGGACCTAGCCTTCCTCTGCCTGCGCTCCCGCGGCCTCCTCAGCCTCCCCTCCCGCTGGTAGGACGGCGGTCCAGCCCGCAGCCTCCCCTCCCGGACCTAGCCTTCCCGCGGCCTCTTCACCTCTCCTCCCGCTGGCGGGACGCGGGTCCACCCCGCAGTCTCCCCTCCCGGACCTAGCCTTCCGCGGCCTCCCCAGCCTCCTCTCCCGCTGGCGGGACGCCGGCGCTCACCTGGGCCGGGCGCGGGCAGGCCGGCTCGCCCGGTGCGGCGGCCCTCCAGCCGTCTGGGTTTCCGCGCCCCCGGGTCAGCCAGTGCCAAGCGGGGCAGCGGGGCTGCGGGGCTGCGGGGCTGCGGGGCCGCGGGTCCCGCGCGCCTCCCCAGGTTTGCGGGAGGTGCGTCCGCGCGCGCGGGGAGCGCAGGCCACTCCGCGGTAGGGCTGGCTACAGCGTGGCACTGCGACTGAGCCCTGTGAAAAGCCTTGCTGACTTTGAGCATTCAGAAGGAACAAGTGCGGACAGTCCTGATCAGATGAATTTTTGCTGGATTAGATTGACGCTTACGTACTCAATTTGAGTTTTTGCCCTTTCGGTTCCACGATGATGGTCTAGGCTACCCAGAAATTAGAAGAGAAAAATGAGCAACACTTACTCTGCAAAAGTAACAAAGGCTTTATCCGTTGTTGCAAGAACTCCAAATAGATTCACTGTACGTAGGACTTCCAGTCTGCAAAACGAGGTTTTTGTGTAATATTTTAAAGGCTTTTACAATGAGCCGCTTTGGGCACTCTGGGTTTGTCGTTACTGGTTATAAGCTATGGAGGTGACTGATGTGAAGTTCATGGATCACACTAACTGGTAGTTGTGTAGTTAGTTCTGTGAGTGCAGAAAGCGGCGTCCAGGAACAGGCCTTTCCTCATCCCTGTGTATTTTCTTTAACAATTGTTTATTTTCCCTGAAAGATGCAAAAAGTAGTCTTTAAAAACATTGCCGTTTTAATGGTATCACACTTTACCACCTAATTTATTCTTTTCCATAAGAATCATAATACTCTTAAGATTTCAGCATGTACTGTGATTCAGGATCTTTCACATGGTCTGGTTTTGAATGTTACACTGTCTGGTGTCAAGAAATACAGTTTTGGTACCTATGGCTTAGAGATATGTTTCAGGAAGTCACATTTTAAAAGGAACTTTTTAGCCAGGCATGGTGGTGTATACCTATAATCCCAGGAGCTTGGGAGGCTGAGGCAGGAGATCTCAAGTTCAAAATCAGTTTCAGAAACTTAGCTACTGAGTGAGATCCTGTCTCTAAAATTAAAAAAAAAAAAAAAAAAAAAGGTGCCCAGGGTGGGGAGTAGCTGGGGATATGGCTCAGTGGTTAAACACCCCTTGGTTAAATTCCTGGTACCCAAAAAAAAAAGAACTTTTTATCTATTTCAAGATGATGTTGGCTTTTAGAAGCCAAGATCAGAGTAACTTTCCTGCTGGGACTTCTTGGAACTCACCTTCTGGACTAGGGAAAGCATCCCTTTAACTCAGCTTCCCCCAAATATATTTATCTTTAGAGTGGTGGATTAAACTGTCTTGCAAAGACATTTAACTACTAAAATACCTTCCAGATGTCGTGGCTGGACAGCTCTGCCTTGCACCAGGGCACACTGCAGCAGCTGGGGTGGAGCTCCTGTCCCTGAGCCCTGGGTTTAGGAAGGAAGGGCGACTATGACGGACACCATCTTTGAGGAGTGGTGTAGCTGTCAGTGGTGATACAAATGCAGCGTTACTTTGCAGTTATTAATTTGGTACTGATCAAGTGACTTTAGAAATGATTCTAGTGCATGCGCATGAATAGGAGCAAGAGAGGCCCTATTCAAAGCCCTCAAGGCTGCTTAAACTTCAATAACCACAGAACATCCTGACCTTGGCAAGCTGCCACAAGGCTGCTGTTAATGATAGGAGTACTATAGATCCTACATACATGGAATGTTTAGGCAAAAAGTATTTGCACTTTTCTCAAGTTAATTCATATCATCTATCAGTTTGTCCATGATTACAACTGTGGTCATTGGTTAGAATCAAATTTTAACATAGTTGGTTTTATGTGTGACCTGATGATTTCTTTGTCTTTTTTCTTTTTTAAAACCCTATGAATTTTACTTTATGCATTTAGAAACATTGTTCAGAGGAGGCCTTCTTGGGCCACACAGTGTCTGTGACAGGCGTAAGGGCTACAAGCTAAGGCCTCGAGTTGAAGAATCTTTGTTCTGTATGGGACTTCAGAAGAATAGCTTCATACCTGTCATTCAGCAGAAAACAAGGCTCTATTGCAACACAAATCACATTTATCTATCTTTGTTTTAATGAACAAAATCAGTTATCTGAGATGTCATAATATGAAAATAATTACCTTAGTCTTCTAATTTATACATTTTGACCTGCAAAGAAAAAAAGGAATTTTTAAGAATACTGTTCCTTTGGAAGTTATATCTTATCTGGTGTGCTTTTCTGGGCTAGCAGTTTATGGAGCAAACATTTATCAATGTTTATTGTTGTGTGCTAGGCACAGTGCGAGGTGCTAAAAGTTCAGACATTAACAGGACAGTGGAGGTCGTCCCGATAGGAGCCCTTCCTTCTCCAGGCCTCCCCACCTACACTGAGCTTCTGAAGGTAAAGGGTCTTTCCTCTTACACCCCAGCCGTCACGGGATTCTGCTGCCCCTGTTGCAGAGGGCACGTCACCTCTCCTGCTCGCCATTGGACTCCGGGTGTCCTTTGTTAGAGATTTGTGCCATGCTGCTGCAGAGTGAGGACAGTCAGTACAGGCATCTGAAGATATGGACTGTAGTGCTGGGGAGTGTGAGGGGGGTGCTGGTGGCCAGGGAGGGGGGCGGTGGCAAGCAGGGCCGGCACTGTCCTTCTGATGCGTTAGCTTCTACCGTTTCAGCTCACTCTCCGTCTCCCTAGTCCAAGAACCTTGTAAACTTTGATTTGAAATAATAAACAGAATGGTGAATCAATTTGTAAAGTGAGGCTTTCCCATTTGTTTTGTAAGCTAGAGTCTTGCCCGTTTTCTTAGATAGGTCCATGAAAAAAATTGCTTGTATCTACTGAGAACCGCTTACATGTTTTAATATCAAGAAACTGACACTTCGTTGTATATAGAATTAAAACTATAGTTAAGTTTGATATTCAAAGGAATGGAGAAAGATGGAAAAGTGAGACAAAATGTAATACAGCTTTTGCTATTTATAAATCTTCGTTTCTACTGTTAAAATCATTATGCATTGAAGATAGCAATATTACAGTTAGCTCGCGTTTGTTGAGCTGATGCTGTGTTTTGGGTGCTTGTGGTATTTTACACGGTTTGCAGGGCTCGCAGTAACCTTGAGTTATGATTGCACGTGACGAAGCTGCTGGACATGTGGTAGTGGAGTGGCTGGGCAGGTGTTGGGCTGGAAGCCCTGTCAGAGGGGTGTGAGGTTGCTGTGGGACGTGGGTCCAGCTTGTCAGCCCACTGGGCATTCTTACTGTCCAATTCTCTGACCACGCCTGCGCTGCCCACTCCTTCCAGCCTCCCTCAGGGGGGCCAGAGGCCTGGCCGCCAGGCGATGCAGACTGTCCTGCGCTGTGCCTTCCCATCTTGGCAGCACTGACTTTGAGAAGGTCTGCTGGAGATTCCTCCTTATCCCTGGAGCTTCATTCAGTAACTGTTTGCAAGCACTTAGCCTGTGCCGTGGGCTGCTCTAGGTGCTGGGGTTTGCCTTGTGTCCTAAGAGGATTGAGTGGAGAGGCAACAAGAAACAGGGTCGGTTGACTGTGGAGGAAGGTGCCGGCAGCAAAGACACGGCAGAGAGCTGGTGGTGGTGAGCACGAGGGGTGAGCATAGTGACCCCGGCTTCAAACAGGTGTGGGCTGCATGTCAAAGGTGAGCTTCTGGAAAAGTGATGCTCAGGGGAAGCGTATTCTAGTCAGCGGAGTCGCTGTGTGAAGGCCATGGAGGGCTGAGGTTTGCGCGTTGTGCTCGGGAGTGACCAGCCCTGTGACTGGAGTGGAGAGTTCCCCATCAGGAAGGTGGGAGAGGCCGGAGGCACAGGTGGCGGGAGGAGATACAGGGCAGCTGCGTGTGAATATCTGCACCCTGAAATTCTCATGTTGATACCTAATCCCCAGAGCAATGCTATTAAGAGGTGGGGCTCGGGGGTGATTAGGCCCAAAGGTGAAGAAAGCTTATGAGCAGGATCAGTGTCCTCAGGAGAAGCTGAGCAGCTGCTGGCCTCTGCCACCAGGGGTGCTGCTGCAGGAGGCTCCCATCTTGAAGCCGAAAAGCTGTCATCAGACACCTTGGTCTTGCACCTCTGCAGCCTCCAGAGTGGAGGGCAGTGGATTTCTGGTGTTCGTACTTGTCCAGGCTGAGGACTTTTGTTATTGCAGCCACAATGGGCTTAGTCAAGGGTTGTGGGGGCTTTGTCAGGCTGTTCTTATTTTTATTTTTTTTAATATTTATTTATTTATTTTTAGTTATAGGTGGACAGAATATCTTTATTTTATTTTTATGTGGTGCTGAGGATCGAACCCAGTGCTTCACGCATGCTAGGCGAGCACGCTACCACTGCGCCACAATCCCAGCCCCTGTTCTTATTTTTAATTGGAAGGTAAGGATACAGACTGCCAGGCTTTGAGCAGAGGAATGTTATCATGGCACCCAAGGATGGACTGGGTTCCCAGGTGAGGCAGGAGCTGAGCTGAAGTCGTGTGTCTCTCCTGGCAGTGCAGACAGGACCTGGTAGACCAGGTGCCCCTGGGAGCTGCAAGGAGTCAGAATCTGACATGTGACTCGTGGTACTTGTTCTGAGCGCCTGGGAGCATGGAGTTGCCCCAGCAGGATGGGAGCAAGGAGCCTGTGCAGCAGAGCTCAGTGCCACATGCAGGCAGAGGAGGGGCTTCCTGCCACCAGCCTGCTCTGCCAGGGGCTCTGGTGTGTCCCCCTGGTGGGCCACAGGGCTCCTGCTCCCTGCGTGTGCCCTGCTGCCCTGCCATTCCGGCGGCGGCCAGTGAGAGGTGGAAGCAGCAGGAGAGAAAGTGCAGTTCCGTTTCAGGCTCACAGCAGCAGAGGGGAAAGGCAGGAGCCGGCACCTGAAGTCCCTGTTTTTGTTAGTGTGTACAGCGCTTTTCCTTATTTAATTTTATTTTCTTGCTGTATAAGTTCCTTAACAGGCTTCCGCACTTCGGAGTTCCTGGAGCAGCCCTGCCTCTGGGCGCCTGCCTCCTTCCTCCGCAGCCCTCCAGCCCTGCGAGAGCAGAGGCGCTGCGTGAGGGAGACCGCGCGGCCTGAGCTTGCCTCACTCCGCCTGCTTCTAGTTACCCTGACACCTGAAATATTCACCAGCGAGATGCACAGTGTAGGCTAGCAGTGGCGGGTCTTTGTGACAGGTGTGTCAGCACACAGGAAAACACAAACCCACAAAAGAAAAGCAGTGATAAACTAGAGTTCATCGTAGTTAAAAACTTTTCATCAAACAAAGACTCTTAAGGGTCAGGGAGACATAGAGCCTGGGAAATAACAAGCAGGGCATTTGAACCTCCCTCCCCCAGGACAGTGACCTGAGTGGCACACAAGCACTTGTGAACTGCTGTGCACCAAGCCAAGGTGGACATGTGTTCTCCTAGTTCACCTGAGTGCGGTTGGTCAGGAAGGTGGACAGTGCAGTGGTGGGTGAGGGTGTGTCACTCGTGCAGAGGTGGATTAGGAACAGGACAGGGCTCTGAAGCTTTGGAAGCACCCGGGCAGTTTCTTAGAAGTATGTGCTTTGCTGGCAGCCCAGTGGTCCCACTCCCCAGTGTTTGCCCAGGAGGCTGGCAGCCCAGTGGTCCCACTCCCCAGTGTTTGCCCAGGAGAGAAGAAAACATGAGCAGAAGAGCTTGGGCCCGGGCGTTCGTGGCCCGTGTGCAGGTCTGCTGGTGAGTGGGTAGATGTGTTGACGTATCGACGCAGAAGAATGGTGCTCCGTGACAAAGGAATGCAGAGCTGAGGATTTGTGCAGGAAATCCATGAAACAAGTCTTACCCAAATGGTAAAAACCAAACAAAAAATTGTGTAATTTCATCTGTGAGATGCTAGAGTTGAAATGGTAAGCAGATTGGTGTCTGCTTGGGGTAGTCTGTATTAGTTTTCTATTACTGTGTAACCGCGACCACACATTTAGCAGCTTAAAGTAACACCCATCATTTCACAGTCTTAGCAGGCCAGAATGCTGATGGTCTCACCTGGGTTCTCGTCTCTGAGTCCCACGAGACTGAGTGTCTGGAGGACAGGCCTCTGAACTGGTGGTCAGGGAAGATGTCTCCAGGTCCATTCGCCCTGCTGGCAGCTTCTGTCGTTGTGGGCCCTGGGTGATGCTTTGCTCGCTGCCAATCAGGATCTGCTCTCTGCTCTAAAAGCCACTCTATTTCTGTCCTGGTTCCTTGGGCCTCCAAGGAACCTTGGGACATCAGGTTCAGTTTGTCCTTTGAATGTGAGATTTCTGGCTTTCTTTGACATCAGCCAGAGAAAGCTGTCTGCTTCTGAAGGCTGTATGATAAGATCAGGCCCCACTGAGCACTCTCCCTGTGCCAGACTCATCTGTGCCATGGGACACTTCACCCAGGGGTTGTTGTCTCCTCTTGATCACAGGCTCCAGGGAGTGGGGTGTAGACCTGGGTGGGGTGTGCACCTGAGCCTGCTGTCTCACGTGAGGGCATCACCGGGGGGTTGGTGTCTTGTCACGGTGCAGTGGGGTGTAGACCTGGGTGGGGTGTGTGCCTGAGCCTGATGCCTCACATGAGGGTGTCACCCGGGGGTTGGTGTCTCGTCACGGTGCAGTGGGGTGTAGACCTGGGTGGATGGAGTGCCACTACATGGCCTGCGTGGTTGTGGACCAGCTCTCTGGGGCAGAAGCATTGTGTGGCTTGGTGTGGGATGATGACATGGCTGGCTGTCAGCTCATTGCACTGTCCATGGGAGGCACGATTGTGTTGACTGACTCATCTCTCAGAAAAGCTGGTGAATTTTAAAACCCTAGATGTAGAAAGGCTGAGAAAACAGACACTAGTGACTTCCAAGTTGTTTTTTTTTATCTGGTTGAATAGTAAATACACTACCATATAAATGGGATAGAGAAGGAAGAGTGAGAGAGCTGGAGTTGTGTGTCTAAGGAGGTTTGGGTCAGCAGAGAGAAGGAGAGGTGGCTGCTGTGTGTGCCTAGACCTTCTCTAGGTGGGGTCTCTCCCAGTCCCTGCTCTCTGCTCCCAG
>CM053408.1:267830-283498 GCA_028644305.1 Xerus rutilus | reverse complement strand
CAGACTGCAGAAAAGCAGCAGAGGCTCTGATTAGACATGGATGACAGTGGACCCTGGCTAGCACCGCCCCCCGGGAGCACCAAGCACAGCATCTGTGTGCAGCAGGCAACCCCCAAAACACCTGGGGGCGGGGGAAGAGGAGTCTATTCTCCTTCTCCCACCTGCTCAGAAGACCAGGAAGCCCAGCTCTGCTGAGTGAGTCCCAGCTACAGGTCAGACTCTTGAGGAGGCAAGCGCGGGAGCTTTGAGACGAGACAGGAAGAAGGTTTCTGCAGAGACGCTTAGAAAGCACTGAGGCTTAAGGCCCAGACCGCAGGTGGGGGACAGCTCCAGCTCCTCCAGGAGGAAAGGAGAGCTGCTGGCTCCCCAGGGCGGAGGGGGCTGCTCCCCACAGGTTCCCACCAGCGTCCCTGGGCTAACAATAGAGGGCCGGTTGCTAATCACCTGGCTGGAGACACTGGGGATGGATAAGCCATTCTTTAGGTCTATAGTGGTTTCTGTTTGTCCCCCAAATACTGCAGCCCTGGTCTCGCCTGCGCCAAGCCCGATTTTAACTGATTCCCCAGAGCCATGTCTGCGTCTTATTCTTCGGTGCCGACGGCTCCTGTCCGTCTGTCCCAGGGCTGTGCTGCTCTCTGCTTGGCTGGCTGACCCGAGCCCTGTGTTGGACCCGATCCAGCAATGGCCAAGCAACCTGGGACTCTCAGGCGTGCCTTCTGCTCTGGTCTGGACGCCTGGTGGTGGGGTCCGGGTGCATCGCCCGTTGACACTTTCCCTTGGGGCCTTGCTATCACAAGAGTTCAAGCTCTTGACACCAGAGTGCTCCCTGTGACTTTCCCAGGGCAGGCCCTCGATGGCCTCTTCCCTCTCGTCTCCCAGCAGCCTTCACGTTTCACGTAGTGAGTTTCCCCACTACACTGAATGAAGCCGTGGCTGGTCCTATGACACTCTGCTCACGTGTGGGAGCAGCACCATGGCTACCTGAGGTCTTACTCTGAGAGAGGTTTCCATGAAGCTCCTTGCCCTCCCGCTGGGGTCCCAGGGAGCTTGGCAGCAAATTTCCTGCTTCTCTACCAAAACGGTTTATCAGCCCGTCTGGCCTCTGGATTTCCTGAGGTCTTCAGATCCCATCCACTCTGACCTCCCCGCATCCTCAGGCAGGCAGGTTCTCCAGGAGAGAGACAGGAAATCCCTCCACATGGCTTGAGGTGAAGGTCTGGGGGCGGCACCTCCTCGGGAGGCCCTCCTTCCATGCCACACCTGATCCCCTGGGCTGCCTGGATCTGGCCAGGGGCTCGAGAACTGTGCAGGGCGTCTGCCACCTCGTTCTTTGTAAAGTCTGTATCTTAACCTGGAGTCTCACCCCAGGTGCAGCACGTCCTACCCAGGGTTTCCTGAGTGAAGCGTCCACTTCAGTGCCCTGGTACATTAACACAGCTCTTCCAGAAGAACAGAAATCTCTGCTTTTAAAAAAAAGATATATATGAAATGTAGGCTAAAAATGGAATGGAATGTGTTTCCATGAATAAATTCCAAGGAATGTGTCTCATAACACCCCACCGTCCCACAGAGCAGAACCCCATGCCCCACTGGCCCTGCCCCGGAGGACAGGCCTGGCTGTTCCCAGGACGTGGGCCCCACGCTGGACCGTGTCCCTGAGCACGTCCCCTCCACTCCTGCAGTACTCTCTCCTGGCCGCCAGCTCCCTGCCTGTCTGAGGCGTCTGCAGGAGGCTCTCTGCTACCTGCTACCACCTTTCATTCTTTTTTTTTTGGTGCTGGGGATTGAACTCAGGGCACTCGACCCCTGAGCCACACCCCCAGCCCTGTTCTGTGTCTTATGTAGAGACAGGGGCTCACTGAGTTGCTTATCTCCTCGTCGTTGCTGAGGCTGGCTTTGAACTTGCAATTCTTCTGTCTCAGCTTCCCAAAGTGCTGGGATTACAGGTGTGCACCACCGCGCCCGGCTACCTTTCATTCTCCAACCTGGGAGAGAGGATTGATCCCCTGTCTCCTCCAGCTTGCTAGGAAGGTCAGTGCAAGATCAGTGTCCCGATCTCTGTGAGAGGATGCTGGGACATAAGTCTTGACGCCAGAACCAACCCCTGAGCCGAGGCAGGAGTCACCCACACTGCGGCCGAGTGTCACAGCAGGGGACACAGCCTGTGCTACACAGAACACGCCGTCCTTCTCTGAGAGTCCAGCCCAGGAGGGTGCCTGCCAGTCTCACACTGGTCTGTTGTGATGCACAGCAGAGACAAGAGTCCACGGACACACAAACTCCTGGTGCTTCAGACTCCCCCTAGGGCCCCACACCCTGGCATCTTCCCACCTGAGCCTTAATTGGGGCTGGGTGGCCAGGTGGCCTGCTGCACACCAGGCTGCTGAGTGGGAAGCCAGGGGCGTGGGCGTGAGGGTCGCATCTGGCTCCCTGGTTCCAGTGTCCACGGTCTGACACTGCACTCTGCCTGCAGCGGAGGTCCACGTGGCTGGGCAGGCCATCGGTGAGGACTTTTTTGGAATGAGGTCACAGAAATGTTGGAGAGGGTCCATTCAATGAGATTAAGTTTGGGTTGATTAATGCTGACTTCTTGCCACAAGAGCAAGTAAGTGGCCTGTGCATGGGAACAAGGGGTGCCACGTTTAGGCGCTTGGGGTGAAACGTGGGGTCCGTGTGCAGCAGAGGAGCCCCGGGGGCTGAGGGCCATTCTCAGCTGATGCCGTCGTCCCGTGCAGTGCACGTGGCCTCATCCGCAGCCTTGTCCATAGCGGCTTGGCTACCTGCCTCATGAGGCCACCTGAGCGTCCATCTGACCGCAGGGAACACTTGACCTCGAAGGGCAGTGTCCCTGGGCTCTTACTTAGAAGGAAGGAGTGAATCCTAGAGCCACGTAAACAGTCCTAGCAGGCAAACAAACCTGGTGGGACGTGGGTTTCCCCGTTCAGCTGTTTGTATCGTGACCTGAACGCTGAAGCATTCTCTTGGCTGCAGTCCTGCTTACACAGGGGAAAGGCCTCCAGCAGAACCTCAGTCCAGCCGCTGCAGCCCCGTCCTCTCAGGCACACCATGGCCCCCTGGTCCTGGACACTGCTGTCACACAGTGGATTCCAGGGAGCCCCAGAGAAGCGAGCAAGGACAGGCTTCTCCTCGGCCTTATGAGGTGTTGGCTAGAATTTCTAAAGAGCAGGGGCCTGGGAGGAGCACCAGGGGACACAATGTAGGGAGCAGGCCTCCACGTCCACCCGGAGGCCACACAGCCCCACACGCTGAGCTCCCCGGGCATCCAGGGCCTGACCGGCTCCTGACCTGCAGGGCCCTGCCCTGCAGAGGCCCCAGATGGTCTGGCTGGAGTGCCACTTTGGTCCCCTTGGCTTCCCTAGTCCTGCCTGGTGCCCTGGTTCACTCTCACCGTCACCCAAACTGTCTTTAAAACCTGTTGGATTATGTCACTCAGTTCTCTGAGCAAAACCCTGGCTGGCTTCTCATCTCAAAGAAAGGAAAGCCACAGTCCTTCCACTGACCTGTACAAACCCCCACAGCATCTGCCGAGCCCACCCACCACAGCCCCATCTCGCCACCCACTGCTGTCCCTGGCTGTCTCTGGACGCGGCACACTCAGGCCTCAGGACTCCTCCCTCGTGGGGAACATGACGCCCCGAGGCAAGAGAGACTCCTGCCCCATGTCCCTGGCAGACGCCAGGCTGCCCTGTCTGTACTGCACCACCACAAGCAGGAGAGGTGGCTGTCCTCACTGAAACTTCTGGTCAGCTGGCCGGACGTGCGCTTGCCACAAAAGCAGACCCTCTCCCGCTGTGCACACCACCATACACCCCGAGTCCCGGTCAGCGAGACACATGATTTTCTAAACAGGTGGAAGATTTTAACATGCAAATAAATGACCCAATAAATGGACGTTTGAGTTTCAACCTACTTCCATTCCACAAGGGAACTCTCAGAGAATTCTGCAAGAATTCTAAAGGAAGCCTGAAATACACTTGTGAGATGTACAACCAAGACCTAAGAAGAGGACTCCGCGGAGGCTGGCACTTGTTGGGCTGGGGCAAGAGGAAGCCCAAGTGGCTTCGGGGCTCGTGGCCAACTGCAGGGCTGGGGCAAGCTCTGCCCCTGGGGCACTCCAGCGCCACAGGCTGCAGCCAGAGGCTCCTGGCAGGGAGGCTGTCCAGTGCCTGGGGGAGATTTCTACCTGGGGATGTGGAGGCCCCTTGCTCAGAGGCCTGTGTTCCCCTCGAGTGAGGCCAGGTGAGGCCAGGGGTTGGGTGGGAGCCCTCCCTCAGCCTCTCTGGGACCTGCCCCTTAGGTGGACCCCATTCACTTCCACCAAGGGGAGTTCTGGAAATTCCGTGTGGCTCCCTTATCTGGAAAGTGGAGGACAGAGCATTTCTCCAGGCACAAGCTGCTGTTTATTCTGCCTGCCAAGAGCAGGGCGAGAATCAGGACTGATAAGCCCTGTTTTGAATAGAGAAGTGGCCGAATGACCACTTGTTTTAAAATAGTGGCCGGAATGCAGTGAGCAGACTCAGACGTCAGGTCAGACCTGTCCTCACTTCATCTCACCCTGGCTCTGCCCTGACTGGCCACCTGACCACAGTGGACCTGCAGCTGTATTTCACACTGGGGGGAGAGCCCTTGAGGTGGGGCTGGTGGTGAGAGCCTGCAGCACGTGCTTCCAGGCACTGACCCCGGACGTCCTCACTGACGTGCGTCTGTGCCTCCCCCAGCCTCGCTGCCCGTGGCTGTGAATCGGGGTGAGGCTGGCTCCAGCTCAAGGTTTGAGGTGGAGGAGAGGCTGTGCTTACAGATCACGCCACACAGCACAACCTCGGGGCTTGGCTGCCGTACAAAGGCACCGAGGCCCAAAGGTGTCAGAGGCCTGGCAGAACCTTTTGTTCAAGAGGCAGCTGTGCAGGCAGGGTGGTGCCACCCGGATAAAAATAGGAGTGTCGCCTTTGAAGTGGCATCAGCGCTGCAGGCCCAGAGGGCGCCTGCCCGGTCTGGGGCTGACCGGCTGCTTGGTGATTTTAACCTTTGGTCCTAAAAGGGCTGGAAAGGCCACACCTGGTCTGTCAGGGTGATCTGTGCTGGGGAGTGGCCTGCACACACGCCCCTTCCCCTCACAGTGAGCTGTTCCTTCCAGGGCAGCTGTGAGCACTCTCTGCCTGTCACCTCTGCTGTCACCTCAGCTGTCACCTGGCTCAGCCTCTCCACAAACCCAGCCTCTTCTTGCCAATAAGGAAAGAATGCTGGGCTGTCAGGTGACGGACCGGGGCACACAGCCAGCATGACCTGTCTGCCTGGGGAAGTGGGAGGACTGAAGCCAGAGGTCACACAATCCAACCCGAGGGATGTGTTTCAAGGTACTGAATCTGTTGGTGGAGAAGTTACCGTAGCAGCCATTTTTATCTCGTTTATTCCAGAAGAGAAGCATGCCACTCTACAAATTATAGCTTATAAAAATAGTTCCATTGACATAGACTGTGTTCTACTTAAATAGCTGAAGCTGCTATTTATTTATTTTTTATAATTTTGGGGAGAAGGCCTTACTTAAGTGTATTTTTATGGAACTCTAGTTATAGGTTTGAAAATAAAATTTTAAAATACATTTCAAAATTGTTTTGAAAATTTGTCTCTCAAAAGATTTAACAGTAAAGACCACTGGTATGAATCCCCATCACAGAGAGAATGGGGGATGGATGCCCAAGTTTGAGATTTTAACTGTTTCTACAGTGAAAAATCAACTTCGGTCCAGCTGAGGTGCTGCAGCTGTGCCCTTGGGAGAGGCTGTGGAGAGGGGAACGTGCCTCGTACCTCACTAGGAGCACTCACGACGGATGACCAGACCGCTCAGAACACACCTGACCCGCGACCACAGCTGCAGTGTCCACTGACCCTAACTGCCCTTCTTTCCAGGACAAAACCCCACAGCCTGTCCTCTCTTCCTCCCTCACAGCCGAATGTGCTCCACCACCCCAGAAGAGCGGCGAGGATGAGGGAGACTGTGGCTTGCGGATTATGCACCAGCTGTTTGCAGGAGAGCTGACGGCCTCTACGCAAAGCCCTGGCAAAGAAGAATGTGCTTGCTTTCTGGAGGAAACTCCAGCTCAGAGCGTAAGCACCAGCTCTCTAAGAAACACAAGCACCCACCCAACACCCAGGTCCATTGACGTCCAGACCAACTGCCGTGCTCAGAGCGAGACCCCCGTGGACAACTGCACATCAGTGCCATGAGCTCCACTGGCTCGGTCTTTGTCCTCGGTTCCTGCCTGTGGCCTTCCCCAGCTGGTTAAACGCATCCTTTTATTCACAGGCTGGGCCCTGAGAAATGGCCAACCCATTGTTCTGTGAGAATCTGAGATTTGGTGCCACGTGATGTGTATGTGACCTTAGTCAAAAACATGGCCCCAAAGCAAAGTTTCAAGTTGACGTAATAAATGCGACTGCCCACTGCGAGGCTTCAACAAGCGCTGCTCAGCAGAGGAGAGGGTGACCGTGTTAGCGCCTGACCCACTCACCACATCCCTCTCCAGTGGCAAGTGTCCGTGGGCGATGTCCTTCTTGTTTGAAGGAATCTACATAATAATGCAATTTCACGTGAATCATTTGGCTTCAGAGTTGCGGAGGTGCCACAAAGTAGGTGGGATTTTCAACAGAACTATCATGTTGCTGGGATAGCCCAAAGACCCCGAGCGGCTGCACTGGATTAAAGCGAGTATTCAGCCACAACTGCGAGAGTGTGCTTCACAACACACATGGGAAGTTTGGAAACATCTTGCATCAGAAGTGTCCCGGGTCCACCTCTTCAAAATCAGAAGCTTTCACCCTCCTTGGAAACACTAACCTCAGCTGTATTTTTAGTCCATCATTAAGGTTTAAGGGGACGTCTTGTGCAGGATTTGGATGATTGTCTGCTTATTTAACTTCAAATATTAGAGAACAAATATTTGATTTTGCCCTGGCACTGCCTGTTACTAGCTGGTCCATGTGTTGTCCAGCGTCCTGGAGTCTCACAGAACCTCCAGGTGTAATGACCAGCCAGGGTGTGAGACAGCACTGGAGCAGATGCTCTGTGGCCACACAGCCACCCACAGCCCCATCTGCCCCCACGTCTGCCTCCTTCTGATGTGACGTCAGGTGTGAGTGACTACTCCAGGTGCCAATCAAGTTCTTTAGTCCCAACATCGCACATACATCAACCAGTTTACAGAAACCCTGTGAATCAGCTGCAAACACTACCCAACATCAGTCCCCAACCACTCTGGACCTGCAGTTTTAGCCTCGGGTGACAGACAGCTTCCAGAGGTAGCAAAATGCCCATGCCTCATATAATGCATGTTTTTGGCTTTTTTGCAAAATTATTTTTTCTCCTTTTTTTTCAACTTTTTTTTTCCCGTGGTGCTGAGGATCAAACCCAGTGCCTCACCCACACTAGGTGAGTGCTCTACCACTGAGCCACAACTCCAGCCCTCATAATGCACATTTGAGAGCTAAGAGCAGAGATCCTGCTGGGGATCGGCAGAGAGTCGCCCACTCTCCTCTCAGGCTGGTGTGAGCCTCTGAAAAATCACTGGACACTCTGACAGGGTGTGAGCTCCCCCATTAATAGCCATTTCCCCAGTTTCATCCTTATTTGTTTATTTTAAGGTATCAGAGCATTACAGTCCTCATCCTTGATGTTGCCTCTTTCAGAATTGTTAAGGAGCAAGTCCTCTAAAAACATCAGTAGACCAGTGACCAGCGCCCTGGGTTATATCCCTGTCTTGCGGATGCCAGTCCTCTCTCATCTTTTCTCTGCCCCTGCTAAGGGGTCAAACGTGTCTCTTACTGCTGGATTTATAGACAGAGCACCATCTCCTTTGCTTTGGAAGTAAACTCTAGGGTGCAGGTTTGGAAACAAGGCGCTGGTCAGAGCTCCCGTGGCCGCAGCGCCCACACAGCCTCCCCCTGGAGCTGGGTCTCTCGCTGTGGTGTGCAAAGTGCACGGACTTCCTTTTACTTGTGGAAATTTCACACTCATACGTATTTTGGCTTTTAAAAGTTAACTCGTGTGCTGGGCTGGGGCCAGGGGTGGAGAACTTGCCTAGCACGCGTGAGGCACTGGGTTTGATCCTCAGCACCACATACAATGAATAAATAAAATAAAGATCCATTGACCAATAAAAACATAAAAAATAAAAAGTTAATTAGCATTCAAAGTGCTTCAGAATTTTCCTTTAGCCTAGATCCCATGATAAGGATGTTTTTATTACTGCCAAGAGATACAAGTTAGTTGTGAGTAAGAACATTGTTGATGGGCGATAACAGACTCTAGGTCCCCATGCCAGGGATTGCTTTCCCCAGAGATAAGCAAAAAACCTCGGAACGTTGGACAGTCCTGTATCCAGGCAATAAGAGGGAGCCGTCCTCGTCCTACGGTGGTTATGCTCATCCCATCAGAGGCACTGAGCCAGCTAACATCACATCCCCAGGCCTCCTTTACTCTACTAAACTCATTCGGATCATATTCAAACACAGCGAGTTTGGAGTGGCCACCAGGAAGCGCCTACAGCAAGAGCTGGCTGCCGCCTCCTGGGCGTTTGCAGCAGAGCCGCCAGCCCAGCCCTTGGCTGCAGCACCCAGACGGAGCACAGGGCCGCTTACAGGTCGGTGACCCTGCCCGCTAGCAGGAAAACACCGGGCTTTAAAGGGCAAAGCTGACCAACGCACAGCCAGCGGGGCAGCCGCCCACCTCACGCTACAAGCCCCGCCAGCACTGCTCAGGCCAGCAGGGGCCCAGACGTCCTACTGGGAATGAAAACGGGGGAAACTGCATGGGAACACTGAAGGGACAGCTTGCCTGGACGGAATGTGCTGCAGGAAGGGGGCCATCGGCTGCGGAAGTGTGAAGCCGGAGCTCTGACACACCGGCCGAATTCAGTGACGTCACCCACCATGAGCTGTGACTTTCGTGGGTGTTTCATAACGCAGATTTCAAAAGCTGCCAACCTGCAATGGGCTTGCAGAAGAATTAAGATCAGCTCCATGCAGCACACAGGAACGCACAGCCCAGGAGTCAGACCGCCTGCAGCAGATCCGGGCTGATCCAAACGACCAGAAGCAAAGCCTCAAAGCCTGAGCCTCACTTGGAAGCACCTTACACCAGCACCGCAGTCCCTTTGAAGATGGCCTCAGAACACTCCTCATGGAAGAAGACAGAGCAATGCACAAAAAGGACCTGCTTTTTTTAAAAATATATCTAAAGGTCACAAAAGGGAAATTAAACTGTATCAGCTTAATTGTATTTGGAAAGTTATTTTGGATTCAGACAAAACTTCCAGAATCTCAGCTGTTTTGATTTTTTTTCCCAAGATCCGCCGTGATCTTGGCTTCTGACTCAGAAACATTCTAGAAGATTCTAGAAGTACCAGAAAACCCACGAAAGTCCCCTGGGCCTGAAAGGCAGCTGGAATGTCAGGCTCCTCGCCACGCCGGTCACTGGGCTTCTGAGAACTGTCCTCACCTCTCGCCCTGGGTGTTTGCTCTGCGCCAGCGGAGGCTTCGCCCTTTCCATTTTTGGAGAGGGACTGTATTCCTCAGGCAGGGGGATCAGTTACTTTGGGGCCAGGCGGCTGACCCTTTGTCCTAGGGAGGAGCTGGAGGCAGGGAGGGGGCAGCTGTGCGTGGCAACTGCTGCGGATCCCAGACCCCGGGGAGGCCAGCGGGGCTGCCAGCTCCCACGCTATGGGCCGCGGCCTGCTGGAGCTGCAGCAGCCCCCCAACCTCACCTGCGATGCCAACAGGCCCGCGTGGAGCACGCTTGGTCTGCAAGCCTGTCCCCATGAGTCCTCTCACGCCGCCACGCATTCCACACTTGTTCTATTTAATATTGGTGCTTCGCATGGAACGTGGCACCTTCATAGTCGAATCTCAAGGCTGACGTTAATTTTTCATTTCTTTTATTTATTTATGCTTTCTGTAGTAGTGGGAGTTGAACCCCAGGACGCTCGACCACTGAGCTATAACCCCAGCCCTTTTTATTTTATTTCAAGATAGGGACTCACTAGCCTGGAACTTGGGATCTTCCTGCCTCAGCCTTCCGAGTCACTGAGATTACAGGCATGTGCCGCCATGTCCAGCAAAATCACTTTGTGAAAACACTGGACCGGTCTTTCCGCATCCTGTCTCCTCTCAGTGTGCCGCTGAGACCACGCTGCTGCCGGCGATGAGCACAGGTGCAGAACAGGCTGAGGGCACTCAGGGTGTGCCGCCCCACCAGGAGCACAAGCGCGAGCCGCACAGTCTCCCTTAGGATCCCAGGAGCAGGCTGTGGGCCTGAGCTCCCCACAGGCCCTGCTTCTGCTGCCTGCTGGTGTGGCTGGTCCCTTCAACTGGAAGCCATGCTAACACAGAACACGAAAGAGCTGATTTAGTTGTTATTCTCCTCCTTGGAAGCTTTCGGAACAGCAGCTCTTTGGTGGGTGCACTGCAGGATGATATGAGCACCTAGTGTTGAGGTGTTGCCTGCAGCACCTTTCACGGCACAGCTGAGTTGCCAAGGGAGCAGCCAGGCTGTTTACCTCTCCCAATCAGCAGGAGGCAGACCTGGCTGGGGCACAGGAGTGGCTGGGGAGAAAGGCTGGTTGGGGTGCAAGCCTAACTGAGATGCATACAGGTCTGGCTGGAGGTAGGCATGGCTGGGGACAAGTGTGGGTAGAGGACAGGCGTGACTGGGTGCAGGCATGGCTAGAATGCGGGCGTGGCTGGGTGCAGGGTTGGCTGAGGTGAAGGCCTGCCTGGGTGCGGGTGTGGGTAGAGGACAGGCATGGCTGGGGGGCAGGCACGGCTGGGTGCAGGAGTGGCTGGGTGCAGGGGTGGCTGGAGTGTGGGCATGGCTGGGTGCAGGCGTGGTTGGGGTGTGGTCTGACTGGGGTGCAGGCTGTGCCGGAGGCTGGTGTGGGTGCAGCCTGCTCCTCACCACTGGGCACGCCTCTACGCTGGGAGTGTGTGAGCTTCTCTCACCCCGTCGTGAGCAGTTCAGGGAGGAACTGGTCATCCTTCACTTCCCCTAAATCAAACCGTGGCTGTTTTTTACTTTACAAATTGTGGAAACACCTTTTCTGCAATATTGTTATTCAACTTGGAAGACTTTGTCTTTCCCTTCCCTGCCTGGTGCGAATTAGCTGGGCCCTGCTAATACGCTGGCTGGCGCTACTGGCTGCTGGCGGTGGTGGGTGTTGAGGCGTTTGCTCCAGTGCTTGGTGAATATCCACCCGGCAGCCAGCAAACGCTGCGAGTGTCTCCTTGTTATTGGTGCAGTCCCACGCAGACAGGCCCGTGGACGTGGGGACTGCGGCTCTCCCACCTGGATGCTCTCCCACCAGGAATCTCTTTCCTGCTCTCTGGCCCTCGGAGCTGCCAAACTCAGAGGGTTTTCAACGAGTTCTTACTTTTGTTTAGAAGTTAACATAATTGTTAACTCTCAGAGTGGCTTGCTGTTGGCCTCTGGTGGGCAACTGCCTCCACTGTGACCTGCATCCTCCACATCGCGAGAGGTGGGACAGCCTTATGGTTAGGGGTGGCTGTGGCTGGACCACTGGGTGGTGAGACTCAGCCTCTTTCCTCAAACTGGCCCCCTGATTCTCCTATACCTGCATTTTCTCATCTGAAAGTGGGTGGCAATGCCACCTGCCGGGTGCCATTGTTGCTCAGTTTAACATGGCTAAGGCTTGCAGAGGGCTCAGAGGGCACCTGGACGCAGCACCCACGCTGTCTCCCACCGGGTGGCTCTGGTCCTCGTGAAGGCAGCTCTGCAAGCACACACGGCCTTCGCAGAACTGACCTTCGCGGCCTCCTTGCTCCTGGAAGCCAGTGCTGGCAGAACCTATGCTCAGTATCCGCTGCCTGGTTCCTCTGGAGGTGTTTTCAAAATAGCAGTGAGACCCAGCTCGAGAGAAGGAAATGGCTGGGAGAATGTGGGTGTCAATGCGCCCTTGCTGGACTCTCAGAGGAAACAGCGAGAAGGGCCCAGGGGACTCTGCTGCCTGGTACACCCAGGGTGACTGCAGGTTGCAGGGTGGCTCCCAGATCCCAGGGGCAACTGTGGATAGGGTGTAGCTTGAAATGCTGGAAACTGGAGATCCCCTCAGCATTAATCTGTTTGGAATCATCCCTGTGGAAATGCCTCAGGTTAGGTTGGTCTGTCACAGGCAGGCTTGGTGCTGACTCACCGCTTGGTAAGAAACCCCTGGGTGACAGAGCCAGGGAGCCCCTCCTGCTATGTCGCGAAGATCCCCTGTTCATCCCAAAATAAGAAAATGGGAGAACATGGGGAGTTCACACAGAATCACTTGTACTTACAAAGCATGTGACTTGCTGCTCCACTCTGTGACTTTATGAGCAATCCCTTCCCAAGGTGACAGGACAAGGTCAAACCTTGGGCCTGTGCAGACAGGCTGCACAGCTGAGTTGGCTTGGGCAGCAGGTCCCAGTTCTGCAGGACACACGGGCATGGAGGCCACACACACCCAACCTGAGCACAATCCTGCAGCTTGGTGACTGCTGGATGAGCCATCTAGCCCCCTAAGCTTCACATAACACGGGAAATGCCTCCCTTCAGGGGAAGCTGAACAGTGGCTGGTGGCAGGGCCTGCTCCTTCACGTCCTCTGGTCTTGGGCAGGGCACTCAGCCCTGGTACTGTGGAATCCCATCTGTATCCCTGAAGTAGGGCTACGGGTCCCATAAAGCCCCTGGTCAAGAGGGTCATTCCTGAAAGGCACTCAGCACTCAGCACCTAGCACTCAGCATTCAGCACTGAAGTTTGCTTGGTTGGGGTTCCCAAACATTGCAGCTTGTGCAAAGTGATCCTCCCACTTCCTGGCACCAGGTGGGCACTTTAGCTCCTCTCCCTCCTCCCACCCCTGCCTTGGCACCAGGCTCTCCCCCTACTGCACATGCTGACTTGCTAGAAGGCTGCATTTAGGGTTGTCCTGTGACCTTGAAACAGGCAATTCCCCACCTGAATGTGCGAGACCGCGGAAGGGAGCCCCAGAGCCAACGTGCAGCCCACCGGGTGTGGGCACGCACTGCGCACAAACACCTCAAGACAGCAAAGCCAGACGAGCACGAGGAGCTTCCGACAAAATGAAAATTGGGAAAATTTGATGAATCCATAAGGGAAAGATGGCTTGAACCCAAGGGCCCAGGGGAAGACCAGCCTCTCCCCTTGCCCTTGAGGGGCAGCCTCGTGGCAGAGAAGGCTCAATAAAGCCAGGAGTCTGAGAAATACCTGACAGGATTTGATTTATTGCTTGATGTGCTGAGGGTGGAACCCAGAGCCTCACATGGCTAAGCAAGTGCTCAGCCACCCAGCTGCATCTCTAGCCGAGATGGAGGGACTCTATATTAAATTCCTCTTTGTTCAATTGCCTCTGAGTCGTTCCGAGATTTCCAAATGTAGTGATACTTTCGTGTACAAACAGACACACACAGAAACACAAGTTCTTAAAACTTAAGAAACCACCAGATGACATTGGGAGACGATGGTTCTGATTCAAGGCTCCTGGGGCCGGTGTTCAGGGTGACTGTGTGGCCCTCTGTCTGCTGCTTGGGCCCTGGGGGGCTCTACCAGCCTGCAGGACCCCGAGGCCACCCAGGGGAAATCCAGAGGAGAGTCCCTGCTCTGTATTTTCCCAGAACACTTGTTGCCTCGGTCGGCAGCTCTAAAGTGGTGCTGGAGTCTGTGTCCCCCAGAGTCTGGTGACATGGGGACACACCAGGGAAGCTACTATTTCTGGGGTTGCAGTTAGTTCTCCACATTCACGTGCCTTTCTCATGAACTTGCGCACTCTTCTTAGCTGGCCGCCTGGCTCTGGGAGAACAGGAGCAGGGCGCTGCACTTCCCTGGGAGGGAGTCGCACACCTGGCTCTCAGGGACCACCCTTCCCTGACGTCCAACCACAGAACCCCCGGCCCGGTCGGTGGTGACTGGGCGCCAATTCAGGAACTCACCCTTGGGAGGGGAGCTCGTAGATTCTCTAGGGTACAACTGAGAAGCTGCAGGCCGCAGGGCATTTGTGATCAGACCCCAAGACAGACGCTTGAGTCTCTTGCCCTTGGGAGCCACACGGGCAGCGCCTGTGACGTGCCGGTTGGCAGTGGCGGACCCTCAGCCACCACATGCAGGAAAAGCATAGCGCATACATTTGTCCACCCCCTTAACAGAGTGCGTCACTGTTAGTGGCACTGCAGATGTGGGTCTTGCTCTAGAGCGTCGAACAGTAGGGACTCAGCTGGGCCCAGAGCAGCTGCGGCTGAGGAGCGACTCAGCTGGGACAGCATCTCCCGCAGATAAAATGGGCTGCTCCCCGTGAGGCTTAAGTGGACACTTTGGTCTTGCGATCACAAGGGTCCCGCTAGATCTCCGACGCGGGTTCCCACGCCCTGGGATGGCCAAAAGCACTCGACGTGCGGGCTTCGTGCCCTCCGGGGCTGGGCCAAGGGCAGAGACGCTTGCTCCCAGCACACAGTGGGTCCATCGTCGAGATGTGAGAAACAAAACCGAGCGTTCTGAGGTCAGGTGGCAACCTCGCTCGGACTCGGAGCCTCACCCTGCGACCGTCAACCTGTACTCTGCAGGACGGCGCAACTGTGCGGCAGTTCATCCGCGCAGCAGCCTCCTGACCCCGTCCGCTCAACCTGCCCACCGGGAGCAGAGGCTGGAGGCACTGCTAGGGAAGCCTGGTATGTTGCCTGCGACTGGCTTTGTACATCCCGATGCCCAGTCATCCGCGCAGAGGCCTCCTCGGGTGGTACTGTGGTTCCTAACGTGACGCAGACGCCCTCTTAGGACTGTGGCCACTGCGCCGACAATGAGGCCTGGACGCCAAGCTAACCAAGAACCAGGATGCGGCCTCGCAGACCACAGCCCCAGCCAGCCAACCAACCACCACACCACAGAGAGCGGGCACAGGCTGCAGAGTCGCTCCGGAGGGCGGCTTCGCTGCAGTCCGCCCTCCACCTCTCCAGCACCTGGCCACACAGGCCCAGTGGGAGAAAAGGAAAAGAAAACCTCTCACTCTCGCTCCCGTCCCTCCTGCACCCCTCAGAGAGAGGTCAACCTCTGCCCTACTCATCATCCCGCAGAATTCCCTTCTTTCTCCTATAAAGTCTGATCCAATATAAGAACCCCACTACCACCTCCTGGAGGAAATTGGGTGCTTCTGCTGCCTGCCTTCAAGTCTCCTGGATGCTGTCCGGGAAGCCTGTCCCCAGAGGCCAAGAACACACAGGCATGTTAGTTGTCCTTAGTCATCAACTGAAAGTAGCTCTGCAGACTGCCACCTGTCCCACAGGAAATGAGCCCTGAATGCTTCTCATGCCTGCACACCACAGCACCGCACAGCTGGGAAGACTGCCATCCTAGGACACGTCTGAGCCCACCTCAAACTGATGGCCAGTGTGTTCCACATATTTCCTCTAACTTTTGCCATGCTTCCGAGGCTAGGTAAGCACTCAGTTATGAGAATGATCTAGGTAAGCACTCAGTTATGAGAATGATCCAGGTAAG
Source organism: Xerus rutilus (assembly GCA_028644305.1). Classification (NCBI taxonomy): domain Eukaryota; kingdom Metazoa; phylum Chordata; class Mammalia; order Rodentia; family Sciuridae; genus Xerus; species Xerus rutilus. The sequence goes on along the minus strand of CM053408.1, from coordinate 267,938 downwards.
CACTCAGTTATGAGAATGATCTAGGTAAGCACTCAGTTATGAGAATGATCTAGGTAAGCACTCAGTTATGAGAATGATCTAGGTAAGCACTCAGTTATGAGAATGATC
>CM053408.1:246542-267330 GCA_028644305.1 Xerus rutilus | reverse complement strand
AGAGTGAGTGAGAGAGTGAGAGAGAATGAGAGAGTGAATGAGTGAGAGAGTGAGAGAGAGAGAGTGAGAGAGAGAGAGAGAGTGAATGAGCAAGCGAGAGAGTGCAGACCAGTGTTCCAACAGCACAGAACTCTGCAGCCTGGAGGCTCACTTGGGGACTTGGTGCAGACCTGTCCCCTGCTTGTGTCCCTGCCTCAACAGGAGCTGGGCCCTCTGCTGGCTCCCTGATTTTAATCCATCCCCTTTCTGGTCTCTCCACAAAGTTCCCAGATGCTGAGCACATTTGTTCTGCCCCATAGGATGTTTCTATCTTGGTGAATCAATGAAATGCATGACTACATGACATGCTCCTTCAGTACTTGGAACACGATCCACTGGTCTTTATTTGCAGCTGAAGTCACTTTAGCGGTGCCTGCTGTCAATCAACAAGGGAGCCCATGACTCTGGCACATTCTCTGCAAATCAAAAATAGCATCTCTCTGCTCTCAGAAGTCCTCGGGCCTGTGGGGAGTGACGATCACGGCATGGTGCAGACTAGGCTGGAGTCAAATGCCAGCTTGAGTCACAGTGAGAGGCCCTGACCCAGTCCTGGCTTGCCAGAGCCTGGCCCACCCAGCTGCACTGCAGAGGTCTCTGCAATGCTGCGCATAGCCCCTGAGCTGACAGACTGCCGAGCTACAGAGGAGGTCAGGACCAGGGCCTGGCACCCCAAGCGCCCTCAGGGCCCCTGGCAGAAGCCAGGCTGGTGCAGCCCCAGGCACAGGCCCACTGCCTGTGCCGACAGGTCCCAGAACCCCGCTCTGCACAGTGCAGGGCTCCCTGTGTGGCCACCTTGTCCAGCCTGTTCTTGATGGAGGAAGGAGGAGCGACCCATGCTCAACATGAACATGAGCCACGTCTTTTCCAGAGGGTCTCCACCAATGCAGGACCCTCTGCTGGAGTGCAGAGTAGGGGCCCTGGGGAGTGGCACTGCTGGGCAGCCTCCTCGGCCCTGACCAGGACAGAGCAGCTGGAGCTCGCGAGGGCAGGCCCGTGGATGGAGCCCTCCACCCAGCCAAGCAACCCACCCCCTCTCCAGGACGCAGCTGGGGCACTGACTGGCCCCTGAGGTGCAGGCTGCACTTCCCAAGGCTGGGACTGGACACGGTCCTATTGCCCAGGAGCTCTGCTCAGCCCATGCCAGCTCGGGGTCTCCCGCTCTCCCAGCCACCAAATGGAAACCTTGACTCTCAGCCTAGGTTTTCTTAAAAACAGGATGGTGTACATTATGGAAACCCACACGGAAAGCCAGACAGGGCCACGGACGAGAGCTGCTCGGCTGAGGGTTGAGTGCTGGCCCAGGTGAGTGCCGGTCAGCAGTCTGAGCAGAGGCGCTGGCTGCTTAAGGCACAGCGCTTGGTGGCTCCTCTGCCCAGGAGACAGGGAGGGTCGCAGAAGCCTGCACTGTGCTGGGCCTGCGTCACCTGCAGTCTGACTGCGTGGCCTCCAAGCGAGAGGCTGGGTGCCTCTGGGGAGTGAGTGAGGTGACAGTGGCTCAGAACCACAGAGCAGGGGCCACACCAGGACGCAGCTGGGGCTTCGCCTGTGATACACCTCTTCTGAGTCCCTCCTTTTCTGTCGGGTCACGATGACAATGAGCAGCTTGTGCCATAAATAACATGGAAGAGCCAGCAAGAGGCCTGCTCCTGAAGTCAGTGATCGTGAAGGTGGGTGTCTTCAAAGTAAGGCGCGCAACAGCCAAGCTAAGGAACCAACTAGGTGCCCTTCAACAGATGAACAAAGAAAATATGTTATGTATACACAATGGAATATTACTCAGCCTTAAAGAAGAATGAAAAAATTATGGCATTTGCCAGTAAATGGATGGAACTGGAGAATATCATGCCAAGTGAAATAAGCCAATCCCAAAGAACCAAAGACTAAATGTTGTCCTGGATATGCAGGTGCTAACACTAAGTGGCAGGTGGGGGGAATAATGGAAGTTCATTCTAATGGAGAATGGGGAATGGGGGAAGGGAGAGGTGGGAATGGGAAAGACAGTGGAAGGAAGGGGAGGAACTTCCCTGTGCTCATCATGAACACACGACCAGGGAAGCCCCACATCACGTGAAACCAGAAGAATGGAATGCATGCCTGTAATCAGCACTGTGGGAGGCCGAGACAGGAGGATTGCAAGTTCAAGGCCAGCCTCAGCAATGGTGAGGCACTAAGCAACTCAGTGAGACCCTGTCTCTACATAAAACACAAAATAGGGCTGGGATGTGGCTCAGTGGTCGGGTGCCCCTGGGTTCAGTCCCCAGTACCAAAAAAGAAAAAAAGAATGAGAAGTTACACTCCATGTGTGTATAATACGCCAAAATACACTCTGCTTCCATGTTTATCTAAGAAGAACAGATAAAGGGAAGGAAAAGAATTAAAAAAAAAAACAGTAAGGTGGCTCACGTGGCTGCACACCGCGGCTCTGCCTGCACTGCGACGGAGTTCTTTCCCCCTTCCCGGTCGTCCTCAGCACCAGGAGAGGGCAGCTCCAGGAGCAGCCACGTGGGCCCTTCTGAGCAAGTGAAGAGGGTCACTGGGAGGAGCGTCCCGTCTCCAGGGAGAGGAAATCCTTGTCACTGAGCCACCCGGCCCCAGTTCCTCCTTTACCCTTTGCTAAGCTGGGCAGTGGCCCCGCCTGGCCAAGCTCCTCAGTGTTGTGTGGTGAGATCGGCAGCGACCACCTAAGACACGGGCTTGGCCTCACCTAGCTCTGCCCTGCGGACTGTGTGGACAAGGCACTGATGGACCCCAGCAGTGCACTGGGGCCTCCCGGGCCATGGAGGTGTTGGCAGTGGAGGTTGCTGGAAGCCTCAGGGAAGCTGCTCAGCGGCTCCTCCAGGGTGGACGGGGCAGGAACAGGAGGCCAGACACCTCACTAAGCCTGAGTTGTCATGGGAGCTATGAGTGACAGCGCCTATGGTCTGGTGAGGCCGGAACCCCAGACTGGAGGCTGGACAGGACTGTGCAGACCACTGTCTTGCTCTCCAGCTCAGGACCAGCAGCGCCATGTCCCAGAGGCACCATGGGCACTGCCAAAGCCCAGGGGGTCCGTGCCACATTCTGGAGCCGCTTTTAAGCCCCCTGAAATTTTAAACCCACTGAAATCTAAGAACACAGATGGCCAGGAGGTCCAGACCCCAGACCTCATGTGGCTGTGCAGACTCACTGCCACCGGGCCCTGGGCCTGGGTGTGGGGCTGAGATGCAGCAGAGCATGCCGACCTGCGGGTGCCCAGCAGCAGGGTCCCCGTGTGCCGACTCCTCAGCACACCGCCTTGCTCACGGGCTCAGCTGGTGACAGAGCATGCTCACAGAGAAGACAGGCCCGCTGGACTTCTGGGCTGCACGGCGGCCCCGCTTTGCCACCTGGCTGTGGGAGGGCGTGCAGGTACCGTGCTGGGGGGCATCGGGCTCCAGCGCTCTGCAGCTGCCTGCCTTAGAAAGGGTGGGGGCCAGGGCATGGTGTGCGTGACCAGCCTGAGTAGAGAGGACCTCGGGTGGAGATCTAGGCCACGCGGGCCCAGGACGGTGTGGTGGGCCGGGCAGCAGTCATCCCGCACAGGCCACAGACGTGTCTGTGGAGCTTCTGGTATTAACCTGGTGGAAACCCACGGACAGCCAACCTCGAACCAAGGCTGCCGGCCGCTCCACCACCTCACTCTCAGCCTGGTTGCGAGGTGCAGAGTGATGCAGTGCCCAGTGATATTCACGCAAGGCACAGCTCAGCAATCTGGCATGGCCCGAGGGCAGCCAAGTGCGGATGCCACGGTACAGAATTAGATCCCAGATCAGGGTTAAGGCAAGGACACAGAGCTGAGCTCTGCCCAGCCCTGCCCAGCAGGCAGGTGTTAAGCAAGACACTCTGGGTGCCTCACGGCATTCAGTAAATACTTGTTGATTAATTGATTGACTTCCTGATTGACAAAAGTGCCCCCGGGAATGCCGAGCCCGATGACAGGCTCTGACGTTAGCTCTATAAATGTCAGCAGCTCAGGCAAGTCTCAACATCTGCTTGCTACCTAGGATCCTCAAGTCGACAACACAGAAAGTAATCACTTGCCCACAGCAAAGAAGAGAAGCTTGAAAAACGGTGAGATGATGTTTGAACTCCGAGGCTCCCTCTTCAATCAAGAGGCGTGACTGCAGCTCCTGCAGGGGCCAGAACTGGAGGCCTCAGCTGTCAGCCTCCCAAAAGGAGAGACAGAGGGCACCTCCCGGAGCAGAGCACAGGGTGCGCCAGGCCCAGGAGCAGGCTGCGCGGCAGGGCTGGGGGCTGGCAGAAGCTGGGACGCTGTGCCACATTGGCTGAGGCTCCTCAGGGTTCTTCGGCCCAAGCCTCCCCAAGCCCTGGACATCCTCTTCCATCAGTGGTTCTTAGCTGAAGGGCACATGGTGCCCACCAGGGAGCCTGAGCCAGCGACCTCAGCCAGGGCCAGGAAACTGCAGCATGGCTGCAGACCTGGCGCTCTCGAGCAGGTGGAGCAGGACCCTGGTCCCCACCACCCATCAGGCTGCATATGGGTTGGTGCAGCAACCAGCAGCACTTGACAAGGTGCCCTGGGCCTCGCGTGGCAACCTCCAGCTCTGCCCTGCTCAGGGTCTCCAGGACCAGGCGCTGCCAAGCACTTACCAGGCCCCCATGTGCCAAGCATTAACTGACGGCACCAAGTGTGCACAAACTACTGCCAGCCAGGCCCCCGGCGGGACCTGCAGGGCGTAGGACAGTGTACACGGGAGAGCAGGCCCTGCTGCAGATGGAGTGGGCACCCAGTGACCCGAGGCTTTGGGGGACATGGAGGGAGGCAGTGCTGCTCTGTGCCTGCCAGACAGGATGCAGAAAGCAGCGGAGGGCAGGGCAGGAGGGGCACGCCAGTCCTGGCCGCTTTGAACAACAGGATGACGTGTGACTTGGTTCTGAAGGTGACAGGCGTGTGATTTTCAGCAGGGAATGGAAAAGGATGTGTGTTTATTGATTTAATAGATATTTACCTAAACATCATTCTTAGGCGCCAACGTACTCATAGGACACAGAACTTAACCGCGATGGTAGATGCTGTGGCTCGCCCCTCTCCCATCCCGTCTCCCAGCTCATTTTGGAAGGAGCTAATGTCACCAGTTTCTTTCATATGGGAAGGACGATTTGGGAAAACAGCTAATGGCCAGATACTGGCTGGGCTGGAGTTGGGAAGGGAGAGGCGTCTGGCCAAGAGCAGAGGAGAGCAGCCGCCTTAGGCGGCAGGGGGAGACTCTGGAGGGCCCTCCACAGCCCTTTCGCTGGTGAGCGAGTCAAGGGCCCCGGGGTTTGGAGCTGAGCCTTCAGGAAGGACGAGGAGGAGGAGCCTTTGTGGACAGAGAGGGGAGGCCATGTGGAAGGACAAGCTGTTGGGGATGGCCCGGGACGGGACAGCAGTCCACGGGAAGGCCAGGCAGCTGAAGGACAGGCTGGAGGGGCAGCACCCAGCACACGGAGAGGGGACAGCTGTGGGACTGTGCAGAACATGCAGAAGACCAGGACGGACACTGGAGTCCCGGGGAAGGAGGGCGTGGAGGGCCCACAGAAGTGGGGAGCGCAGAGTGTGCTGCCGGCAGTGAGGGAGACTCAGAGGAGGGTGGCCCAGGGGTGCCTCCGCCTGGCAATGGGGACGGGAAGGTAAGAAGGGCCGAGGAGCAGGGGGGCCTGGCGGGCAGGGTCTGGAGGTGGGGCCGCCACAGGCCGGGCCCTTCTCCTGCGAGAAGCCTGGCGGACGGACAGGACAGGGCTGGAGAGGGGAAGTGCAGGGGCCCAGGGTGGAGGGGAGGCAGGGTCTGTGGGAAGCAGGTGCTGGCGGGCTGAGGGGCCCTTAGGGAAGGAGGCCGGGAGCTCTGGCCTGCCCGCTGGCGCCACCTGCCTTCCAGAGGGAGCCAGTTCACATGCTGAGGTTTGCAGAGAGCAACTCCACCAGATAAGGACTTGGGAGAGGAAGGGGTTTCCAAGGGGCCCTGAAGATCCCACAGAGCTTCCACTGTGCAGCCGCCCACCAGCTCCAGATGGCTTCCAGGTCCTTCCTGTTCCCCTGTCCAGTCTCACCAGGGCTCTGCTGAGGGGCTGACTTCTTGGATATCTGGGAAGTGTAGTGGAGAGCTGTTGTGGTCCTGCTCTGGCCCATAAGAGGAAGCGAGGAGGACGGCAGCCGCCGGGCACATGGGTCCCGGACTCGCTTGCTGGTGTGCTATTCAGGCAGCCATGCAGTGACCCTGAGAGCCTTTTGACACCACTTCACACTGGCTGCTCCCTCGTGGCCTATTCAGCACTATGAACCTGCACGGGTACTCACAGTGTGTCGGGGACCAGGGTGAGTGGAGTCGGCCGGCCTCTGTGCTGGAGGCCACTGCTGTGACTCTCCAATGACAGGGCAGCAGCCATCTCAGGCCCCCTCCCTGTAGCTTCTTGCCCACCCTAGATTTCCTCAGGCCAGGAGAGCGTGAACCTCGGGTTCCCAAGGGGGGCCCACCTGCAGACCAGCACGACCGGCCCCTGACCTGGGCTGCACTTTAGTTTAGCTTGTGTCTGACGCCATCCTGGACCATTTTTAACAGCACTCCAATCTATATGGAATTAACCTGTCCTACGAAGCTGGGCTGCTGCGGCCTCCGGCAATTGTGCCATGTAGGAAAACAGCACACACATTTAGAAGCGGACAGTTATTCCTGCGTCCCTAGACTTGAGAGGGCTCCCCAGGGGTGCCTTCTCTTGGTTTCTGGTTTGATTCAGAGTTGCAGTGCCCAGGATGCCAGGCTGCAGGTGACGCCAGGCTGCTCTGCCAGGGCCATGCTGCCCCCAGGTGGCCGTATGACAGTCATTCTCCTCTGGTCGCAGACCTGGCTCCATCCAGACCTGTGTGACTGAAGCTGCAACTCCTGAGCTAAAATAGTCCAGTCAAGTCCAGGTACCAGTATGAGAGAGGACTGTGCTTCTCCCCAGGTCCAGCCCCTCAGGCTTGGGCAGCGGTGCACAGAGACACCACAGGCTCTCTCTGCACCTGTGTGAGGCCGTGAGGACCAGGACATGGGGTCCTGGGCTGAGCCAGCTCCCTCACGCCCTCGGACACCGTCGTCAGCTCCTCCAGGACAAGCCTAGACATCCTGCCGTACAACCAGGGGCCCATGACTGTTCAGAAGATGCGCCCAGGATTCTCAAAGGGGCGCCAGCAATTGCAGTGACTCATGCACCGTGGAGCTGATGGTGGAGGGCGCCACTCTGTGGGCTCTCTGGGACCAGCCGAGCCCTCCGAGGGTTAGGCTGGGCTCCCCAGCTGCTCATGGAGGAGGAGGAGACGCCCGTCTCAGGCAGCAGGCTCAGGACTCCACTGGGTTCTTCCTGCAGAGCAGTGGGCAGGGCAGTCGCCGGGCTGCAAGGCCACTCAGTGTGATGGGGAGGGGACACTCACACATGGCACTGTCCTCTGCAGCCCTTGCTGTCTCTGGAGAGCCGGGTGATTCAGGTCGGTTATGAAGCCCCTCAGTGGTAACAGGCCCTTGGCAAGGACAGTGCAGCCCTCCTAAGCTGTTCTGGGTGCAGGGCTGAGCTGAGGGCCAGCGCACAGAGCTGTGTTCCTGGGTAGGGGCTCTCGGGTGCAGTGGGGACTCCCCAGAAAGGATGCTGTGCTCAGAAGCCTGGGGTTGGGAGTCAGCCCTGCCCACACCTCTGCGTGACCACAAGCCACTTAAACTTTCCAAGCTCAGCGCCCTCACCGACCAGCAGCCTGTGCAGAGGGGCCAGGGGGGCCGCCCGGGGTGCGTGGCGGGCTGGGAGGGAGGGAGGGTGGCTAGGTGGACACACACAGAAGCAGTTTCAGATGCCAGCGTGAGACGCCGGCTCCGAGCCAGCAGCAGCGAGGACTCTGGCTCCGAAGACCCCAGCGGGAGGCGTCAGGGTGCCATGGACGGCACGAGAGGCCGGAGGTGAGAAACGGCTTCAAAGCTGTGCCAGCCTGAAGGGCTGGGCCAGGGCCGGGGCTGGCCAGGGACAAGCCAGAGGAAGAGGAAGGAGATGTGAAAGCCACGCTGTGGACGCGCAGAGACTGGATGTGTGAGTGGCAGCAGCAGACGGCCAGAGTCACGGCGATGTCACTGCAGAAACAGGGACTGAGAGGGGACATCAGCTTTGGAGGACAAGCCCCAAGATCCCAGCCCTGCTCGCCATGCCCAGTACTGACTGTGTTTGAGGGTTGTGCTGGCATTCAAGCAAAGGACACGTCCGAGTGAGAAGAGGAGGCAAAGGAGAGGTGGGGCCACATCCAGCGGGTACAGAGGCGGGAGAGGAAGACGTGACAGCGCAGCGTGAACAGAGAGGGAGGTCAGCCCGCTGATGGGATCCACGGTTCTGCGGAGCACTGTGGGCCAGGGACGGCCAGGCGCCAGAGATGGGCTAGAGCAGACAGAGCACCGCCCTTGATGTGGGTCCCCTGGGCAGCCTCTGCATGGGCGCAGGAGCTGCGATCTGAGGCCTCCGAGGACAGGGCCAGGCGGGGGCTTCCCTCACCCAGGGAAGGGCGGCAGCCCACGGGGCGCTGGAACCCACCCCCCAGGGAAGGCCCCCAGGAAAGACCCCGGGTTACAACGGCCCCGTCTCGCTGCGGCACTCTGAGATTTAAGTCCAGGTCCCACTGTGCAACGGGACGGTGATGCCCAGCTTGCCTGGCTATGAAGAAGCCGGAAACCTAAGCCAGGGCCCGCAGACGCCGCTGCTCTGGAACACCTTCTGGGGCAGGATGCGGGTCTCGCCGTGGCTCGCCACACCTGCATGCTCAGCCATGGACGAGTGCAGCCTCTTCAGCCTTTATGTGACCTCAGGACCCAGCTGGGCCTCTCTGTTATGATTCTAAGTAAAATCCCAAAGTGGGGCCAGGGCTGTGGCTCAGTGGTAGTGCGCTTGCCTCGCATGCGTAAGGCACTGGGTTCGGTCCTTGAGAACCTGGTGTGGCTGCTGTGGTCGGTGGGCAGCTTCAGTGGAGGGGCTGACAGCTCTGGGGAAGCGAAAGCCCTTGGCAGGATGCTCCCTGCACTTAGGGAGGAAGTTCCCAGGGTGGTGGCCAGTGCTGACGGGCACAGGGCTCAACCACCCCAGTCACCACAGCAGAAGCCACCAGGTGTCACGAGCAGGGCTCTGTGGCTTCCTTACACGCAAAGCTCAGGGTGCCCATGCCCAAATCTCTAAGAGTTCGGATGACATGTGAGCCACCCTCTGAAATGCAGAGGAAGCCTGGAATCTGAGGCACTGTGATCCTCTGCTAAGGGATGCGCAGGAGATAGGTCTTTCTCTCTTTCTCTGTAAAAAATAAGGCCTGTGAGGTGATGGCCGTGGTCACAGGGTAGAACGGAAGAAAAGAGGTGCAAGCCAGGCCCTCACTCAAGTCCCCACCCTCTACTCCACCTGCTGCATAGAAGACTGCGTACAAGGAGGGAAGGCAGGAGGGTGGCGTGGACCCGATCCCTTGATGTCCCCAAGGCTTACGTGCTGAAGGTTGGTCCCCAGTGCGCCATGGTCCAGAGGTGGGGCTGGGCAGTGACTGGACCCTGTGTGCTCTGGCCTGGTCAGTGCATTAGCCCATGGATGGCTGAATGGACTACTGGGAGGCATGGAAACTGCAGGCACTGGGGCACGACGGGGGACGTGGGTCACTGGGCACGTGCCCTGGAAAGGCACTTCTTATTCCTGGTCCCTTCCTGCCCCAGCTTCCTGGCTGCCATGAGCTGAGCAGCGACCCTTCCACACACCCTTCCTGCATGAGGTCAGGCCCAGAACAATGGACCAGACCACAGACTGAACCTCTGCAACTGTGAACCCAAATCAGTCCTCCCTCCCTCAGGTTGTTTCTCTCGGGTGTTTTGTTCCGGGAATGAAACGCAGACCAGCACACGCGATACCCAACTCATTTCCAACTTTCAAAGGAAGGACACTGAAAGCATTCAGCACCCGTCACATAATGGAAAATAAACAGCCTCAGAGTTCAGTAGCATCCCCATGGTCATACAGCTGGACGCGAGAGACTCAGAGGTGTGCGACTTAAACATGACGTGAGTGGTAGAACTTTGGCACCTGGGTTCTACCTACATCTGCCAACGTTACACGCCGAAGTGCTGAAGGACCCGAGTCAGCACCTAAGGCAGGTCTGTTCCGCCCTTAGGGCTGGACAGGCCAGCCCCCAGCTAACCTAGAGGGGATGTTGGGGGAAAAAAATGTGCGTGAAGTGTTGTTCTCCCAGAGAAGGGGGCAGGGCTTGCTCGGAGGCTCGGGTCTCCTTGCGCACCTGTGCCTAAAGGTCATTCTATCTCCCTCCTGTGTCTGAGGACGGGATTCATGCAGCGGAATGTCCGTGGAGGCTGAAGATCTGCAGTCCAGCCGCCCAGGTGTCAGGACTGGTGCAGAGTACTGTGCGGGTCCCAGGGAGGGCGGCCCTCCGCCCCCACAGGGCCCGGGCATCGCTGTGGAGCTTTCCTGTCAGGCCCCTCCACAGGAAGAGCAGCTGATTTGATTCCTGGACAGTTTGAAGGCCACCGGGCATCATCATCACTATTATCTCTCTATCACATTTTGGGCCACTGTTTTTGTAGGACCATGGTTACTGATTAGAAGAGGCAGTGCTAGTCCATCCTTTCCCTAACCGTTCGAGTGGCTGGGCCCAGAGGCAGAGGGCTCGCGATGCATCCAAGGAGGGAGCAGAACTTCTCAGGGGACCTGGCTGGCTTCTGCTCTCCAGGCCAGCTGTCCAGTCTATGAGTCACCCTGATTCCCAAAGATAAGGGAGTGCCAGCTCAGCCTGAGGTCTAGGTCTCGCTGCCCAGTCTTGTCAATGCAAGATGGTGACTTCAACATAGAACTCAGAAGGAGGGTGGGGCCTGTGGGGCAGCTCCAGCCACAGCCTCCAGCTGTGAGATGGACACCCAGCCCTCTGCTGCTCCAGCCATCAACCTCCAGAGCTGTGAGGTGGACACCCGGCCCTCTGCTGCTCCAGCCATCAACCTCCAGAGCTGTGAGGCGGACACCCGGCCCTCCACTGCCTCAAGCCATCAGCCTCCAGAGCTGTGAGATGGACACCCAGCCCTCTGCTGCTCCAGCCATCAACCTCCAGAGCTGTGAGGCGGACACCCGGCCCTCCACTGCCCCAAGCCATCAGCCTCCAGAGCTGTGAGGTGGACACCCGGCCCTCCACTGCCCCAAGCTATCAGTCTCCAGAGCTGTGAGATGGACACCCGGCCCTCCACTGCCCCAAGCCATCAGCCTCCAGAGCTGTGAGGTGGACACCCGGCCCTCCACTGCCCCAAGCCATCAGCCTCCAGAGCTGTGAGGTTGACACCCGGCCCTCCACTGCCCCAAGCCATCAACCTCCAGAGCTGTGAGGTTGACACCTGGCCCTCCACTGCCCCAAGCCATCAGCCTCCAGAGCTGTGAGGTGGACACCCTGCCCTTCACTGCCCCAAGCCATCAGCCTCCAGAGCTGTGAGGTGGACACCCGGCCCTCTGCTGCTCCAGCCATCAGCCTCCAGAGCTGTGAGTGGACACCCGGCCCTGTCTGTCTGGAGAATGTTGAGCATAGCCACCAGCAGGATGGGCCTGTGCTCTGGAGTCGTGGGTTGGCTTTGCTCTCGCCTCTCTTCCAGCTTAAGGGTCACACACTAAACGTCTGTCAGTGGAGCGGAGCAGGTCCACCTGTTAAGCCTGAGAAGCTGGGTGGGCGCAGACCCACCCTCCCGCCAACTAAGAGCAGGTTGCACTTTAAGGCCACCCAACTCCCTCCTAAAGGGTCCGCACAGCTGGAAAGTCCAGGGGGCAGGGTCACCAAGAGAAAAGACAAATGAGAAGCTCCTCATCGTCTGGAACTTACATGGGATCTTCCCTGGGAAACAAAAGTGATCTTCGATTGTCCCCCTTCATTTATGCCAAGGAGTGTCCAAGCACCCACTGTGTGCTGCAGCTTCTGGGTGAACAGGTTCAGCATATCAGAGCCTTCCTGGATGCAGGGGACTTTCAGCAAGGGAGAACTAAGTGGTTGTCAAACATTTTCTCCAAACCAACCTTCTCAGTGACAAAGTGGGTTTTTTAGCTCCGTATGTCTGTATCTAACTCTGGCCTCTTTCTTAACCAGTTTGGAATTGAAAAGACAGACAAGGTTTTTCATTACATTCCCTAAGATTTCACAGTGTTTATATATAAATGTCTGTAGAAATTAATCTCCTAAAGCTTGCTCTTAAAATATCCCTGAGCACAATCAGATTCTTACCAGCCCCGTTGGGGTGCATGTGGCGGGCAGTGTAGGGTGTTCTAGCCGTGTCAGCCCCCGTCTCACAGCTAGTGGCTGGAGCAGTCGGCGCTGGTGGAGGAGACGGAAATGAGCTGCCTGAGCAGGAGACGACCCTCCTCCACGTGGACCTGTGGACCTGCCCTGCGGACACTCTGGGCTCAGCTCTTGAGAGGCTGGGGCCTCCATCAAGGCTGCTATGGAAAGGTCACCAAAGGCCCAGTTGTGAGCCACACAGTACAGCCTCAGTGACTTAATCCTGGAAAATGTCTACGCAAACAACCAGGAAACTAATTACCCTGGCTGTAGCATGGTGAAGATGTTACCAAGGCTTCAACAGTCAGAAGTGGCTTCCCTGTTATCACGGAGCCTGTGGGGACTTCCAGCCAAGCCCTGGTGTGGTCTCTGTGTTGTGAAAACATACTCTTGGTAACCAAGTTGCCAAATAGGGTCGCTGTGTTCCAGCTCATTAAATATCAGAGCCCCGCCTCAGACACCTCCTTGGTTCTGGAGGACAAGTTGCACAGCTGTCCTGACACAAACCAGAGCAAGACCAATTTCCTCCTGGAGTCCCCATCTACACTAGCAAAACCAGGGCAGGAGCACCTGGAAGAAGGCCACCATGTCATCACAGACATGGCTGTGACTGGAGCTGCTGGTTAGGGTGAATGCAGGCACACATCAGATACAGGGGAGGCATCGGGCTGTTAGAGGTACGCAGAAGGAAAAAGAGGGTTACGAAACATGTTCTGCTCCATTAAAGTACCGAGAGACCGAACTTTCCTAACGCCTGTGTCATTGGTCCTGATCAGAAACCATCAAGGGGCTCTTGATTGACCCTGGAAGCACAATCTTTGGAAATTTTTCAATAAAACATGTATCTGTTTCACACAAAGCCATGAGCGCCTTGCAGAGAAGTGCAGTTTGTTCCTCTGCACGTCTGCGCCTGGCACATGGATGACGTTTGATGTGTGCTTGCTAAGAGGGTGCATCTGCTGGCAGTTCAGGAGCACAGCAGGGTCCAGGAGGCACTTCGGTAGACGGTTAACAGATCACAAGCACACCTCAGGAAGGCTCTGGGCTGTCGGCTGTTAAACTTCTCTGTCATTACGCAGGGGTGGAAGTCCCGCAGAAGGAGCAGACATGGCCCTGATGCTGCTGACCGAGGCGAATGAACTGTGCAGGCCTCGCTCGCGCCCGATGCTTGAATGCAAACAGAACCCCTGGAGGCAGCTCTACTTTGCTGCATTCCAGCTTTTAAAGAAGTGGCTTCTCATCTGAGAGCATGTGTCGGCACTTCTGATTTTTTATGTTCTAAAAAATAACTGACATTTTGTTTAAAAAACAACTTGTAACCAATTGCCAAACAAAAAGCCATTTCCGTATGTTGGTGATGTCATACAGAACACCCAGAGGACTCTGGAGACCCCACTCACAGGAGCACACAGCTCATTGGGTTCCAAGCCATCAGCTGCTTCCCTGCTGGGGTCACCCTTGTGATAGGCCAGCAAGCACTAGCCATCCTGGCCGCCCGTGGAGAGCTGGCCTTCCGCAGGTGCAATGCTGTCCTTGGAGCAGCAGAGGGCAGTGAAGTCCCTGCTGGCCAGTCGCACAGCCCTCTCCAGCCAGGAGACACTGAGCCCTCAGGACAGTTTCCACTTCAAACAGGCTCCTGCAGGAGGCGACAGACAGCTCTCCCGCGGGGACGCAGCTCTGGAGCACAGGACACTTCCCCAGAGAGCCAGGAGACGTCCACACGGCACCTCAGGCCTTGCAGTTCAATTCGACATACAGAGAAGCGTCTGAGAGCAGAGTTCTCCATGGCACACGTGGTCTAAGATGTCCCTGCGTGGGACATCAACACGGTGGTGAGCCGCAGGAGACGTGCTGTGCGGATGTCAGCTAGATCCTGAGCGACACCAAGGCCCGGCGCCCGGGGCTCTGCAAAGGCCAGAACCTCGGCCTGTCCCCTAACCCCCGCTGTGGGGTGGCTTGCTTGTGGCCCCACCCTGCCCCACGCCCAGAGCTAGACTTGAGACAGATGTATCTGTCAGGCTTCAGGGTCGAGCAGGAGGTTCCAGTGGGTCTGATCTTGCCTCTGCAGGAGTTTGTTTTTGACTTTGAGTGGCATCCTCTAGTGAGGAGCACAGAGGCCCAGTTGTGCGGTAGGCTTGGATTTGTGAAATCCAAGTCCCACAGGGTCCACCTCGGGCTCCGAGCACAGCCTCGCAGCTGTGACATGCTTTTCTCTCTCCTCTCTCTCCCCTCTTGACAGGACTAGGAAGGCAGGGTCACCGTTTCTTCCATCTTAGCCCAAGTTGTCTGTCCTTGAGCACACAGCCACCACAGGAAGGAGATGTGCCCAGAAGATCTAGGAAGTGACTGTCTCCCACTTTAACGAGTGAATTTCAACACGCCATCCAGGCATGCCTGGAATGGAGTCTTCAAGTCCTCTTTAAAAACCCTTCTATTTTCCCTGATGTGCAGAATCACAGTCTGGGGACAAGAGTTCCCTGTGCTTTCCTGTGCTAGCAAAGCAAGAAATCTTTTCCTTTTTCTCAAAACTGTCCTCCTTACTAAATTGACATTGGGGACAAGGACTGAGCTTTCAATAGCAAAACCTTCATGTCCTTCTCCATCCTGGCCCTGGAGTGAGTTGAGACATGCTGTTGCCACCATGACTTCTGCAAACCCACCCAGTGCAGCCCCCTTCCTTCCAAGAAGCCCCGCACTGCATGGTCAGGAACTTCACTAAAGGGACTAGCAGTGCCGTGTCCTCTCAGAGCCGGGGCTTCAGCTTGGAAAACCAGTCACTCCCTTTCCACACTGAGCTGGAGGTGCGGGCATGTGCGTGTAGACTGGGACCCAGTGCAGGGAAGAGAGCAGCCAATGACATAGCAAGGACCTAGGAGAGGCGTCTCTGTGGAGCCTGAGCGGGGCAGCGTGGTTACACCACACCCTTTGCCTCTGTGAGTCAGTCTGTTGGAGATCTGAGCTCTGGCCGGTCTCAAGGCCTCCGCTGAGATCACCCTGACCCTGCGGCCACTTCTCCCTTCTTTGAAGAACACGCTCTGAGCTCCTCCTGGGACCTTTGGCTTCGGTTTCCCCTGGGCGGTTTCTCAGCCAGCTGCTTTGTTCCAAGTCTGTAGTCTTTCAAGTCTAGGGTTGGCTGAGATCCAGGAGCAAATTCTTCTAAGGCCAAACAAGGAAATGCTCAAAGAGACTTGGAAACCAATCATGAAGAACGCTACTTATCTTACTTGAAGGTCAGCTCACGGTGTCAGGCTGTCCACCAAAACCAGACCTCCTGTGGATTGGGGTCTTCCTCACACAGCCTTCCTCGCTCACCAAGCTCAAAGGTTGCTGGCGAGTCCACCTTTAAGGAGACTCTCCCTTCGTTGAGGTGTATGTAAGAGGTTTCAAGCCAAATCAAGGGCACCCCCTGCAGAGGCTCTGCTGTACAAACTAATCAAAATGCCATCTCCTCCATGATTTCCTGAGAAGATGGCCAATCCCTGAGGCCACTGCCCAGGCTGAGCAGGGACACAGAGAGGGCACTGGCCTCCTGGTATGGAGGTTATCCAGCAGAAGTTCTCAGGAACTGCCCTGGTTGGGAGCTCCCCTGGGCTTGCTCTCCAGCTGAGTTGGCCAAAGAGGCCACAAAGCCTGCGGTCACGGCTGAGTGGAGCTCTGCTCCGTGTGAGGATAGGGGTGCCACCTGGAGTGAGTGGGCTCTGAGCACGGCTGCTGTGTGGAGACCCAGGCCAGGGCTTTCAGGGTCCTTGCCCCTAGGCCCCAGCATCGGAGGCAAAGCAGAGCTGCAGGGTCCACTCAGTCACCAGGAACTCCATGAGCCACCCCAGGGTTCCTCCCCAGGATGTTGTGGCCCCAGAGGAGAGGGGTTGGGGGAGGCAGGGAGAGGAGAATGGATAGCCGGCGGTAGGGCGGGTGACGAGGGCTTTGATCTGAAGCTCAGTGGCTGAGTGACCCCTCGTCCCTGTTTTCTGAAACATCAGTGGGAGTAATCACACTAGCCATGTCACTCTGAGTCATTAGTCAGTCCTGCTGACAGTGCACTGTCTGGAACATATCAAGTGTACTCAAAGGTTAGCTACCATTACTGCTATTTTAGGTCATGGGATACAGAGGGACAGGACGCACCTATTGTGAGAAAGCTCCTTAACTCTGCTTTAGCAGGCTCACAGAACAGGGAAGAGCAGGGACTCAGGCATGCAGGGACCCAGCCCATCCATCCACCCACATCTACCTGGGCTGCACAACACAGAAGGAACAGTCCCTTCCTGGAGGGAGCCAGTGGGCCTCGCTGGCCACGCCTGCAGGCTGGCTTTGGTGCACCGCCTGGAAGGAAGCCTTGCTCCCTCATGGTTCTGCATAAATGCCAAGGCAGTCTCTGCCCCTCAAATCTCAGGGATCTTCAGATCTCCATCAGGTCTCCTGGCCCCGGCTTCCCTTCTCCAGGCAGTCACAGAAAAGCCCCTGCCTGGGTGCTGGCGGGTGCAGAGGGAGCTGAGATAAACCAATTCAAACAAGCCTCTGGCTGTGCTCTCCCCGACCAGTGCAGAGGGGAGGGAGGGTCTGCCTTTTCGGTCTCCCTAGAGAGTCCACAGTGTGATCTGCCTGCAGGGTGACCTGAGCACCCAGGAGGAGAGCGGAGGAGGATGACAGAGAGATTCTCAATAAAATGCTTTCTGTTTCCTTTCTCATTCTGGCAGCCAAGGAGGTTGGAAACCTTAGGCCGAGGTTGCATGGACCTGCTATCCTGTGAGCCCCTCAGGCTGGCCTGCTTGTCCTGTCAGACAAGCTCTCCAGGGTGTGCCAGTCTGCCCCGGGCAGCAGCATCCCTCTACCTTCGCCTAGCACCCCACACACACTGGAGTACAGATCTGCAGGGGCAAGACTAGAGCCTCTTGGACCCATGGGGCTATTTCCAGTGACCACAGGCCCCGCTTACAGCAGATGCTGAGTGAATGGATCAGGGGTTCTAGACACGTGAACGCATGGGACCCAGCTGCCCTCTGAGCAGAGTCGGTCTGGGACACAAAGGGCCCTTGTCCTGGGCCCCAGGATGAGTTCCCACAGGATGATGGGCCTGAACTTGAGCTTCAAGGATGCATGAAGACAGTGAGCCAGACACTAGGGTCCAGTGAGGTGAGCCTGCGGTGCAGGGGCAGCCAGGAAGGGAGCAGGGGTGGAGACAGGCAGGCAGAAGACAGGTGTGGGGCCAGCAGAGTGGGAGGGCCTGGGGCACCAGCAGGCCCACAGCAGGAAGGCACATGGTCCTCTGGAGTTCACCACCGAGTGCTCCTATGACCCCTGGCACGCAGTTGAAGCTTTTGCAAGCTTTGGATAGCTCCATACGGGAGGCAGAGGGCAGACAGGGGTGTGGGAGAGGAGAGGAGGAGCTGTGCAGGGCGAGGGGTTGTGCCCCGCCAGAGAGGAACGAGCTGCAGAGATACAGGGTGCCTCCGAAGGCAGACAGAGCTGCTGCTGTGCCAAGGACACCGGGTGCTGGCGCTGGCCTCAGTGGGACCTGAGTGGGTGTGGCTCTGATCTCAGCCAGATCTCAGGGATCAGCAGGTTTCCTTGGGACTTGCCCCAAGCTCTAGATCTGGTCCAATGGACCAGAGGCAGGGTGAGCAGTGGGGACGGTGGGTCTCCCTGAGGCAGCCCTGCATCGCGGGACCGCCTGGCACCCCTTGGCCAGCCTTGTGGAGGTGCCCATTGTGGAGGACGGAATGCCCCCAGCACAGCTCTGGCCTCTGTGTGGCTTCCAATGTGCCTGCAGGCAGCAGCTGGCCGTGAGTGTGAGTTTCCAGGTCTTTCTGCGAAAGGCTTTCTGCAGGTTGTTAGGATCTAAGCCGTGTCCCACAGTAAAGGTTTTAGGGTCTCTGGAAATAAGTCACATTTAATTGTACTGATAAAAAAGCCAGTTGACCCTCCCTTTCCTATGTATTTGATCAACGGATGGAAAGAATAAGTAAAATCTTATTTTTTTGAAGTTACAAGTGCAAATCTTAGGAAGAAATTTAGGAGCCAGGTCTAAACACAAAGATCCAACGTTGTGAGTTCTTGGAGATTCATTCAGCATCGAAACTGCAGATACTGGCCAGCTGTTGTAAGTCAACCAAAATGGCCATTGGCCTGATATCCTGTGGGAAGATGTCCCTCAGCTAACCCACCGTGACTGTTGTTTACCCTGGATGGAAACACACTTAGGCAGGGCAGAAACCCCTGCCCTGCACCCTCCTCTGATGGGATTGGTATTTTCCTAGTGGAAAGTACTTGATTTGAGGAAAAAAAAAAAAAAAAAGTTCTCTGCCACCGAAAGTGCTGCAGAACTTCCTCCCTGGAATCCAGTCAACAACTGAATTCTCTCCGCTGTCTCTGCAATGTCTCTCCCTCCCTTGCCTCTGCCCCTCGGGGGATACAATGTGCCTCCCACACAGTGGCCACACCCGCAGGCTGGCCCTCCTCCTGGCCTTGCAGCCGTCTTCTGGACACGCAGATCTCACAGTCCCCAGGGCCAGCATCATGGCTGATGGGCCCTGAGAGGGAATGTGTCCATCATGCTCCAAAGACATGGCCTGCCAACAAGAGGAGGACGCGCTGAGGACCGTTTCCAAACATGGAATCAGCCTGGATCACTCAGGGCCGAGGGAGCACTGCCAGTTCCGCTTTGTAATCTCGCAGCAGATTTCCCAACCGCCCCCCGCGGTGAAAGGGAGCAAAGACGACTCTTACTTGGGCACTGGGCAGTTTCCTAATAAGTCAGAGGTGTAGGGAAGCTTGAGGATCTGAGGATTCCTCTGAGACCCTTTATAAGTAGGAAATGCACACGGCAGGACCACGTGTCCAGAGAGGAGACAGGATGCTTTCGCTATCGCTGTCCTCAGGCTCCTCGGCTGCGTCGTCTGTTCTGCTTGTTGCCTTCCCGGCTACTTTCATATGTGAACTTATTGCTGTGCCAGAAAATTTTTAGCTATTTGTTGATAAACGAAAGGAAACCTCCCTTCACGCCAGGCACAGACCATCCCAGCAACAGATGGACGGTCCTCCTGTGCTGGACGTGGCCGCAGAGTTCTTCCCCTTCACTGGCGCAGCACTTGCTCGACCATCCCTATTTTCTCCTCTAACTCTTGACAGCAGACTCCTACGGGGAGATTCCGGTCCCCCGTGAGCCCTCCTGCTCTCAGGACCCCCACTGCTTCTACGTGGAGGCTTGAAACCTCCAAGCATGTACATGCTGGCCTCCAGCCAGCTACTGCCAAGGCCAGTCTGTCCGCAGAGGGACAGGCTCAGGTAAAATCACACCTCCTGGGCAAGCTCCTGGGCAGAAGAACCAGGGCTGACCCTCGAGGAAGAAACACCCACCGAGCCAAGGCTGCTGAGAAAGGAGTTGGCCTCCCCGGTGACACCCTGCGGTGGCCCCTCTGCTGGCACCAGACACTTAGGAGCATTGCACCAGCCTCCGCTGCTGGGCGTGTGTGCGTGGGGGTCTGCCGGGGTCTGCAGGGGCTTTGCTGAACACACGGCAAGAACATACGGCCTCGCAGGGGTGCGCAGGTCTGAGGGAGGAAGTTCAGTAATCGCGTCAGACATACAGTGGATAGAAATGCCAGTGAGAGCCGAGAGGGCCCCTGGGAGCAGGGCAGCCACACTCTCAGTGTTGAACGGACACCTGAGCTGAGAAGACAGGTGCAGAGACAGGAGAGGATGCCAGCCCACGGGAGCACATGCGCCTGGCCCCGGTAGGACCGGCTCAGCACCACACATGAGCGGGTGGGCAGGGTGCTCTGGGAAGCCAGGGCTGGCGAGGTCAACTCAAGAGGCCTCTGTCTGACGGACACAGAGGTCTGAGACTCCCCGAGTGCTAACCTCCTGTGGCTGCTGGAACAAACGTCCACAGACCAGCTGTTTCCAGCAGCAAACCCTCATTCTCTGGTGGCTCTGGAGGGCCATGACCAAGGTGTTGGTACGGCTGCCGCCCTGGAGGCTGGTGGCAAATCTGCGCCCAGCTTCTTCTGCCTCCGTGGCCCTGTCATCCTCGACGGGGCCAAGCAGCCCTGGCACTCCCTGCTCTGCCTCTGGGAGCACACGGCACCTCCTCTACCATCAATCTGCACTCTCGTGAGGACACCTGCGTTGGGTTTAGGGTCCACCTGCAGAGTCCAGGATCTCTTCACTTAGTTCCCTTAATTAAGTCTGCAAAGACGTCTCTGCCCTAGTAAGAAAATCACAGGTCCAGGAATCAGGACGTCTACGTCTTTTTGTGGGTCAACCTACTTCTCCCAGAGAGAGTGCAGAGAAGATGAGGAGACAGCAGAGCCAAGAGACCCAACAGAGAGAAGCCAGTGACCAGAGGGCAGCGGCCCAGGGACCAGGGAGAGGACAGCGGCCCAGGGACCAGGGAGAGGACAGTGGCCCAGGGGACCAGGGAGAGGACAGCGGCCC
>CM053408.1:228598-246042 GCA_028644305.1 Xerus rutilus | reverse complement strand
GTACTGCTCTCCTGAGCTCATCCCAGGTTGGTCCACTGCCCAGTACTGCTCTCCTGAGCTCCATCTCAGGTTGGTCCACTGCCCAGTACTGCTCTCCTGAGCTCATCCCAGGTTGGTCCACTGCCCAGTACTGCTCTCCTGAGCTCATCCCAGGTTGGTCCACTGACAGGCACCCTCCACCCCTGACTTGGAGTGGGTGACACTGGAACTGTGTCATACATAACCAAGTAGAAGACCCAGGCCCAAACTGCTCATCACAGCATCTCGGACTGTAGGGGAGCAAGTTGGGGTTCTAAGGTCTGCTGTTGGTTGCAGCCCAGATCTCACTCCACACTCCGCCTTGCTCTCAACTCGGTCTTGGACCCAGAACCAGGGAATCCGGTGTGCTGCCTCCCGCTGGAGACACTCCTGCCAAGACATGGACGTGCGCCCCGGCTCGTGCTGGGTGGAGGTTGGATCCCAGGGGATCCAGCCAGGACTTAAACTCTGCCTAGTGAAAGTACATTCTCTAAAGCTTTGGTGCAGAGGTTGGCGAGCCCCACAAGCCACCTCACTGGACCTCCACCACTGAGCTGCCACCCTGGCCCTGAGGTGCGGGTTGGTCGTTGCTGCCCTGCCTCCAGGCAGTGGGCCCCTCCCTGCTCATCCCCTGTCCCGCCCTCCCTTGGCCCTGCACATCCAGCTTCCAGACAGAGGCCAAGGTCACTTCCATCTGGCTGGGCTGCAGCAGCCTCCTCATGCTCCTGCTCCCGTCCGGCCCCTACCTCTACCTCAGTCTCCCTCTATGGCCAGGATGCCATTTCTGAAATACATGCTCTTGGTGCTTTTCCTCTTCCAGGGCTCCTAGAATAAACCGCAGCCCACCTGCACGGGCAGTGTTCCACCTCGGCTCCCACTGCTCCCCGCCTCCTGCCCCTGCTCCTGCTCCCCTCAAGCTGCGACTCACACAGAGCTGCTTTCACTCTCTAACTGCTCCCTCTCCTCAGCATTCCCCCGCCATCCTGTCCCTGCCTTCCAGCCTCCAATTCCACATGCCGATCTCAGGAGGCCTGTCCTGACCCTCCTGTTCTGACGTCCAGGACGGGCGCTCCTTCCCCACCACCTGCGCTTGGCACTTTGCCTCTTGCTCCCAGAGTATCCCAAATTGTGTGGGTCCCACATGAGATCACTCGCCCCGTGAGACTGGGTCACTTCTGGCCTATTCAGAGTTGTGCCCCCAAGTCTAACAGTTCCTGACCAATAATCGGTGCTCCGTTCATGTGCACGCAGAGCAGGCTAGACCTCCCAGAACTGGGGTTCAGCAAACAGAGCCAAGTGTTCTGACTTTGTTTCTTCTTCACTTCATCTGACTGGCAAGAGGCCTAGGCAGACCAAATCCCCAGCTGGACACGGAGGCCAAGTAGATCAGGGCCGCCTCCCTCGTGCCTGCCTCTCCCGGCTATGGGCCGGTGCACCTGAGGCCCTGCAGACTGGCCAGGGCAGACAGTGTGACCCTCCCTGCCCACACAGGGATGGCCAGGGAGCCCTAGTGGGGCAATGGCCTCCACCCAGCAACCAGCTGACATGTCCCGGGGGACGTGAGCCTTCCAGGAGAGCTTCTGGGGCAAGCTCTTCTCCCAGAGGACCTGGTCCTACAGTCCAGTGCTCCAGTCTGGCTTTTCAGGTATGCCAGACACAAGGTCCCGATGCCTTCCCTGCCCTTTTCAGGGTCAGGCTGGAGGCAAGCGATCTTGAGGGGTGAGGTCATGTCTCCACTCGGACAAAGAACAGGTTTGCCACAGGCTTCTTATAAAAGCTGTGGCTTCTCTAAGCTTGGTGTCCCCCAGGATCTCATCATGACCTCTGTGGAGGCAGGGCAGACTTGCTGCTGTCCCTCTGCTCCAGAGGTCCTGCCTCATCAGGCTCTTTGTCTCTGACCCTGAAGTCACATGTGTTCTCTCTGAGTCTGAAACAGGAACAGTCCAGGCGTGGTTTGCAAGGACGGTCAGACCAGACCTGACAGGCCCCACGAGGCATCAGTGGAGAGGGGGAGCTGGAGCCCCTGGAATAGCACACAGCCTGCCCTTTGTTTCACCCCGCTTTCCAGAGTAAGGTCAGTAAGGTTTCCTAAAGGGAAACCCGATGGGGCTGGGAGGTGGTGGGGGACCAATCTGCATGTGGCATCCTGCTTATCTGGGCCGCAGCCCAGACTGGTGAGGTCCCTGAACATGACCTGAAGGCACATTGCAGGCAAAGCCTCCTCGAGGGTTTCCCTCCACAGTACCTGGGCATCCATGCCCCTAGCTCATGCCTCTTTTTTTCCTAATTCAGTTTTTTTCACTCATAATAGATGACCAACACCTATTATTTCTCCTGATTACTCAAAGGTGTAGAAGTCACTATTCATTGTGGATGAAGTTGTAACTTTTTAGAGGAAAAACAAAGCATCTCAGGAGCAGAAGTAAATATTACCATAGAACTAGAAGGATCAGGAGTGGCCAAGCTGGATTCCAGGATCCAAGCCACACGGAGCTCAGGGCTTCCCTTCTGGCCACCAGGAGCCCCGCTCCTGGTCTGGGCCCCGACTCCACCACCACTGCAGTGTGTGCATGGCCCGAGGCCCTAAAGAAGCCAGACCTCCCTGCTGAGCAGGCCTCGTGTGACACCAGCTCAGAGTTCAATCTGAATAAACCACCAGGAGAACCCCAGAGACCTACGCCCCCCAACCCCCGTGTGCACATACCGCAAGTGACTCACCATCAAACCGAAACCTTCATCAACTGTGACTGTGCGGAAGTGCCAAGCAGTTAATTCACACATTACGAAGCTCAGCTCCAGGCATTAGGCTTTCCCAGGCGGGCGGGGGTGAGGCAGCGGGCTTGCCCATCCTGGCGCCCACGGGCTCCTGCTCCCCAGCTGTCATGCGTGGATGCTGAGCTGTGCTTTCTGGGAGGTGCTGGGAAGCCTGGCACACCAGAGGAGTGTGGCAGTGGTGTGGAGGAAGCACACAGTGCCACTGAGCTCCACAGGTGGGTTTGCCTGGCAGCTAGTGTCTGCACTGACTAAACAAAAACCCACTTGCTCTCAGGGTCCTGACAGTAACAGGGACCAGATCAGACCCCAGCCAGTCAAGGCCTGGAAGCAGGGTGTTATGTTCTCATTCTGAGTTTTTCCTTTATAAAAAGTGGCTGACAGCGAGGAGATGGGAGACCCTGATGACCAGAAGAAGTGCTGCCCTCTTGGTAGGAGCACAGCTGCTCTTCAGGGAGACAGCTGCTGGCCTCCGCAGCACACAGTGGCTGGACTAAGCTGCAGATAACAATGCGTGAGTGCACATCCCTGACCCACGTCCAGCAGTTACAGACACCCTATCCCTGGAGGACAGGGTTCATCACCACCGGCCCAGGGCTGGCAGTGGTGTCTGGAGTGCTGTGGGGATGTCCTCTGAGAGGTGCTGGGCAGCTCCACAGCCTCAGGGCGGGAGCCATGTGCAGCCGACATCCAGGGCCCAGAGCATCTCCTGCTGTCCCTGTGCCTGTGCTCCGTGGCTGATGTGGCTGTGGATAAAGTGCTGCTGTTCTGGCTTGAAATTCCACCTGGAGGAGTCGCTGGGATGCTCAGCAGCAACCACTGTGTGCACCTGAAGCCCAGGCGGCCACTCTCAGCCCTGGGGCAGAGGCAAGGTGCCTCCAGGCTGGGACTGCCAAACAAAACCCCCACCACAGGGCTGGAACCATGATGCTCATTCCCCTAGCCTGGAGGCTGGCACTCAGAGGCGGGTGTCTCAGGGCTGGCTCCTCCTGAGGCTCTCCTGGGCCAGGGGTGCCCCTGCCCGCCAGTCTTCATGTGGCCCTCAGGTCCTCTCCTTAGGAGATCTGTCATGTTGGATCAAAGCCCAGCCTGAGGCCCATGTTCTAACTTGAAACCTCAAATCCCCAGGAGGTGGGGCCGTCACTCAACCCTCCACAGGGAGGCTGGGCAGACCCACAGCCAAGCTGCCGGTGGGTTCTCTCCAATTCACATAAGCACATGACCTGTCTGTGACACCATGTCCTTCCAGGTGGTGGCAGATTTTCCTCCTTCCTATGCCAAGAGGGTGGCAGAGACTTGCAGTGCATCAGGCAGGACTTGTGCTAAGCTGGAATAAAAGGTGGCGATGGCAGTTCTCAGCCTGGTGGGGTCCAGGTCCGTGGACAGTCAAGCAGGAGTCTCTCAGCGGGAGCCAAAGGGGACCTGCAAGGAGCTGGGGAGGGACCTGTCCCCTGGGATGCTCCAGGGGCCTGTGGGTCTCTCAGGTGGTGAGGTCCCCACGTTGCTGACAGGTAGAAGGGGCTTGGAGGGAAGCGGCTGCAGGGTCCCACAGAGGCTGGACACAGAGCCCACATTTCCAACCTCTGCAAGACCCAATGACAGCTTGTGATGGCAGTCACAGGGGGGACCTGGCTGCCAGCAGAAAGAGCGGACTTTTCACAGGAGTGAGGAATCTCTCAGAAAGGGAAAGCCAGGGCAGCACAGCCACTGGGCAGGGGGAAGTGCAGCAGAGGCTGTGACCTTCGCCTTCCAACTCGCAGCAGGCTTTGAAGTCACAGGGTCAGAGTGCCTGTCCCCTCCACCACCTGCTTGTGGGAAGGCGGATGAGCTGCATACATGCCCAGCCCTGTGTGGGACTCAGGAGGCTGGTCTCTTGAGTTTCTGTTGCTTTTGGTAGGACATCGCTCTTTGGGCTGGGCACTCTCCTTTCTCTGTCCCACAAGCTGCTCTCAGGCCCTAAGAGAGAAGTGTCCTCACACTCCTGAGCAGCACTCTGAACTGAGCCAGGTGGCCACAGCTGGGATTCCAGAGTTCTTTCTGTCCCTGCCATCCCCAGGGGTGCTCAAAACCTGGGAGCTGGAACCACCTGCTGTCAAATCTACAATCCAAGTTGCGTGTTTGAGCCTGTCCCCTGCACCGCACATCCAGACTCAGCAGAGATGCTGCACAGAGGTGGACTTGTGGACTTGGCCTTCTCCTCAACTTCTCACATGGCCAGAGAACCAGCTTTATGGGCCCCGGGCTTTGGGTGATCTTCAGCAAGTACACATGGCGGGAGTGACTAGAATCAAGTCAGTTACTGGAGACACACTGAAAGCAGACTTCTACTAATGCACAGACCTAGCTTGAACTTTATTGCCAGATTTTATCGACCAGCAAGAAGAAGAATGTCAAGAAACAATGCCTTCTACATCTCTGACTGCTTGCTCTTTGCAGTCCCCGATTAAAAGTATTAAACCTCTCCAAGAAAATGCCGTCTGATAAACTCTAGGGCATGGGGAAGATGGGTGGCCAGGCCAAACACCACTCCAAGTCATGCTAGAGTCACTAGGAACCTGAGCCCAGAAGCCTCACCACACCATGCCACACAGTAAAAGTTAGGGGGACACCTGGAGGCCACGCCCAGCAGCTGCTGGGGATTGCGTTTTCCAGCACTGTGCCAGATCTGGCCCTGAAGAGCTGAAGGGACACATTTCCTTCCACCTGGGTAGTTATGCCAGCACTGAAGAGCTCCAACCCCAGGAAGGGTGGCCCGCCATTCAAAGTGCAGCCGCAGCTCCTTCTCACCCTTTCCAGCCCTGTTCTCCTGCAACCGCCTGTCTGTCCTTAGTGCTGCTCCTGGTCATGATTAGGGTTCCTAGGAACAGGGCCAAGCATCCTCGTATAGGGAAATTTTTTTCTCTGTAATAATTTAAAATACTTTTGAAAAATCCTCTTTCTCTTTTTAGCTAAAAGGTAGATTTGTTTTCAAAATATTAAAGTGATACTTCAGAAAGTCATCCACTCTACCAGATATTTCAAGAAAATGTAAGAAAGGTTTTTAGAAAGGCGTATGTCAACATACGTGAAAATTTAGGCAAGTTGACAATTTAAAAATACAATGTTATGTTATCATGACAGGAGAATTTAACTCAGATATGAGGCATTTCAAATACATTATTTCTGATATATCTCATTTAGGAAATGCACTTTTTAAAAATCTAGTAATCATCCAAATTTAGATAATCCATTTGCAAAGCTGTAATACCTAGACCAAGGGTACTGTATTCGGGCAGGAGTTCAACATTTTAGCAAGTGTTTCTAGTTAAAGATACATGAAATCCAGCAGTCATTGCACAGAAATTCCAGATAATATTGTGTTCCTCATTCCAACACTTTCCATTAACTGAGGAGCTGTGTTTGCTGGGGATCACTGTAATTGGTTTTCCTGTGAAGTCCACACTTTTATTCAAAGTTAAACTTGACAGAGCCTGACTTAAACAAAGGGGGAACTTTTCGGTATAAAAGCAAAAACAGATAATGGTCATTAACATTGATTTTTCTTCATTTTTTCCAAATCCACCTTCTCTGCCTTGGTAATAAATGAAACCCAGCTGCTGGAAAGATGCAGGATCCTTTTTTGTGTCAGGCTCTGTAAAGGAGAGGCAGGCTTTCTAGTGAGCACAGCTGTTCAATCAAAAACACCCTTTAACTTCCTCAGGCTTTGCTTTGGCTCAGAAGCCCCTGAGGTAAGTCATTTCCAACAGTCTCCTGGAGTAAACAGATAATGGTGCCACACAGGTACAGTGGCTGTCAAAACCATTAAATAACAGTTTTAGATTCAAGCAATTTTTGTTCAAAGAGTCACAGGCATTCCTTCATCACAGAATAACAGACCAACACGCACACATCAACACTGAGGCTGGAGGTGAGCTCGGCACACCTGACCAGCGGTGCTCTTCTCTAAAGATCAGCAGATCAGGGCTGTGGCTACAGCTCAGTGGAGCAGCACCAGCCTCGCACACTGGGCGCCATCCCCAGGACCGCAAATGGATGTTAGGAGAACAAACCATTGGTAAGAACGATCAGGCTGTGAGCAGCAGCGACCCTGTGTCAGCAGACAGGAAGCCCAGCATTCCACAGCCCAGCACTGAGCTGGGAGATCAGTTCTGCTCCCACATAGGAACCTTCTGTGGTATATGATTATCCAAATTTCCTCTGTTCCTGTCAGTGCAGGGATCAGGAAAGGTAACTGCTGCATTTCAAGGTCCGTGTGCCTCTGAAAGGAGCTAGACAAAAACTGGGCTGAGGCAGTCTGAGGTCAAATGTGCAAGTTCCCAAGATGGTAAATACATGCTTCAGATGAACTCCAAAGGAATCCATAACAAGTAACAAATAACGTACAGACACCAGGGCAGCCAGCTACTCTAACAAATGCACAGTGAACGCCCTGGTTCTGTCCTGCGGGCACCACGGATCTGTGCTGAGGGCTCATTACTTTTCCCCAGCAGGGGTAGTAGGGTCAGAGTAGGTGATGGCCAGGGAGAGAGAGGAAGGTGGTGAGTCTGTTCTCAGCATGGAAGCATTTGGCACCATGCCTGGCCAGCATGGCCACCGACCCCTGCAGAACTGCAGCAAGGTGTTTCAATGCCTCACATGTTCTGAAAGGAATGATTGAGCTCAATTATACGCTGAGATAAACCTGAGAAAGTGTGAAGCCGCACAGGTCCCACCCAGGACCCTGTGACAGGCACAATCCACAGGACTGGGCTCTTACTCCCCAAATGTCAAGATCTAGAGCAAGAGTAAGCAAACGCAGCCTGCAGGCCACACCGACTTTTGAAGCTGTGCCAGTCTTAGTGAGAAAGAGGCCACAGCAATATGTAAATGACGCGTATGATTATACTGCATTATATTGTGGTTAAACTTCATTTCTAAAACAGGCGACAGCTGGATTTGCCCCATAGGCTGCAGTTTGCTGACCCTGTAGTTAGACAGTGGTGTGGACATGAGCTGTCCCCCAAAGCTCTGGTGTTAATGCAGGGATTTCAGAGGAGAAATGATTGGATTATGAGAGCTGTACCCTAATTAGTGGATTAATCCATTTGAGGGACTAACAGTTTGAATGAACTCCCTGGATGGTGACTGTGGGCAGGTGGCACGTGGCTGGAGGAGGTGGCTCAGGGGCATGCCCTTGGGATCCTATCTTGTCCCCCTGAGTCCTCACTCTCTCGGCTCCCCTCTGCTGACCCTTCCACCATGATGCTCTGCTCACCTGGAGCCCAGAGCGATGGGGTCGGCTGATCAGGGACTGCATCTTTTTTTTTATTTTTCATTTTTTAGGTGGACAGGTTATCTTTATTTTATTTTTATGTGGTGCTGAGGATAGAACCCAGTGCCTCATGCGAGCTAGGCGAGCACGCTACCACTGCGCCATAACCCCAGCCCAGGGACTGCATCTTTGAAACTGTGCACCCCCAGTTAAACTTCTCCTCCAAGCTGTACTGGTGAGAGATTTTAGTCACAGTGATGGAAAGCTGACTAACACACTAAATAACTGATTTGTTAAAAAGTGATTCTTTGAAATCCTGTTTCTGGATATTTAGAATACCCTTCGGCAGAACAGCACTCTCATGGAGAACAACCCGGATGGCTAGGTGATATCTCAAAGTCTGTGCATGGCAGAGCAAGAGCAGGGCATGAAACTCAGAGGCCAGCACCCAGCACAGGGACCCTGCATCTGGGCAGAGCTGCCGTGTGACAGGGTGGTGTCACCATGCAGGATTCTGCCTCCTGGGATATTTTGATTGTCCTGATGGGCCGGGTAGAGACATCCTGGCAACAGCCCCAGGCTGCCATGATGAGTTATCTGGACCAAAATGTGGGCGGTACTGCAACCCAAGCACCGCGGAGGGGAGACCAGGCTGAGCCTGGGACTCACAGGCATCTAACTTACCCACCGATCATTCCTGACTTGGCTCAGATGTCTTTTGGAGATCTCTGTGGGAGTCTCGGGCCGGGGTGGGGATCACTAGGTCGAGTTCCACTCTGGCTGTCCAGGCTCATGGCTGCCCTCCGGGGTCGCAGTCCCACCGGCCGCAGCATTTGCTTGTGGCTTTGTCAGGAAATCGGGGAGCCCTCCTCACTGGTGGCCTGCACCATACCCATCATCCACGGGTCCTCCCACCCTGAGGAGTGAGCAGTGGCTCCGCAGTCCTCCCTCCCGGGCCTGTGGACCCTGAGAGAAGTCACCGGCCACAGCGGCTTCACCCTGGCGTGTGTTCTGGGCATTTTCTGCAAGCACCTTAGCCAAACCTCAGCCATAAAACAAAAGGTCTCTCTCCAGCCAGTGCTTAACCTCGTTTGGAGACCCCTGTGGCCTCCGCGGCGCCTGCTGAGCTGATCTGCCCTCTCCCCCGCCGGCCCGCTGCAGCCCGCTCAGGCCGGTGTCTCTCCTCTCGGCGACCCGCCCACTCTGCGGCCGGCTGCTCCCCTTCCGTCAGCAGAGGGCGCACGCGGGCCCTGGGGACCTCAGCTCGGGTCTCGCCCTGGGTCTCGCACTCCAGACCTCCGCGTGCTGCAAGCCTGGGAGGCGCGATGCAAGCGGGACCAATGCTGTCCTGCAGGCGCCAGCCCTGCCGCTGTCCCCTTGCTTGGTATCTGGCAGCCCCTGGACCTCCTCCCCACTTCCCCGCCCACCCCTCCACCGCCTGGCTCCTCGTTCTTTCCGGTACCACTGAGTCTCGATGACTTCGCCGGGTCCCCCAGAGCTCCCGTGCGAGACGCGCACTCCTCGGCGAGGCGAGGCTGAGAGGCGGCTGAACCTTTCAGAGCTCAAGCCTAAGCCAGGCGCGGTGGTGCAGTCCTGTGGTCCCAGGTGTTCCAGAGATTGAGGCAGAGGCTCACAAGTTCAAGGTCAGCCTGGGCAACTTAGACCCTGTCTCAAAATGAAGTTAAAATAGGCTGGGGATGTAGCTCAATGGTATTGCGCTTACCTAGAATGCACAAGGCCTTGGGCTTAATACCCAGGACTGCAAAACAAAATGGAAAAGGAAGGAAGGAAGGAAGGAAGGAAGGAAGGAAGGAAGGAAGGAAGGAAGGAAGGAAGGAAGGGAGGGAGGGAGGGAGGGAGGGAGGGAGGGAAAGGAAGGGCCTGGCCTCCTGGGAGGTGGCTCCGTCATTGGGTGAACCCTCAGAAAGGATCAGTGAACTCTCTCAGGACCCCAGTTAGTTCTCAGTTCTCATGACAGGAGGTAGTCAAGAGGGAGCCTGGCCCCAACTCTCTCTGGTATTACATGATCTCTTCTGCACATGAGATCCTAACCAGGGGCCTGACTGATGGGGCTGCCTGATCTTAGACTTTCAGCCTCTGTAACTGTGAGCTAAACAGACCTCTTTTCTTTATAAGGACCTAGCCTCGGTATTTTGTTACAGCATCAGGAAGCAGAGTGATGCCACGCAATGGCACTGTTCCTTTAGTCCTTTTTACCTCCAGCCTGGTAGCCTCCTGTTCCGCTGCCACATGGCTGCCAAAGTCAAAGCAAGACCAGCAACTATGATCAGAGTGTTTTTCTGCTTTGAATCCCTTTACTGCCCCCTCCAGGATGAGCCACTAACACTTGAGTGGAGTATAAAATGCTGTCCAGTACCTGGTGCTGGATCAGGACCTTCTGCAGCATGACCGCTGCTGTCCCTGCTTCTGCTGCGTCCATGTCCGGGCCGCTGCTCCGGCATGTCCCCAGACGCATCCCAGTCCCAGGTCCTTGGCCAGGCACTGTCTCTTCCGGGAAGCCTTTTCCTTTTCAGCAGAGAACATCAGCTCGCCCTTCCAAGCCATCCCCAGACCCATTTTCTCTGAGAACCCCTCTCTTCTCATTAGGATAAACAAATATTTAATTTCCTTTTTGGTAATGTC
The DNA here is from genome assembly GCA_028644305.1 of Xerus rutilus. NCBI lineage: Eukaryota > Metazoa > Chordata > Mammalia > Rodentia > Sciuridae > Xerus > Xerus rutilus. The sequence goes on along the minus strand of CM053408.1, from coordinate 235,358 downwards.
ATTTTGAAAGTGGCTTTTTGCATTTTAAATCTGTGTTTCTTGGTGACTAGTTTCTCCTCTCCACAGCTAGAGGAGACGACTTGCCCCCGCACAGCACAGAACATCAGGGTGTGAAGATGTGTAAGGGCTCGTACTGTCTTGAGAACAGACAGGACACTGAAGCATAGCAGGAAAAAACAAGTTAGGTATTTTCTGTAAAATTCCAACATATAAACTGGCAAAAAGACATGATTTGTAACACGCATGTCCAATATCCAAGTGTTTATCATGCCCTTTAAAAGCTAATTTCAAAAATGATCTGATATTTCTGGATCTTACGGTCCTTGAATATTATGCAGTGTTAGTTTTTTATAGATTTGACATTCTTTTACATTCTTGCAGGGATTTTGTTTTTGAGAGTTTCTAGTTTTTCATTTTAACATAGCTGGTTATTCACAATTTGCTTCAGAATAGGTAAAATTCTTCAGCAGCAGCCTCATAGCCCTGCCCATCATTCTCTGAACTCACAAAGTGTCATCGTGCAGGTAAGACTGCAGGAACACTGGAGCCCCAGGGCACTCCAGGAAGCCACAGGACATCCGGTTATAAAGTGCCTCCAGTTAAGTGACTGCATCTGGCACTGTAAATGAATTCCTAATGACTAGCTTTATTACTGTTTCCATCCTGCTACTAAAAAATAATCTGCAAGGATTTTGCTAAAGAAAAGCTTTGCCACGAATGGCATCTGCTCCTCTCCAGGCTCCGAGGCTCGGAGTGCTGCTTCAGCCTCCACAGGTCTGGAGCTCTGTTGACGGCATGAACACAGGTCTAGGGATGATGTATGATTGCTGAGGGGAAGGAAAATGTCCTGTTTTGTCGCTGATTATTCCAAGAGGACATATCCCATCAGGAGAAGCCCACACCACCTTTACACATTGGTATGGACTTTAGCCTCTCCACCCAGCTAAGAGCAGAACAGCAGCAGGAGAGGCAGGAGAAGCACCCTTCCATGCTTCTTCAGTGCCCTGAGATCTGCCGCAAGACTGATGTGGTGACATTTTCCACCACTGCATGCATGAAGGGAAGGAGCTTGTATTTTACTCTTTTAAGGTTAATAGAGGAAGGTAAGAAATAAGTAATGGAGGCAAGGCAGGATTTAGAGAGGAAGAAAATAAATGTCAAAATCACCTGGAAATCAGTCAGTGATGGTGGAGAGAATGTGGCCTTACAGAAGTCAGGGTCCTCATGTTGAGGAGAAGAATCATCAAGATTTACCCAGCAAAAGGTCAAGAAAGAGCAGGGCACCAATGTTGAGCGCCAGAGCCCCTGCTAGCCCCCACGGGAACCCAGCCCAGGCCCAAGACCACCTCTGGGGACTCCCGCAGGAGCCCAGGCCAAGGTCAGGCCCAGGACCGCCTCCTGCGCAGAGTGGAGGTCCATGCTGTCACTCCTTTTCTGTATCCACCTTGGGACACTGCAGCCATTGCCATAGCCCTCCCCATGTAGCAGCCTCCACCTTGCGACAACAGACAGGGCCTGGAGGCAGCTGCCTGCCACAGCTCAGCACGCCACAGTGCTGCATCTCTGATCGATCAGCCCAAAGCCATTGTAAGTCCCACCCTTTCAGCCCCATCTCTGAAAGTGTTTGCATCCATCTTGGGCCACCCCCACTGCTATCTTGAGTTACCTCCACTACCACTGCCACCATCTTTAGTTGCAGTAGTGTCCATCTGGGGACACCTGCTGGGGACAGGAAGTGAACTCCAAGGTGAGGTACAGGTAATCTGTAGAGTCACTACAAGATTATAGGATAGAAAGCACAATAGCTCAGATCAGCACTGCAGGAAAGGAAGACACACAACATGAAAAAGCAAGGAAAGAAAGTGCCCCAGACACATCAAGGCACCAGGGCAGCAAAACCCATTGGCAGTGCAGTGGAAGAGGTGCCAGAGGAAGAGGTCCGAATGTACATGATTAAAGTGATGTGTGAACTAGAGAATGACTGAAGGGAGCAGCAAACACAGGCGACTATTCCAACAGAGAGAAGGGAGCAAATACAGGCAACTGATCATCACTCCAACAGAGAGAAGGGAGCAAATACAGGCAACTGATCATCACTCCAACAGAGATAAGGGAGCAAATACAGGCAACAAAAGATTACTTCAAGAAAGAGCTAGAGACTGAAAAAAAACCAATCAGAAATTCTTGAAATGAAAGGAACAATAAGCCAAATAAAAAACTTGATAGAAAGCATCACCAACAGACTAGATCACTTGGAAGACAGAACCTCAGATAATGAAGACAAAATATATAATCTTGAAAATAAAGTTGACCACACAGTGAAGATGGTAAGAAACCATGAACCAAGCATCCAAGAATTTTGGGATAGCATCAAAAGATGAAATCTAAGATTTATCAGGATAGAGGAAGGCACAGAGATTCAAACCAAAGGACTGCACAATCTCTTCAATGAAATAATGTCAGAAAATTCCCCAAACATGAAGAACAAATGGGAAAATCACAGACAAGAGACTTTCAGGACACCAAATATACAAAATTACAACAGGTCTACACCAAGGCACATTATAATGAAAATGCTCAGCATCCAGAATAAGGATAGAATTTTAAAGGCTGCAAGAGAGAGGAATCACATTACATCCAGGGGGAGACCATTCAAATCTCAGTAGATTTTTCAGCACAGACCCTCAAAGCCAGGAGATCCTGGAACAACATATACCAAGCTCTGAAAGAAAATTGATGCCAACCAAGAATCTTATATCCAGCAAAATTAAGCTTCAGATTTGATGATAAAATAAAAACCTTCCAAATATTTTACCTATTTTGACAGAATCCTTTTCTTTTGTATTTTATACAGTGACTAAAATAACTGATGTACTACCACTTAAAAAAATGAAACATTGATGTAAAAAGTTGAAGATCACACAATAAATGGACTGCTTAGAATATTCAGCAAATTCTTAAAAAATGGAGTCATTTTTATGATTGCTATTCCTTGTAAACAATCCTAGAGGATTCTTCACATTCCAGTCTTACCATTAGTAAAGGAATGTAATAACTAAGGATGAAAATAGAAACAGTTGACTTGTTTTAAATTAAAAAAATAAATACATAAAGAGTTAAAAATAATAATAAAAAATTAAAACCTTCCATGATAAACAAAAGTTAAAAGAATTTACAGCAAGAAAGCTTGCACTACAGAGCATTCTCAGCAAAATATTCCATGAGGATGAAATGATAACCAACAATTAAAATCTGCAAAGAGAGGAACCATGCTAAAGGAAAGGCCAAACAAAGGAGAAACCAAGTCAAGTTAAAAACCAAAACTAAACCAAAATGACTGGAATTACAAATCACGTTTCAATAATAACCCTGAATGTGAATGGTCTAAACTCATCAATTAAAAATCATAGACTGACAGACTGGATCAAAAACAAAAAACAAAAACAAAAGCAAAAAAAAAACAAGATCCAACAATATGCTGCCTTCAAGAGATTCATCTCACGGGAAAAGACATTCACAAACTAAAGGTGAAAGGGTGGGAAAAAACCTATGACTCACATGAACCACGTAAACAAGCAGGAGTTTCCATCCTCATATCAGATAAAGGACGCTTCAAACCAAAGTTAGTGAAAAGGAATAAAAAAAGACATTTCATACTGCTTAAGGGAACCACGAAAAGGAATAAAAAAGGACATTTCATACTGCTTAAGGGAACCATATATCAACTAGACATAACAATCATAAATATCTATGCCCAAACAATGGGGCATCTACATATATCAAACAAACCTTTCTCAACCACAAGAATCAAATAGACTACAACACAATAATACTGGGTGATTTTAACACAGCTCTCTCACCACTGGATAGATCTTCCAAACAAAAATTAAACAAAGAAACCATAGAACTCAATAAAATAATCAATAACATAGACTTAACAGACGTATATAGAGTATTCCATCCATCAATGAGCAAATACACTTTTTTCTCAGCAGCACATGGATCCTTCTCCAAAATAGATCATACGTTATTTCACAAAGCAAGTTTTAGCAAATACAAAAAATCAGAGATACTACTCTGCATCCTATCTCACCGTAATGGAATAACATTAGAAATCAATGACAGATTAAAAAATGGAAACTAGTCCAACATGGAGACTAAATAATAAGCTATTGAATGATGCAAGGATAACAGAAGACATTAGGAAGGAGACAAAAATCTTAGAGGTATGAGAACTCCAATACAACATATCAAAATCTCTGGGACACTATGAAGGCAGTGCTAAGTGGAAAGTTCACTGCATTAAGTTCGTTCATTAAAAGAAGAAAAAGTCAATGAATAAATGACTTGACACTACATCTCAAAGCCCTAGAAAAAGAGGAACAAGACAACACAAAAAGAAGTATAAGACAAGAAATAATTAAAATCAGGGTTGAAATCAATGAAATTGAAACAAAAGAATTCAAAAAATTGACAAAATGCTGGTTCTTTGAAAAAATAAATAAAATTGACAAACCTTTAGCCACCCTAACAAAAAGAAGGAGAGAGAAAATTCAAATTACTAAAATTCATTCTAGCACTTTGGGAGGCTGAGACAGGAGAATCACGAGTTCAAAGCCAGCCTCATCAATGGTAAGGAGCTAAGCAACTCAGTGAGACCCTGTCTCTAAATAAAACACAAAATAGAGCTTGGGATGTGGCTCAGTGGTCAAGTACCCCTGAGTTCAATGCCTGGTACCAAAAAAAAATTACTAACATTTGTGATGAAAAAGGAAATATCACAACAGACACTATTGAAATACAGAAGATAATTAGAAAATATTTTGAAAATTTATACTCCAGTAAAATAGAAAACCCTGAAGACACCAGCAAATTTCTAGAGGCATATGACCTACCCAAACTGAACCAGGAGGACGTACACAACCTAAACAGATCAATTTCAAGCAAGGAAATAGAAGATACCATCAAAAGTCTACCAATCAAGAAAAGCCTGGGACCAGATGGATCTTAGCCACATTCTACAAGACCTATAAAGAAGAGTTAATACCAATACTCCTCACATTATTCCATGAAATACAAAATAAGGGAACCCTTCCAAACTCTTTCCATGAGGCTAGTATCACCCTGATACCAAAACCAGACAGACACTTGAGAAAAGAAAATTTCCCTGATGAACATAGATGCAAAAATTCTCAAAATTTTGGCAAATTGCATACAAAAGCATATTTAAAAAATACTGCAGCATGATCAAGTGGGGTTCATTCCAAAGATGCAAGGTTGGTTCAACATATGGAAATCAATAAATGTAATCCATCACATCAATAGACTTAAAAATAAGAATCATATGATTATATCAATTGATACAGAAAAGGCATTTGAAAAAATACAGCACCTCTTCATGTTCAAAACACTAGAAAAACTAGGAGTAGTAGGAACATACCTTAACATTGTGAAAGCTATCTGTGCTAAACCCAAGGCCAACATCATCCTAAACAGAGAAAAATTGGAAGCATTCCCTGTGAAAATGGGAACAAGACAGGGATGTCCTCTTTCACCACTTCTATTCAACATAGTCCCTGAAACACTAGCCAGAGCAATTAGACAGACAAAAGAAATTAAAGGGATACGAATAGGAAAATAAGAACTCAAACTATCATTATTTGCCAATGACATGATTCTATACTTAGAGGATCCAAAAAATTCTACCAGAAAACTTCTAGAATTAATAAATGAATTTAGCAAAGTAGCAGAATATGAAATCAATACCCATAAATCAAATGCATTTCTATACATCAGTGATGAATCCTCTGAAAGAGAAATTAGGAAAACTACTCCATTCACAATAGCCTAAAAAAAAAAATACTTGGGAATCAATTTAACAAAAGAGGTGAAAGACCTCTACAATGAAAACTACAGAAAACTAAAGAAAGAAATTGAAGAAGATCTTAGAAAATGGAAAGATTCCCCACGTTCTTGAATAGGAAGAATCTATGTCATCAAAATGGCCATACTACCCAAAGCTCTATACAGATTCAATGTGATTCCAATTAAAATCCCAACATCATTCCTTATAGAAATAGAAAAAGCAATCATGAAATTCATTTGAAAAAAATAAGTGACCCAGAATAGCCAAAGCAATCCTTAACAAGAAGAGTGAAGCAGGAGGCATTACAATACCAGGCCTTAAACTATACTACAAAGCAATAGTAACAAAAGTGGCATGGTATTGGCATCAAAATAGACATGTAGACCAATGGTACAGAATAGAGGGCACAGAGACAAACCCACATAAATACAGTTATCTCCTACTAGACAAAGGTGCCAAAAAGATACATTGGAGAAAATATAGCCTCTTCAACAAATGGTGCTGGGAAAATTGGAAATCCATATGCAGCAAAATGAAACTAAACCACTATCTCTCACCATGCACAAAACTCAACTCAAAGTGGATCAAGGACCTAGGAATTAGAGCAAAGACCCTGTACTCAATTGAGGAAAAAGTTGGCCCAAACCTTTATCACATCAAATTAGGCTCCGACTTCCTTAACAAGACTCCTAAAGCTCAAGAAATAAAAGCAAGAATCAATAAATGAAATGGAATCAAACTGTAAAGCTTTTTCTTAGCAAAATAAACAATCAATGAGGTGAACAGAGAGCCTATGTTCTGGGAGCAAATCTTTGCCACATGCACATCAGATAGAGTACTGATCTCCAAGGTCTATAAACAACTCAAAAAACTTAACCTCAGTAAAATAAACAA
>CM053408.1:210095-228098 GCA_028644305.1 Xerus rutilus | reverse complement strand
TGTGTGTGTGTGTGTGTGTTTTAACCATTTAAAAATGTAAGCAGGTGTGTATGGTCCAGTTTGTCTACAGGCTATGATCTGCCAATCCCTGTGCTATTCCATACACTTTTAACAGCCAGGGCAGTGTCTCACCTAACTCTGTGTCCACAGTCCTTAGTCTAGTACCCAACTCATAGTAGGTACTTAACAAACACTATCCACAGTACTTAGTCCAGTACTCAACTCATAGCAGGTGCTTAGCAAACACCACCTGACACTATCCACAGTGCTTAGTTAATTATCCAATTAGGGTAGATTAAACAAACAACAAACACTTGTTGAATAAATAAAACTTATCCAGATAGTTGGGATTCAGACCTGAGTCAAAGTCAGGGCGGTGTGATGTCATATACATCATGATGTCACATAGGGTGACATCACACGGCCCCAGGGGCTGGAGCTGAAGTGGTGTAGTAGCTCAGAGCAGGAGATTCAAGATATTGGACAAGGAACTCTAGAAACACCTTGGCACTGGGCCTTGACAGAAACTTAGCTTGTCATTACTATCGTTGATTCCTGTTCCACTGAGCTTGCTTGTGCTCTTGTTATGAGCCCGATTTAACATGGCTTTATTTGCTATGCTTCTCATACTTTGAAAGTCCATGTTTTGTCATTTCAGTAACAAAAAAAAGCTTCTTTGAAACTTTTTGGGATTAGAAACCTCCAGCCTGAGCTGCTGGAGGTGGAATGCTCAGAGCGCCGTTGCTCTGACCATGGAGGATGTCCATTGGAAGGAATCCCAGGTGTTGTCGGAAATTCTTGCTCTTTCCACATAGTCTATGCTTAATTGACTCTGCTTTCTTTTTTTTTTTTTTAATTGTAGATGGACACAATATCTTTATTTTATTTATTTATTTTTATGTGGTGCTGAGGATCGAACCCAGTGCCTCAGGCATGTGAGGCAAGTGCTCTACCGCTGAGCTACAATCCCAGCCCCGACTCTGCTTTCTTTTCCCTTTAAAACTTAGAGCAGAGTTGCTAAAGAGCAGAGAGCGGTACCCAGCCTTCCCTGACTAACCTGCAGTCAGACTGTGGTTACCTGGGTGACGGAGCAGTTGCACATGGAAGGTCAGAGGCTTGGCAACAGGGCCAGTGGCCTGTGGCAGGCTGGGAAGTCACCTGGCCCTCACAGCGGAAGGCAGCGGCCACCACAGGAATAATGTCAGTCACAAGAGGTGGGCACTTGAGGGCCAGGAGAATGGAAGCAAACTGAAGCCATGTGGCCATTTCAGAGGAACAGGAGGCCTGAGATCAGCACTCCAGCTGCTGGGGGAACCATGCAGCCAGCACCTCAATTAGTCCAGAACTCAGATGTCACACAGTCCCAGAAGATGGTAGAAACCGAAGCAAACAGCAGATTGGAGGGACACCAAAGTGCCAATGTGAGTATGAGCAGGAAGCGCTGGCATGACTTCCAACTAGCTTTAAGAAGAGTGGCCCGCTTTTATGTTCTGAATGAATCTTAGTTAACCTGTTGAATGATTAGCTCACACTCGGTCCTCACTGAATATGGAGTCCATGACTCACATCTCCAAAGTCTCTTCCAGCTTCACCGTTTATGAACTGGAAACCACAGCTGCTGGTCAGACAAGTTGGCCCCTGAGCCAGAGGTGAGGATGAATTTACAATACAGGCAGTTTGTGCAGGGCCAGTGAGCCAGCCGGTCATCCTGAGGTGTGGCTGTTTCTGACCCGGCTGCCATAGCTGCCCACCTCCCTGGCATGACAAACTCTTCCAGCACTCTTACAAGCTGTACTTCTTTAACAGAGGCCAGACCTCACAAACTCATCCTATGTGGAACGAGAAACAAAACAAAACTTTACTACGGATTTTCAAACCTCATCAACGTTGAAACTGAATGAGGACTGGTCACCATACCTTAAAATCTCATAGAAGCGGGGAAAGGAGCCATAAGCCTGAACTGACTTAAAATTACTGCACAATTCATCTATCAGTTCAGCAGGGTTCCCTTGTGAGTTTTATCTAGTAGCTCATCAGTAAGGAATGTGATTTTTCAATAGCCCAGAACAAAGTACATTCTGAAGGCCAAGCCACTGGGCTGGACTTGTTTCCTACACGTGAGTAGGCGCTCAGCGCAGCTACACCGGTGGGCGGAAGGCCTCCTGCTTAGCAGCGGGTGGTCCGACCTCGGCCAGCCGGAGGGCAGGCGGGCTCCGGGGGGCCGCGGGCTCCACGCCGGCTGAGATGCCTGCCAGGGGCGCCGTCGCGAGCAGCCGGGGGCAGAGGCAGGGTCTGGCCGCCCCAGGCCGGGTGGGCACTGGGTGCGGGCGCCGCCTACCGGGAAGCTCGGGCCTGCCGGCGCGCCCGCTCGCCCCGGGCTCCACGCCGAGAGCAGGCTCCGCTCCGCAACGCCGCCGAAGCCGGGAGTGCAGAAGGGGTGGGACGCCGGCGCGAAACATCGGCGAAAGCCGGGAAAAGGGCAGGAAGAGCAAGCGGGAAGGCGCCGGCCCAGCGGTCTCGCGCCTCCCGGTGGCCCCGCCTCGCCCGTAGTGCTTGGCTCTCGATGGCCCCGCCCCTCCTTACGGCCCCGCCCCGCCTCGCCCCTGGTGGGGCGTCTCCCGGTGGCTCCGCCCTCCCTACGGCCCGGCCCCGCCCCGCCCCTGGTGCTGCGTCTCTCCGTGCCCCGCCCCTCCCTACGGCCCCGCCCCGCCCTGGTGCTGCGTCTCCCGGTGGCTCCGCCCTCCCTACGGCCCGGCCCCGCCCCGCCCCTGGTGCTGCGTCTCTCCGTGGCCTCGCCCCTCCCTACGGCCCCGCCCCGCCTCGCCCGTAGTGCAGTGTCTCCCGGTGGCCCCGCCCCGCCCGGCGGCCTCGCCTCGCCCGTAGTGCTGTGGCTCTCGATGGCTCCGCCCCTCCTTACGGCCCCGCCTCACCCTACAGCCCCGCCCCGCCCATGATCCAGCGGCTCTCGGCGGCCCCGCCCCGTGGCCCCGCCCCCGCGCGTGCGCGTAGGGGCGAGCTGGTCCAGCCCGGCAACGCCGGGCAGCGGGTCTGACGTGGCAGTCTCAGCTCCGCGCGGCTCCAGCTCAGGGAGTGGAGACTCAGGCAGGAAAAGGCGCGGGGAAGCGGTCGCCAGGCCACCGGCACGAGGAGCCAAGCCTCAGGTACTGCCCTCGGCCCAGGCACGCGGGCAGCGGGAGGGACTCACTCAGCTTGGTTGGCCTCAGGCAGGTTGGGGGCCAGGATAGGGACCACTCAGCTCGGTGGTCCTCAGGTTGGGGAACAGGGGAGGGACATGCTCTGCTGGTGGTCCTCAGGCAGGTTGGAGGCCAGGGCAGTGACCCGCTCAACCCAGTGGCCTTAAGGAAGGTTGGGGGCCAGGGAAAGGACCCGCTCAGCCCAGTGGCCCTCCGTCAGATTGGGGGCCGGAGGAGGGACACACACTGCCCGTGGTCGTCAGGCAGGTTAGAAATGATGGCGGGGGACGGGAATGAGCTCTGTCCTTGGTCCTCAGGCAAGGTAGAGATGATGGGGAGGGACCTGCTCAGCCTGATGGTCCTCTGGCAGGTTGTAGACTTTGGGGAGGGAAGAGAGGGGCTCTCTGCTCCCTGGTCTTCCGTGCACGTCGGAGACAAATGGAAGGGACGCCCTCCGCCTGTGGTCTTCCGGCTGGTTGGAGGCCAGGAGAAGCAGGGGGCGGGCACTTCACCTGTCCCTCCGTGCCTTGGACTCCTGTGGCCATGTCCTCCAGTGTCATAGGTGGCCGTTCTTGTCCCATATTAACTTAGTCTACTCATTAGTAGAGGAAGAACTTGTTACAGGTATTCATAGTAGAAATGGCAACTATATCTTTAAGCTTGGAGCAGTCCTGCTGGCCACACGGGTCCAGAGCCTGCTCCAGGGTGAGAGATGCCCATGGCTAGACAGGCTGCTGGGGTCTCTCTGGGCTTGCGCTTGCCCAGGTTTTGACCCCAGGCCGTTGGTGCCAGGTGGCTTTCTGCCACGTCGCTGCTTGAAGCTGAGTCAGGTTTCTGGACTCTGTGCAGTGCGAGGAAGTTTGACGTGGCAAGGGCAGGCAGGAAGCAGTTCCTCCCAGGACCTGCGGAGGCCGGGGCTCCAGGCTCTCTGGAGAACATCCCTGCCTCCTTTCCTCACCAGCCACGGGCTACTGGCAGGTATATTGGTGCCACTTGCTTCTTACACACCTGGGAAGGAAGCTCTGGCTGCCACATCACTTTCCGCTATGTGGGAGGAGGGGAAAGAGTTGTGGCCCACAAAGCCGACTAGAGACCTGTTGCCTCACTCTGCCTGTCCAAGGAAAACAAAGCCATGTCATATTTTTTACTTGGTTGCTTTGATTTTACAAACTTATAGTTTAACATTAAAATGAAACTAAATCAGCAACTTTGGGCTTCAGATTTTATTTGAACGTTATTCCTGGACATAGATTCCAAGTCTTAGCAGGTATCACCACCCTTTACCTTAAAAGGCACTGAAAAAGAGAGCGAGGGGAACAGTGTGCCGGTGCTGGGTGGGGAGACCAGAGAAAAACTGCAGAACCCACGTTGCAGATCTCAAAGGGCTTTGGGGGGCTTTCTTTTCTAAAAGAGCAGGGGCTGGAGGGATTTCAACCTTACGGTGTCACAGCTAAGTACTGACAGACGTGGATTGAAAACCCACTTTTTTAGGGTAGGATTTAGAACATTGCCTTGTTATAAAATGCTTTTTGAAAATAACCAAATAGTCTTTCATTATGTGAAAACCTGGAAAAATGAGAAATTTAAAGCAAACTGATGTTGGGGTTCTGAGGGACTTGAGATAGTTCTGTTACATTTGGGAGTGTGTACGCCTACACACACATAAAATTACACATTTTTTCTTACAGATGCATGTGTTCTTAGAAGTGTGATATCACTTAAATCAGAAAGAAATTCTGTCTTCTCCTGAGAAACCACTGGTGACTCTGAAGTGGTGCGGCTGCCTCTCAGCTTGGCTGAATCATGACTCATAAAATAAGGCCATGACCAAAATTATCTTCTGCTATATTTGCTGGGCTGATTTCTCTTTGTCAGAATGATCAGGTTGTAATTGCTGGTTAGAAGGGCACTACACAGATTCGAGTCAGAAAGCCTGTGGCTGCAGCCGGCTGGCAGCCAGTGGTTGGCCAGTTGCAGGCACGGTGCTGCCCCGTGGCCATGGAAACCAGCCCTGAGAGAGGCTGCCAGACACTCCAGGCCTCCATGGCTGCGGATGTTTCCAGGTATTGTGCCTGAGAATCAGCCCACGACTGTTGAAGTGATGCTTCTGAGTTCCAGAGGACTATGGCTGACCTCCAGGGTCTATGATGTGACGTGGTACCTGGTGTGAGATTGAGATGCTCCTGCACCTGGTCCTTCTGCCACTCCTCAGACTGTTGGAAACATTTATTAACAGTGTCTGTATTCTGGATATTACGTAACGAAAACCCTCTGTTGACAGCATTTTTCTGTTGCAGGTTCTTTTCTAGATCTGCCTTTGGGATGGTGTTTTCACAATGAGCCAACAAGGTTACGTGGCCACACCCCCTTACTCTCAGTCCCAGCCAGGAACAGGCCTTTCTCCTCCTCATTATGGGCACTATGGGGATCCTTCTCATGCCCCTTCTCTACCAGGTAAGGCGTGTTACTTTGACTTGGATGTGATTATTCAACCCTCAGGCTCAGAGGGTAGATGTTCTGGAGGAGGGGCTTTGAAAGAGTGGGGGATCATTATCTGATACCATGGTTTCACATTACAGGGTCCCTTGGAGAAGGCTCTCATAGCATCACCAGTGTGGTTATTGCATGGAACATAAGTTTGGTTTTTAAATATAGAATCTTTCTTGAATGTTATTCTTATTGTTAGATTTATTTTTGTTGATAATTGGTGTAAGGTTATTGTAAACATTCAACAAAAGTAAATATATTTCTGTTAAGATAGTTTGCACAATTTTATCATAAAAATCAATTTTGAGATTAAGAAAATATTGTTAGATTTACACACTAAAGACTCCTCACTGGTAATAACAGCAAGAAAACCATGGCCTTGCCTTAAAATTGTTATTGGATGATGCTGGTTGCTTTGAAATGTGGAACCCATGGGATAACCTTGCCTTTCAGGGCAGAGAGAGGGAAGAAGAGGTGATGGGTAGCCTGGGGGCTCTTGCGAGTGTCCGTTCATGCCAGATGCCCCTCCCTTCGTCAGAGGGCTGCCGTGGGGACCCAGCTTGAGCAGACAGGGCTGAGGCCAGTATTAGCTTGTTTCAGGTCTGATGGTCCCGGGTTTCCATCAGGTAACAACAGACCCCTCGTGTCTTCACACTGAGGAGGAATGGCCCTCAAGTAGAGAGAAACTGGAGCAGGTGGGATTATGGTTCCCACAGGCTCCAGAAAGCAAGTTTATACAAGCTGGGGAGGGCATTGCTCACACACAGTGACCGTCTGTCGTGGGTAGGGCTCTGTGTGAATGCATGAGATGCCCTCAGGCCCTGGGACGTCCAGAGGGTGGAGCAAGGGCAGGAGAGCTCCACAGGTGCACCTGGCATTCATAGCACACTCAGGGGACACTCTGGGACAGTGCATTCCCTGTGGAAAGAATCTCTCATGATTTGGTCCTCCTCAGTGGTCTTCAGATGTCCTGTGGTACAGTCCCATCCTCTGTGACACTGGGCCCCCCAGAAAGCACGCGACCACCTTCGCCCGCTTCTCTCACTGGTTCCTTCCTGCTCAGCATGTGGATGTGATAGTACTTATGGAGTGATCTTTCTTGGCTATTTACCATTGTAAAGATTACACGACCAGGAGAAGATGAATTAAGCCACTCGGCAAGGCCTTTATTGGAATGCGTGCCCTCGGACCAAATCCCTGGTCCATCAGAGCGTGTGGGGAGAAATGGCGTGGGAGATTCAAGAAAACCGGTCAGGAAGGGGAGGGCTTGGGAACAGGAAGAGAAGGCCAGAGTCCTTCCTGATGGGTCAGGAAAACTCGCTGATTGACAGGAGGCATGTCCACTAGTGATGTCACATTTGGCTTACAGCTCCGCTTCACAGTTCTGACCGATTCCCCTAATTGGGCATCTTAGACCCTGACCAGACCTAACAACCATGTGTCAAAATCTGGCCTTGGAAGCTTTCTGTCAATCATCTAAATTCTCACAGGACACTACACAGCCACTTACAAGCCCTCTTGCAGCTGAGAAATGATGTCTGGTACAAGGTGGCTCACCTAGATCACAGAACTAGCACTAGTGCAGCCAGGACTTGTGCCCACTCTGGAGGAAGCTGACAGCAGCTCTCCTCCACACCCAGGCGTAGCCTGTGGCCTCTGCCCTCCCTGCCTATCCACAGCCATCTTCTCCAGGCAGTGCTGCCTGCCCAGGGAACCTCGGTACTGGCCTCCTATTCCCTCCCTGCCCAGGGAAGTCTGTCCGCCACCCTCCTCCTCTGCAGTTGGCCTCCTGTTACCATGTGTGGTAGACACTGCCCTGTCTGCTTGGAATCTGATGTTCATTCTGTGGTTTGGTTTCAGTGGCACTGTCTCTTGCTCTTCTTCCTGCACTCTAGACTGCTCTGTTGAAGGAGCTCCACCTTCTCGAACCCTCAGGTGTTGCAGCTTCTCCCTGGGTCTCACCCCCTCGTTTCCCTGGGCAGTGGTGCTCCACCTGAGTGCTGTGTCACAGGCTGTGTCTGCAGCTGTCCGCCTCTCCAAGTTCCAGGAGGTACTTTCCACTGCCCTCTTGTTATGTAGCATGTCAAGCTCAGGCCCAGAATAATTCAATATTGTTACATTGAAACCTATTTTTTCTGACACTTCTTATCACATCTTTGCCTCATTTATTTAGCGATTCACACCAAAAAGTTGTACTAGTAAAAGAACGTCTCCCTTTAAGGCCATCTCCAGTCAATTGTGTCCTGAATCTCTTTGGAGCAGTTATAAATGCCTCCCAACTGCTTCCCCCTTTTCATCCTCCTGCTGCCCTTTCTAGGGGGTCTGTTCCTCCGGTGGCGTGCTGACGAGCTGCCTGACATTGTCGCCCTTCCAGCACTGCCTGTCTCTCCACGTCGGCTCTTGAGCTGGAGCATCTGCGTAGCATGCTGACGTCATCTGGACTCTGCTTTGCTTAGGGCCTGGTGTGGCTCCGTTGCTCCTTAGCCCTTGGGACTCTGTGCATCTCTTGCTTTTCAGCTCATCTGCCCTACCCGGCTGCCCTTTGCTCCACAGCTACCAAGTTTCTGTTGTTTGGAGAGTGAACCCTCTTGCTGCCCACTCAGCAGCCCTCTGCCAGAGCCAGCCTGTGTCCCACGCAGTCCTAGATGGGTGTGTCCTTACAGCCTCCTTCAGACTCCCACAGGTGTCTCTGACCACGCTGGCCTCCAAGCTGGCTCATAAGTCGTCCCTAACCCAGTGCCAGCCTTAACCACTCACGCTGTACCATGCCTTGTGCCTGAGCAGGGATGGCAGCCTTTGTTCAAAAGTGTTCAAGAACATTGTTGAAAACTTGTATATCTAAAAAAATCAATTGTCAATTAAAGTAATACAACTCACCCCATCAGCACATTTTGAAATGTGTGTCATGCAGTGCCTAACCTGAGCCACGGCAGATGCTCTTCAGAGGCTGGGGCTGCAGCCTCCTTCCGTGGGCATGGATGTCTCAGAGGGTGTCCTTGCCTGGTCAACTCCTGTGTGCTCTGATCAAAGCCGCTGTCTTACTGAGGTCTTACATGGATGGCCGCTGTCCTACCCTGTCATGGGGCTTTCTGTAGATTGTGGTGTTTTCCCCTAACTAAGGTGTTCCTGAATCACCCCACCTTCACTGCTCTGTGCAAATACCCAGATGCCTCCTCCGCAGCACCTCTACTTTCTCCTGTGGTGAGGCTTTTGGCTTTCTGACAGATGCAGGAAGCCGAGTTGAGGTGTCCTGGAGCACCTGTTCTGCTGTAGATCTGGCCAGTGGACCTCTTGCTGTGCACGTCTCATGTCCCATCTCCAGCAGGGCCTGTGAGCTGGGTGCATGTGTTAGTTCTTGGGCTGTAGAGTAACAAATCTAACAGACTGACAGTTAAATCACAATACTTGTGACAAAACAATAAACAAGGTAGACGTCACCTCGCCTGAGTCTTGCGGTGTCCTCTGGAGGAGCTATACTGAGCAGCTGGAGTGGGGCACGCGGACACCGTGGGTGTGGGGCAGGCGCTCACTGTGCTGGGTCAGTTGCCTTGGCAGACAGGAGCCATGTTGGGTGGCGCCATGAGGGATCGTGTGGCTGGGTGTGCACTGTGGTGGAAAATGATCCGTGTCCAGGAGCTAGGCGTGAAGGGCAGGACCTGCCACCGCACAGCCAAGGGCGCAGTCCAGTGGGCAGCTCGGGGAGCTCTGCCTCTCCAGGTGGCACGGGGCTGCAGTCCAGGGGGGCAGGGCGAGGCGGCTTGCTGCTCTTGGAGCAGGCTCCTCGGGCTCCCACTGCTGGCTTGTGGGTACTGCTTGCTGCAGGACACTCAGCAGTGTCCTTGCCTCTACCTGCCAGGCGACACTGAGATGTCCCTCGCCCTCCAGGAAGTGCCAGACATGCCCGAGGTCCTTCCAGGGAAAACCATCCCTGGTTGAGGAGCAGGGACGTTCTCCCAGAGGCAGGAAGTGAGCATCAGGCAGTGCCTTGGCCGGATGAGCTTCACAGCCAGAGCTGACAGGACCCTCCCTGCAGCAGGAAGCTTGTCTTTGCCAACTTCACACAAACTTCTTGCCCAAATGCTTGTGTGTGTGTGCGTGTGTGTGCGTGCGTGTGCGTGCATGTGTGTGTACCAGGGATTGAACTCGAGCACTTGACCAGTGAGCCACACTCCCAACTCTATTTTTGTATTGTATTCAGAGACAGGGTCTCACTGAGTGCTTAGCACCTTGCCGTTGCAGAGGCTGGTTTTGAACTTGTGATCCTCCTGCCTCAGTCTCCTGAGCCATTGTGTGCCACCATGTCTGGCTCAGATGCTTTTTAATGTTTTAGTGTGTTAGATCTGGGACCAAATTCAAGGTATGCTTTTCTGCAATACTGTGTTGGTTATGGTTCCTGTGCTGATAACTGAATCCTTGCAGTGGATTTGTTGGTGGGCATCTGGAGGCCAGTGGGTATTAGAGAAAGGCCCACCTGGGACAGTGTGGGCCCCAAGCAGCACAACCCACACAGTGCCTTTTCCCGGTCACTGCCTTTCTAGCACGGACAGACTTTGCCACACGCCACCTGGCTGAGGGGTGTGAGGTTTTGCTGAATCTAAAGTATGTGGCAACCAGGTGCACAGACAAGATGGAAATGGAGTTTGCATTGCTCCGGGTCAGGACCACACAGGGGCAAGGCCACGGGAACTGGACATGGTATTGATCAAACCCGTGGGTAGTATTTGCCACTGTAGAAAGCACTGATGTCCAAGCCAGTCTTCCTTGGGCACAGCAAGGTTGGTTTATGCCCACTGTGTGCTGCTCCCTTCCTGTCCAGATCCTCCTGCTGGGTGAAGAACACGATCTCTGGTGCCTAGTCAATGATCTGGCCAGGGGAAGACTTTGGCTTTGCAGATAAGTGTTGCTGATTCCCTTTGCCCGGGGTGGAGTCCAGATGACACGTAGAACTTTGAGATCTGACACCAGCCAATCTGTACACCTCCCCCCAGCCACATCCCAGTCTCCCCGTGCTGGCCTGTTGCTGGACCCTACGGCGCCAGACTCGGGGGTGGCTGCCGGGCTCTCTGATTGGAACTTTTCCCTGTCTCTGTATTAACAGACCTTCTTCTCATCCTCACCATGGAGCACAACACTCCTCCTCAGAGGCCACGCTGTCTCTGCTCCAGGAGGATCCTGCCTGTCCCCACCGTGCAGCTCAGCAGCCCTGCCTAGGTTCTGGGGTCCTGCAGGGAGGGTCAGGTGGCCGCAGCTGTCACAGCACTGATGGCAGCCTTTTGTTTTCGCTCACCCCAGTTCTCTAGGATCTCCTGGTGCAGGGGAGGCATGGGCATGAGTGGGCGAGAGTGAGTCGCATCCCTGCCTGCGTTGGAAAGGGACAGCGCCTTTTGTAAGCCTGGTCTAGCCGTTCTTGTTGTATCAGCAGCGTTTTCTGTTCTCTGGACACCTTCGCGATTGACAGAATCACTGCTGACCTTCCTGTGGTGAACAACAATGCCTTAGTGCCTGCACTGCATGTAGTTTTGGTTGAAGTTATTTGAATGCTACTGTTGTGAGTTTTCTCCTTGGTCCACAGTGAGAATGCAGGAGTGCCTGTGACTCCTGTGTCCTGAGGATTGAGGTGTGTGTGCTCATGGAACCTACACCTGGGACAGGAGGCGGGAGTGGGCGGGGAGAGGCCCTGCTCTGATGCCCTGCCCCAGGGTCCTGCCTCAGGTAGTTCTGAGCACAGTCCTTGCCAGGGGGCACTGCTGCAGACAGGGAATGAAAGGTCGGTGCCCCTCAGATCCAGCCTCTGATCAGAGGGAAGGCACTCAAACTGCTAGTCTCATGTTCTGACTTTGCTGGGTTCCAGGTTCAGGACACCATGTGAAAATGTAGTGGGTGTTTTTTTCTTTTTTGCGGTGCTGGGGATTGAACCCTGGCCTTGCAGGTGCTAGGCAAGTGCTCTACCACTAGCTACACCTCAGCCCCAAGGTAGTTATAAGAATAATTTTTTTTCCACAGAAAGACAAGTAGCACATGTTCTCGCTCAAAGGTGGAGTTGGAACCGTTTGGTCTCACAGAAGTTGAGAGCAGAATGGCAGTTGCAGGGGCCAGGGGAGCCGGGGGAGCTGGCCTGCAGCTGATCCAGGTCCCAGCATCACTACATGGCGGGGAGGGTTTCTGGCTGCCGCCGCTGGGCAGGAAACCCCAGATGGCACAACCTTCCCTATGGCTCACAGCCAGGAGAGGCATCTGCATGTTTCCACCATAAAGAATAATGAATGTTTGAGGAGATAGCGACGCTGAGCCTGACTTAACAATGCCAAGTGCCTACCCGATGGAAACATCACACGCACCCATTAATGTGCATAATTTTAATGTTTTTTGAGTCAATTTTAAAAACTAAATATAAAAATAATATTTTATATTGGTTGTAGGATTTGAAAAATTCTAACTCTGCTTGTAGAGTTATATGATTTGTCTGGTTTAAGGGAAGACCCCTGTGAAGGTCTCAGTGCTACCACTCATAAAGACGCCACCTTGGGGTGCAGGCTGCTCCAGAGCACCCAGCTGTCCAAAGCAGCTTCCAGAAGTGGCTCCTTGCAGGCCTGCTCACCCAGGCACCTGCCTGTGGGAAGGTAGCAGAGCAACGGACTGTCAGCCCAAAGCACTGGCTGAGGTGCCCTGGAGGGGCATGGAGCAGCCCCAGGTCCCTGGGATGCCAGAGAGCAGGCAGAGTCCAAGGCACACTGACCCAGCTGGGGCCAGGAGACAGGCAGAAAGGAGAGGACACACCTCTTTTCCCTCTAAGAGGCTGGAAGCACCTTGCCCAGGCCCTACAGCTGCTAGCGAGTGCAGGTGGTGCTTTGGCTACTCTAAGCACGGCTGGATTCCACTCCTCTACCAGCAGCAAAGAGGAAAAATGCCTGAACAGCTCCAGAGAGAAGCTGGGGTCTGTCTGTGAAGGCTGCGGAGGGCAGTCCCTGCCAGGGCGCCTGCTGATGGCAAGTGATCCCAGTACACTGCCTGTGGCGTGCTGTGACTTGAGCAGCCCAACCCTGGACCACTCGGGATCCTGGCTGGGCTCTTTGGAGTCCTGGGGATCACAGAGCTCCAGCGGCCTCAGAGCCCTGAGAGGAGCCGCCCTCGCCCCACTCTAGGTCAGGCAGCAGGTCTATCTTCCTCCTCAGTGCCAGGATGCTCCGCCATGCCTCTTACAGGGTTTTCCAGGGGAATTTTCTGGTATCAACTGCATTTTCCTTCCTTCCTTCCTTCCTCCCTCCCTCCCTTCTTTTTTTTGGTACCAGGGATTGAACTTAGGGGTGCTTAACCACTGAGCCACATAACCAAACCATCTTTAAGTTGCTCAGGGCTTCGCTAAGTTTCTGAGGCTGACTTTGAACTTACGATCTTCTTGCCTCATTGTCCCGCATTGCTAGGATTACAGGTGTGTGCTGCTGTCCCCAGCTGGACGGCATTTTTCATTGTGTGGCCAGTGTTCCACCAAAGTGCCTCTGCCATGTGTGAACATTGCTTCCTGCATTGGTTTATTTTTTTTCCAAGTTTAGCCTTACTGATTTACTTATTTGTTCATTCTTTTTAGCTATACATGACAATAGAATGACCTTCACCTGTTGGAGGGCACTGAGGTTGGTTCCATAGCTTAGAATGTATACATGGAGTATAACTTATTCTAATTAGGATCCCATTCTTGTGGCTGTACATGATGTGGGGTTTCACTGGTCGTGTGTTCATGATGAACATAGGATAGTTCTGTCCAATTCATTCTACTGTCTTTCCCATTTCCATCCCCTTCTCTTCCCTCAGTCTCCATTCTCTGATCCAAGGAACTTCTATTATTTCCCCCCAACCCATTGAGTGTCAGCATCTGCATATCAGAGAGAACATTCAGTCTTTGGTTTTTTGGGACTGACTTGTTTCACCTGGCATGATAGTCTCTCCAGTTCCATTCATTTACTAGCAAATGCCATAATTTCATTCATTATGGCTGAGTACTATTCCATTGTGCATATGTGCCACATTTTCTTTATCCATTCACCTGTTGAAGGGCACTGAGGTTGGTTCCATAGCTTAGCTATTGTGAATTGAGCTGCTATGAACATTGATATGGCTGCGTCACTGTAGCATGCTGATTTTAAGTCCTTTGGGTATAGACCAAGGAGTGGGATGGCTGGGTCAAATGGTGGTTCCATTCCTAGTTTTCTGAGGATCTCCATACTGCTTTCCAGAGTGGTGGCACCAGTTTGCAGTCCCTCCATCCTGAGCTGGTCTGTTTTCTGGTCTGTATCATTGTGACCATGAGCCTGCCAGAGCCTGGCCCTGGCAGGCCTCAGAGGGGCCCTCTGCCTGACCTGTTGCTTCTCTTTCCTCACCCCTGCTGTTGTGGGTCCACCACCTTTGTTTCCGCTCTGCCTTTGAATAAGTTTCTAACTGTGCCCCTCTGTTGCAGGTGTGATGAAGGCTCCAGGACCTTTGGGGTCGGCACTACCTCCCCCACCTCCTGGACCACAGCAGTTTGGCCAGAATGGGGCTCATGCCTCCAGTGCCCCGGGCCCGCCTCCCCAAAGGTGAGCAGAGTGGGTTCCAACCTGTTCCGATATGCTGCTAAAAGCATCCGGGAAGTACCTGGTATACTTGCATGTTTACTGGTTGAAAATTCCTTTGCATGATACCCATGTCCTTGGGAAGATCTACTGGAAGGCTACCCTGGAAACAAAGCACTTGGAAAAGTTAGGGAGAAAGGGGATATTTAAAAGTGGATAAAAATTACTTGTCTCCATGCCACATGATTCAGTTTTGGGTTACATTCAGTGTTTTAGAACTTTGTATTATAGTAGCCTTCCTTGAGATGCCTGTGGTGTTTATAAATTTTAAATTGCCCCATTCTCTTGGGTCCTTTACAGAATGAGCTCAGTGCCAATAAGTGCTCAATAAATAGTTTAAGTAAAATCTGATTGAAGCTGGAGTGGGGCCCAGGGGGTCCCTGTAAAGGTGCACAGTGGCAGGAGGGGTTTCACTTGAAGAAAAGCAACAAGGCAGCAAGCCTCAGGCTTGTGATCACAACACACTGGAAAGAAGTCAGGTGGCCTGCAGGAGCCCACGTATGAGATGCCCCGCGTCTCAGAGCCTGCCACTCACCAGGGGCTGTCCCCTGGGATCAGAGCCAGCTTCATGCCCTCCTACTAGAAGCACCTCTGTTGTCCTGTGAGCTCTTGTGCCAGCCACAGAGCCAGGCTGTGGGCAGCTGCACCTGGGAGCTTCTCCAGGATTGCCTGAGGCTCCCTCCCCAGGTTCCTGTCCCAGGTTTTAGGCTGGGGGCAGGGAGAGCCTCCATGTGACCTGGACCCTGCCAGTGCCAAAGCCATTAGCTCTTGCTAGGAAGGAAACTCCCTCCAGGATATGTGTGCTGTCAGGTTACCTTCCTGCGGGCATTTGAGCCCAGTAACATTTGCCAGAGACCAGCCCTGAGCTGCCGAGGGAGGGTGCCTGGTGCCTGGGGAACACAGAGGATGCGCCTCATTTAGTTTAAGTGTGCTTAGGGCAAAGAGCGCACAGAGTGGGACGTCAGAGGAACCTGTGTGGCCTCACCCTACCGCCTCAGCCCCAGAGCCTGGTGGAAGCCACAGGGGAGGGCAGAGCCAGGGCCACCTCTGCTTCCAGCAGCCCACCGTGGATGCTGCTGAAGCTCCTGCCGGTTAAAAAGAGGAGACAGATTCTCAGCCCAGAGATAGAGGGCAGCAGATCCAGAAAAATGCATCATTGTGAACTTCAGCCATCTAAAAATTTTCACAAACAAATGCTAAGATTGAATAGCTGGTGATAATGGTGTTGATCACTGGCCCCAGCGTGGATTCGTTCCATCTTGGTGACAGGTGACCTTTTCCCTTAAGTCAGGCTGCTTAGGAGTGAGAGCTGGACTTTGCCATTGTGCTCAGCATGTCATGGTGAGCAGAGCCCAGGTCTGACCCTGAAGGTGGGTTGTGGGAGGCAGGACATGCCTGTGGGCCACCTGAGGAGCCATCCTGGCCACCCCACCTAGTCCTGGGCTGCAGGACATGCTGGCACACTCGCAGGCTCTGCGGACAGCTGAGGCTTCTGGCCCCGCGGCCTCTGACATTCCCACGGGTCCCCAGTGAGGCTGTGAGAAGAAACCAACGTGCTGTCCATCACACAAAGTGTCCCAGGGACAACTATGGGCACTGCATAATATAAAGGAAATGAGGTGTCACTCCTGTGCCACTGCTGTCCCCGTCACTCTTGGGGCATGGCCCTTCTCTTTAGGATGCCTGGTGTAGTGTCACTCCTGTGTTTCCTGTCCCTGTCACTGTTTCTGGGAGCCCCTTCCCTTGGGATTCTCTGGAGCAGAGGCTGTTGTGCGTTCAGCACAGCTCGGGGGTCTCATCTCTGGAGCCTCCTCCGTCTCTTCCTCTCTTTCTTGGTTCCTCCTCACCCCTCTCGCCCGCCTGCCCCTAACGGTGGTAGGATGCAGACGGGTAGGTGCCTTGTGCCCTGCGTGTGCTGGGGAGCCTCCCCAGGTCTGTGTCTTCCATGCTCTTGGCACAGTGACAGACCAGTGCTGAGGATTGCGAGGCTGATGCTCCCAGTGCATAGTGACTATACCTGTCACCCGCGGGCCCGTTCTTCTCAGCAGGCATTGCACTTGTATGGTTTAAGGATTGCAGTGGTTCTCAGAGTCCCTGGCCAGTGCACAGCCCTGGCCAGCACGGCCTCGAGCGGCCGAGTTGGCCTGTTGTTGCTGTGGTCTGCAGCACCCTGTCCCTGGGTGGAGTCCCCGCTGCACGGTGTCCCTCTTCATCCTTAGAGCACAGGCGCTTCCTGTGGACCACTCAGCTGGGCATCTGCTCTGCTGGGGCTCCAGGGGAGCTCAGTCAGGCGTTGCCTCCCCCACTAGAATTGTTCACTTGGGACAATTCTAGTGCTGACTTGAGGGTGGGAGATGGCGCTGACGGATAGGGAAGCCTTGGGTTTGGGCCCAGCTCCAGGGCTGCCGTGCTCCCTACCCTAGGTACAGACAGTGCTCGCAGGCAGAGCACTGGCCTCAGCCGGCATGGAGGCCAAGCAGCCTGTGAACTGTGGCATTTCATCTTTGTTGTTTCTACTTAGAAGAGCCATCAAAAGATCCTGATTTTGGCTGAGGTTCATGGCTCACTGGCAGAGCACTTGCCTTGCATGTGTGAGGCACAGGGTTTGATCCTCAGCAGCACATAAAAATAAATAAAGACACTGTGTCCAGGTATAACTAAAAAATATTTTAAAAATTAAAAAAAAGAGATCTTAATTTTACTAAATCTCAAATGTCAAATAGAAGCAAGATTAATTCAGAGTCCTGTGTTGATTTGAGTTTTAAAAATATGTAATTTTTTGTTTTTAAAACACTGTAATTCCAAAGGTAATGTTTGATAAAAGTTAAAAATCACACTGCATCATCTGTTCTTTTTGGCTGAGACAGAATCGATGTCTCACAGGCAGTATTACAGTTTTCTGCCTGGCGTTGTTCTGGGAGGGATTAGCTTAAAAGTACCATCTACAACTTAAATGTCATTCTTTTTAATTGTAAGAGAAAAAGTCAATCAGTCGATTGTAACTAATCTATTTTGACCGGGATCTGATGAATTGAAGGCAAAAGGGACTCAGATCCTAATTGAAGGTAATATGTTTGAATCTACAGAGAAAATTGTTTTCAGTGAAAAAGGAAGAAAAGACACAACAAAAGCAAGCAATGGCTTTTCCTTCCGTATTTTTAAATGTGGAGTGCAGCGGCAGGGTGACAGCTTTCATGTTCTCTGCTCTGTGGCGTCCAAAGCCCAGGTTTGTTTCAGCCAGACCTTGGGAAGTCTCCCTGCCTTGGTCCATGTCGTGTGGCTGTAGTGGAAACCTGCGACTGGGTGACTTAGGAAGAACAGAGGTCATTCCTCACCACTCTGGAGGCTGGAAGTCAAGGTGGAGATCGAGGTCCAGGTCCCTGGTGTCCTCTGAAGGAGCTGCAGGCACTGTTTCCTCCTGGGGCACCCTGTGGGAGGGCAAGGGCTCTCCCTCTGTCCCTGTGCATGCCCTGTGATCCTCCCATGGACCAGGGAGCATCACCTGAAGGCCCAGCTCTGTGACCCTGCCCCACAGCGCTGCCTGGACGGTAGATGGGACAGGCTCACACCACTGCAGACCCTCGTCCCCAAACTGACGTGCTGCATGCAGCTCACTGTGCACCAGGCTGCTGTAGACTTACAAAGGGAAGTGCTTGGGCAGGGCCTGTGGTTGGCTCTTCAGAAGCTGGAGTTTAACCAGACTGAATCCCATGTCT
>CM053408.1:174471-209595 GCA_028644305.1 Xerus rutilus | reverse complement strand
CAGGAGAGCACAGGAGAGCACAGGCGTGCCCCGGGACCTGAGGCAGACAGCCTGGGCTCCCACCTGCGATGTGCAGGGTCGCAGCACTGGGGCTGTGGGAGGGATGCAGACAAGTATTTCTTCAGCCTGTTTAATTGGAAAGCATATTTTACATTTTAGAATTTCAAGAATAATTCAACAGAAACTTAGATTTTGTACCTCAGATACTTTGTGATTTTTCTTTTTTTGCTCTTGCGCTTTTCTTCAGACTCTTTTCCAACCCCAAACCAGCGTCTATGAGTCTCTGGCCAAGGACTGTGTGGCCCACAGCTGCTCGGTGACCCTCTTCCTCTTCCCCAGTCAGTATGTGGATGTGGCCTCCTTGGGCCTCATTCCTCTGCTCACAGGGGGAACTCTTTACAAGTACAGCAATTTCCAGGTAGGTGACACCAGCAGGGTTGCTATCTGTCTTCCACTCTAACGCAGCATGTAGGTCCTGGGCCCCGGGAGCCTGGCCTGGAGGCGCAGCGGCTGAGTCCCTTGGGGCTGCCGGATGCTTGCCAGCAGGTGGCGCTCATGCAGTCTCAGAGTTAAACAGCCGCCCACGTCGTCATAATGGAGAAAGTAATGTGTTTCTGGTGCTGTTGAGAAAAAAAATACTTGTTTCAAATTGTGGGAGTGGAGGGTCAGTTTATCACACTGGTCTCTTCCACGTTTGAGTGGAGACAGATCTGAGGTGATCAGAGCACCTGCCCTGGAAGGCCCCAGGCTGCAGGCAAGTGGCTTCTCCTGCGCCACCTGAGTCTGACAAGAGCGCACACCCAGACAGGCCAGGCGTCTCCTTTGAACCCCTGTGTCTGGGAGGGTCACCATGTTGAGGCAGAAGCATGAGCCTGCCATAGGCCTAGGAGTTGTGCTAGGACTGCTCGGCTGAGGCTCCTGCACGGCCTCCAACATGGTGCCAGCGGAGGCCAGCACGTGGAGGACGGCCCGCAGGCACAGAGCAGGGCGCCAGGCTGGCGTGGGGGGGCAGCCCACTGCATTCCCGTCCCGGTCTCACTAAGTGGGCTTGGTCTTGTCTCTAACCCTGGCCCTTGAAGTCAGTGACAGCTTCCCCATCCAGCCATCGTGAGAGTGAGAGAAGTGCGGTGAGCCTCGTTTGAAAACCTGAGGATCTCTGTCCAAAGGTCCTACAGTTTCCTTAACCAAAGAAGCGTCAGCTCTGCACATAAATGTGCTAAATCAGGAGTGACGACGAGAACCATGTCAATCCTATTAAAACAAGAGCCATCCAGTGTTCACTGCCACCTGCGTGTGGCCTGCCTGTTTTCTCAGATGCACTTGGATAGCCAGCAATTCCTGGACGACCTCAGAAACGACGTGGAGAAGAAAATAGGCTTCGACGCCATCATGAGGGTGCGGACGAGCACAGGTAGCCCCCCGCGGGCAAGCTGCCTGGGTGACACCCAGCCCAGCAGCGGGGCAGTGAGTGCAGCCCTCCCTGTGTGTCAGGTTTCAGAGCCACAGACTTCTTCGGTGGTGTCTTCATGAACAACACCACGGACGTGGAGATGGCTGCCCTGGACTGTGACAAGGCCGTGACGGTGGAGTTCAAGCATGACGACCGGCTCAGTGAGGACAGCGGTGCCCTGATCCAGGTGATGTGCCTGTCCTCACTGCAGCACGGCTCTTGCTGGCCAGAACCGGGGGCGCCCATCCAGGAGGACGGCAGTCCCTTCACGGAGAAACGCGGTTCTTCTGCAGGTCAAGGCCCAGCTAGAGAGCACGCTGTGCCTGCAGCATCCTGGCCTGCAAGGGCCAGGCTCCTGGCTGGGCACCAGTGTCCAGGTCCCCACCAGGCTCACCCTACTCCTGCCCCATGTTCATTAGTCAGCTTAGGCTACCAGGAAGTGCAGATCCTGTGGTAGTGGAGCAGAACTTGGTTCTCAGTGTTCTCGGGGCTCTCCAGCCTGGCGGCCCAGAGCTGGCCTCCCTCCTGTTACCATGGCGTGCCTGTGGCTCTTTCCTTGTAAGGACACCAGTTATATTGGATTCTGGGGACCTGGTGACCTTCTTTAATAACTTTCCCTCCTAGGCCCCGTCTCCAAATGCAGGTGCCTTCCCAGGGGCTGAGGCCGTGTTCACAGCCCGGCTCTAACACCATGCTGAGCACATTACCACTCAGCAAGCGGAACGGAATTTGGTTTTGTAGTGCGTAACATTAACTAGAAGCCATGGAGCTTTTCAGTTGAGACGAGAGGTAAACTAACTAACCGGCCACTGGTTCCAGTTTAGTGTGGCACCAAGAGGGTGCAGAGAGGCGGGGGCTCACTGAGGGGCGCTCTCATGTCCACTCTGAGTGGCAGACACTCGGGCTCTTGGGTGCATATGTTGTCAAGCCCCAGCACCCCGGGGGCGTCGCTGTGGCCGTGCGTGTGGAGGTGCGGTCGTCCACATGCAAAACAGTGCTGGAGACCCAGAGGACGAGCGCGCAGCCTCGTCTGTGGGCGCGTGGGGCATCAAGGGGTCCCCATCGCCACGTACCTGCCTGGGAATGCGGAGCAGCGGCGGCCAGCTGGCTGGGGCCCACCCAAACCCAGGCCTCGCCCTGCCCTTCCACAGTGTGCTGTGCTCTACACCACTGTTGGCGGTCAGCGGAGGCTTCGGATCCACAACCTGGGCTTGAACTGCAGCTCCCAGCTGGCGGACCTTTACAGGAGCTGTGAGACGGACGCCCTCATCAATTTCTTTGCCAAGTCAGGTGCGGCCTGCTAGCCCTGTGGGAGCCCTGTTGGTATTCAGTCCAGACCCAGGCTAGTTGTGATGGCAGCTGGAAGTGGGTGGAGGTGCAGGCTGGCGGGTAACCGGAACCAGTGAAGGTAGAGCGCAAAGGAGGACCTGAGCGTCCCCAGCAGCAGGTGACAGGCAGCGATCACAGGCCCAGAGCTCGCCTCCTGCCCGAGGTCTGGGCTGGAATGCAGGAAGCAGGCCAAGATGCACCTGGTGGCACACTGCAGAGGGGAAGGACGCGGCCGGGCAAGGCTGGCCTGTCATCCACACCTGGGCAACTGAACTCCACGGGCCCAGGGAGAGTTTTCTCGGGCTTCCCTCTGCCAATCTACACCAGGTTACAGAAGAAATAGCCATCCAGCCGCAGGAATTCAGGACACCAGGAAAGGACAAACCAGCCCTTCTCTTCTCTGTGCAGAGCTGTCTCTAATACTCTGAAGATGATTCTGAGGCCACAGTGGCCTCTTGCTGCAGGCAGGCCACTGCTTTGCACTGACTAGATGCAACCTAGTTGGGAGGGGATGTCAGCAGGGACTAGCATTTCTGAATATTGCCATCTCACTTCAGACTCGAGGACAATAGCAGTCTGTTCTTTTTCTGTTATGTGACGAGATCAGTATCTAGAAGGCTGACGCGTCTCACCAATGGCTTTCTGCACACAGCTTTTAAAGCAGTTTTGCACCAGCCTTTGAAGATCATCCGGGAAATCCTAGTTAATCAGACTGCACACATGTTGGCGTGTTACCGAAAGAATTGTGCCAGCCCGTCTGCAGCAAGCCAGGTGAGCATGGGCATGGGGGCTGAGAGTGAGAGCAGCTGGCTCTTGAGCACGTGGGCTGCGGAGGCCGTGCCACATGGGGAGCGGGCAGCGGGCCACATTCCCGGGGGCCACGCTGTGGCCTGAGCCACAGACAGGTCTGCGTGTCCCGCTGAGGGTCTATACGGCTTGTGTCAACAGAACGTGGTATAATCAGGATTCCCTGCCCATAAATGGGGACAGGTGTTTGCCACTCCCACGCTAAGGACATACTTTATGAGCACAAGCATGGCTTCTCATGTAAAGGTGGGACCTTCTTGTTGAAAGTCACCAAGAGGGAGCGCTGCCCTGAAAGCCTTGTCTGCAGCCCTCACCCAGGAGTCCGAGTGTAGAGGGCCTTTGTAGAAGCCCCACCCAGAGCTCTGCGGGAAGGCGGGGCTCAGTCTGCTCCTCAGAGAGGAAATTGCCAAAGGTGTAGGAATCGCATCAGGGTCTCGCGCCAGAGCCGGGCCGCCTGGGTGCTCTCTCTGAGCTTGTTGCCAGTTAGTCATCTTGTACTTCTCTGAGAAGTAACACAATTCCAAGTGTGGCCAAGTGGAAATGTCATGCCAGAGAAGAAGTGATGATCAGGGTGGCCTCCTGTGAGGGCAGCAGCCTTAACCGCTCACGGCTCTGGGAAGGTAAGCCAGAAGTGGAGCTGCAGGCAGGCCTTCGACATGCGTTTGCCCAGCTGGTTGGGAAGCTCTTTCCTGTGTGTCACTTCCTGGACGTGAGGAGAGACCTAGCATGGGAAGAGATTCCGCAGAGCCCTGAGGGGGACTGTCTTTCCAGTCTGGAATGATAAGTGTGCGTGCTTGTCATCAACACCTGAAAAGAGCCCCTGAACTTGTGGGCGTGTCCTGGGCGTCTGTCGCAGGTTTTCCTGGTTTCCTGCAGATGGTGTTCCTTGGTGTTTCCAGGAGCAGACCTGGCCACCAGCGCTCATGTGAATGGGTTGGGAGGGGGCCGAGCAGCGTGGGCTGTCACCTAGGACTCGGCTGGAATCTCGGTGTTGCTGTGTGGCATGGCGTTCTGGCACATACTCCGGTGCAGTAGGAAACAGGCATCTTTCTTTTTCAGCTCATTCTGCCAGACTCAATGAAGGTACTGCCAGTGTACATGAACTCCCTGTTGAAAAGCTGTGTGCTGCTCAGCAGGCCAGACACGCCCACGGACGAGCGGGCATTCCAGAGGCAGCTGGTCATGACCATGGGAGTGGCCGACTCCCAGCTCTTCTTCTACCCACAGCTCCTGCCTATTGTAAGCTGCTCTGGGAGGCGAGGCCTTCCACTGGGTGGACATCAGAGGCCACAGTGCCTGCATCACGTGCAGAGGGGGCCTCGAGCGAGCCACACGTGTGCAGGGACAGATGCAGGTGGCTGGAGGGCACAGAGCAGCTCTGCCC
Source organism: Xerus rutilus (assembly GCA_028644305.1). NCBI lineage: Eukaryota > Metazoa > Chordata > Mammalia > Rodentia > Sciuridae > Xerus > Xerus rutilus. The sequence continues at coordinate 204,625 of CM053408.1, read as the reverse complement.
TCCCTGAGCAGCTTAGAGGACTGCTCTCCTCTCCTCCCTCAAACTGGTGTATCTACAAGCAGGCGCACTGGGTGCACAGCACAGGGAAGCCCCTGACCCCAGCTGTGGAAGGGCTACAGCGTCAGACAGCTTAGGTGCGGTGCCTGGATCCCACCCGCACACGCCTGCTTGTTGTGCACGTAGACTCTCAGGCGCACACATTGCCCGTCGTGTTTACAGGCTAATGTGAGCACATGTCCATGTGTATGGAATTGTACTGCACGTGTGTTCACTGTGCGCACACATGCATCATGTTGACCAGATCTCATGTACACAAGCATATTCACCACCTGCACATTTCTTCTGGGTCCAGATGCCACATGCATGTGCTGTGTGTGGGGTGCCAGGTGCACACGTGTGTAGGGTGCCACATGCATGTGCTGTGTGGGGTGCCATGTGCATGTGCTGTGTGGGGGGTGCCAGGTGCACATGTGTGTGGGGTGCCAGGTGCATCTGCTGTGTGTGAGATGCCACGTGCACATGTGGGGTGCCACTTGCACACGTGTGGGGTGCCGTGTGCACGTGTGTGGGGTGCCAGGTGCATGTGCTGTGTGTGAGATGCCACATGCACATGTGTGGGGTGCCAGGTGCACATGTGTGGGGTGCCACGTGCACATGTGTGTGGGGTGCCAGGTGCACATGTGTGGGGTGCCACGTGCACATGTGTGAGGTGCCAGGTGCACATGTGTGGGGTGCCACGTGTGCGTGTGTGTGGTGCCACGTGCACATGTGTGTGGGGTGCCACGTGCATGTGCTGTGTGGGGGGTGCCAGGTGCACATGGGGGGGGGTGCCCGTGCATGTGCTGTGTGTGGGGTGCCACATGTGTGTGCTGTGTGTGGGTTGCCACATGCACATGTGTGTGGGGTGCCACGTGCACATGTGGGGTGCCACTTGCACACATGTGTGGGGTGCCGTGTGCACGTGTGTGGGGTGCCAGGTGCATGTGCTGTGTGGGGTGCCACGTGCACATGTGTGTGGGGTGCCAGGTGCATGTGCTGTGTGGGGTGCCGTGTGCACGTGTGTGGGGTGCCAGGTGCATGTGCTGTGTGTGGGATGCCACGTGCACATGTGTGTGGGGTGCCAGGTGCATGTGCTGTGTGTGAGATGCCACGTGCACATGTGTGGGGTGCCGTGTGCACGTGTGTGGGATGCCACGTGCATGTGCTGTGTGGGGGGTGCCAGGTGCACATGTGTGGGGTGCCACGTGTGTGTGTGTGTGGTGCCACGTGCACATGTGTGTGGGGTGCCAAGTGCATGTGCTGTGTGTGGGGTGCCACGTGCACATGTGTGTGTGGGGTGCCAGGTGCACATGTGTGGGGTGCCACGTGTGCGTGTGTGGGGTGCCACGTGCACATGTGTGTGGGGTGCCACGTGCATGTGCTGTGGGGGGGTGCAAGGTGCGCACGTGTGTGGGGTGCCACATGCATGTGCTGTGTGGGGGGGTGCCACATACACATTCGTTGTGTTTGGGATTGCAGGTACACATGCCTCCTCCTGTTTTTAGAGTACGAGTGTCTAGGGGTTAAGACATCTGATGAGGTCATCTGCGAGTGGCCGGGCTCAAGTGCAGTCAGGGTGAACACGAGCGACACCTGAGAGGCCAGACTGAAGGGCAGCATCTGCCCCAGGGAAGCTCCTCGAAGATTCTCACCTGTGCTCCTGCTTATGCCTGGACAGCCCTCTCTGGGACCAGGTCTTTTCCCCGAGACTAGCAAGTCGGGACCAAGGCGAGGAGAGAGGAAGGCTGGCCCTGTAAGCATGGCCCTGGGGAAGGGATCCTCAGGCTCAGGGCAGATGGAACAGGAAACTACCAGTGGCTTCCATCTTCATGGCGAGTGGAAGTGAGCTGCTGCACAGGATGGTTTCAGATAGAGTGGATCAGCCAGCCCGAGGGCAGGGAGGGCAGGACTCCAAAGGACAGACCACCACCTCCTCAGAGCTGCTCTGGCAAGGCCACCTGCACCCAGCCTTGGGCCAGACTCCATGAGCATACCCGCCCCTCCTCTTTCCGTCTTTGTTGTGTTTTACTGCTGAGGATCCTGTCCTCCTTTCTGACCTATCCCAGCATCTGACACACACTTAGCACCCTCTCCAGTGTCCCTTCTCCAGCCATCCTGTGCTTCCTCTGTCTTGGAGGCTCAGACTGCTCTCCCCTGGAGTGGTCTGGAGTGAGGAACTGAGAGCTTACCTTTTTTCATATAAACTACCTCTCTGCACAGTCTGGTCTTTCTTTGTGGTTTTAAATGTCATTTATATACCAATAATCTCAAATTCCTGTCTGAAGCGGCCTCTGAGCTGCCCTCCAGGTGCATTTGCCCCATTACCTGCTGTGTCTCTCCTTGGATGTGCACTCAGACTCAAAGCCCAGCCCTCCCACCTGCTCCCCAGCTGCCTCCCCACCCTCGGCTCCCAGCCCCTCCTGCCTGTCCTCACCTCGCTCCCTCCTCCAGGTCCTCAGGCTGCAGTCTGGGAGTCTGGCAGCCCTCTTCCTCACACCCTTGTACCTCCTGTTAGCAAGCTCTCCTGGCCCTTGTCTCTCCTCGGTGCAGGTGCAGTCCAGAACCTCCTGCTTTGTCCCCAGATCAGATCAGAATGCCCTCCCTCCTCCACTAACCAAGTCCACGCCGCACCCACTCCCCTCCTTCTGTCTGTTTCCAACAGGCGAACAGGCTGATCTGGTAGAACACCGTTCAGCACGCTAGGCTGTCCATCTCGGGAGAAGCCAGGGTTCCTGCTCCCTGGACCACAGGCCCTTGTATTCTGTTGCCCTCAGCTCTCTGACCCTGAAACCCCCTCAGGCTCTCGCCCAGAACCTTTGAATGGCTCTTCCATCCACTGGAGCGTCTCCCAGACTGACTTCCCCACCTCCTCAGGCCTCCACTCAAGCCTGCCTGCCTCCGAGCCCTTGGGCCACCAGCTCCGATCCCAGCCCCTCTCACGCCTGGGTGCTCCCAGCCCCCCCTCAGCTCTCTGCTTCCCAGCTGTCGTCACCATCCACAGTGCTGCTGGTGGTGTTTCTTGCCCTGGCTTTAAAGGCACAAGGCCGAGATGAACGGTGCCCAGCACACACCCGGCACTCAGGAGACACCTGATGGGAGGCAGGGGGGAGGAGGGCAGCGTCTCTGACCCCTTCTCTTCTGCCCAGCACACCTTGGATGTCAAAAGCACAGCCTTACCTGCTGCCGTCCGCTGCTCCGAGTCCCGTCTCTTAGAAGGAGGGATCTTCCTTCTGGCCAACGGTCTGAACATGTTCTTGTGGTTGGGGGTGAGCAGCCCACCCGAGCTGATCCAAGGGATTTTTAATGTGCCATCTTTTGCACATGTCAGTACAGATATGGTGAGTAGCCTTTCACTGTTTTGATAGTAATATACACAATTTAAATTCTTAAATAAATGTTGTGTGTAATTTTATATTACAAAGAAGAAAACAATAAGACATATAGTTTCATATAAGGATGAGAAGGTCAGGGCCGGCGTTGTGGCTCAGTGGTAGAGTGCTTGCCTCCCACGTGTAAGGTACTGGGTTTGATCCTCAGCACCGCATAAAATAAATAAATAAAGGAACTGGGCGCGGTGGCGCACGCCTGTAATCCCAGCACTTTGGGAGTCTGAGACAGGAGAATTGCGAGTTCAAAGCCAGCCTCAGCAACAGCGAGGCACTAAGCAACTCAGTGAGACCCTGTCTCTACATAAAACACAACATAGGGCTGGGGGTGTGGCTCAGTGGTCGAGTGCCCCTGAGTTCAATCCTCGGTACCAATAAATAAATAAAGGTATTGTGTTCATCTACAACTAAAAAAAATTTAAAAAAAAAAGGATGAGAAGTTCACACTTTGATAAAAGAGCCATTAGCTGATTGAAGGTATCTGGATAACAGGTTAGCCATCACGGTGACTCTGATAGAACCTGCAGCACTTCCAGAGCGTTCTCTGAGCCAGTCCCACTCTTTTGTGGGAGTTGCTCCTGTGTTCTGCAGGTGCGGGTTAGGGCTGAGTTTCCTCAGGTGGTATGTGGCAGAGGAGCCCCAGGGCAGCTCTTGAGCTTGGGTCCCCCTCTATCATGGTGCCGAGATGAGCAGAGTGGTCAGACAGTCACAGATGCTCAGCTCAAACTGCATCATAGTGATTCGCAAAACCACCCCCTCACGGAAACAAGTTACCCCCTTTTGTAACAATCCTAACAGAAGTGATTATGGGTTTGACCATGGGAACAAACACAAATGTCTAGCTTGAAAGTGTCTTAGGAAAACCGGAAGCTGCAGTTTGTTGGAGAGTGCGGACTTGCTGTGAGCCGCTCACTCCGGTGCTGCTGGGCTTGGTCGGCTGTGTGGTGCCGGGTCCCAGGACGCTCACTTAGGTGGGCGGGGTACCTTAACTCTGGCTGTCACACCTGATTTCTGGCCTGAATGTATAGTTTAGGTATCTAGAACATCCAGAGCTACCAAGGCAGGTGGTCAGGGCAGAGAGCTGCCTTTCTATCCACATGAATGACAGTGAGTTCAAGTGGCGGGTGTCCGGGCCTTACCAAAAGACTGGTCAAGGTTGAGATTCACAAATAGTGGTCTGCCTATGGCTGAAAGTAAGGAATGGTTAGAAATGAAATCTTAAAAAAATATAAAACAAAATTAAAATTCAGTAGGCAAGAACAACATCCGAGAAGTTTAAGAAATTTAAGGAAGACCCCCTCGTATCATGATGCACGGCTCAGAGCCAGTCTCTCCACCAGTGGCAGCATGGTGGGTTGCGCTTCTACCAACACTTCCTGTTCACCTTCTTCAAGCAACGAAACCAAAGTAAAGCCAAGAGCAGGCCCCTTTGTTTTAGGGAAGGGGGCACCTTGAGACATACAAGGAGACAGACTTACGGAATCTGGATGGCAGGACCCACCACGAGTTTGAGGGCACGTGCAGGGTGTGTGAGCTCGTGACCCAAGGGCGGGAGCTTCTCCCAGGCCTTGAGGCTCTGCAGTGAGATTCCTGCTGCCTCTGGCCGAGTCTTGGGGCCTAGCATCTGAGGAGGAAGCCTTACTGCTTACTGTCTTCATGGAGGGAACCAAGGACCTTCATGCCTCCTGGAGGCCCCATGAGCTAGACTGTCCCCTAAACTACAGCCAGACTTCTGGGGACCTCAGAGGCCATGCACCGTGGGGAAGCAAGGGCTTGGGGCTGGCTACAGTGTGGGGACAGCGGCTCTGGGCAGTGTCTCCCAGACAGCCCTCTGAAGGTGCAGGGTCCATCCTCTGCTCTCAACACAGCCTTGAAGTACAGTTGAGAAGGCACTGACCCTTCATGGGAGAGCGCCAGATGTCCTTTGTAGAAAGCACACTTGTGTGTCACCAGGGGTATGCCTGTCAAGTCCAGAGAAGGATTTTCATTCTCAGAAGACAGAGACGTTGGTTGGTTAGTTGGTGAGAATGTCTGCCCGCTGAATGAGTTCTTTCATTCACTTTTTTCCCACGCTTCTAGTTTTCAGGTAAATTAAACCAGAGATCCGTATGGAATAACAAGAATGTTTTTAATGTTCTCATAGTCTCCTGTTGCTGGAAGTGTGATGAATTGTACTGAACCTTGGTTTTCTTGAATTCAGATGCTGCTGCCTGAGGTGGGAAGCCCACACTCTCAACAGCTCCGGATGATAATGGGCGTCATCCAGCAGAAGAGGCCGTATTCCATGAAGGTAGGAGACATCTCTCTCCTTTCCTCAAGCTTTTATTTATTCCATTAAAGACTTCTGGCAGTGCATGTTCTATAATTTCATGACATGATCTGTGCATTGACCTGCTTGTCAGCCACGTGCCCAACAGCTCCAAGTTGGTGATGACCAAAACCCTTATGGCATGGAGACCACAGGTGCCCTTGCCAGGCCTGATGTGATCTTTCCTTGGGTGTCGTCATAGGAGTACCATTCAGAAATTCATGAACTTGGGTTTTTTTTTTTAAATAAAGGGTGGAACTAAGGTAAACTGAACTGATGAGCAGCCTGGAGCCTCCAGCATGCATCTGGGTAAACACAGGACCTTCCAGAACTGTGTCCATGTCCTGTGGCACCTATTGCAGTTTACGGTCGGGACCTGGAGGTGGCTGAGGAGGTCACATTTGGGCCACTTGAGCAAGCTGGTCCTTCTACTGAGAGGGCACATGGGAAGCCTAGGAGGCCCATGTGACCATTTCCACATTCTGTCCACTCCACAAGTCCATGTCCCCAGTAGAAACGCAAAGAAGGGAAACAGTGGGTCCCTCCTGTCCACCCAGTGTTGCCCCTCATTGTGGGGGGTGAGCCCTTGAGGAGCCCTCCCTCCCTGTACAGTGTCTGGACAGTCCACCCACCACTTTCTGAGACCCGCACGGGAGTGGGCAGTTCACCTTTGCAGTGCCTCTGTGCTGGAGCAGGAGAAGGCCACTCCTGGTGCTTTCTGCCCCCTCAGTCCATGGCCAGGTGTTTCCCCAGAGAAAGTTGTGTGGTGGGCACCCTGTGAGAACCACACCCCACGGAGCGAGTGGGTATGGCGGCCATATAGTGGATGTTACTCAGGTGGTTCTTACAGGCCAGGAGCAGTTCAGAGCTCATCAGCCTCAGGTGAGGTCAGAGCAGCAGGCCAGGAGGATCCTGCTTCCCAACAGCAGATGAGGCGAGCGTGGGGAGGCCAGGCCAGCCAAGAGGCACTCCTCCCTGCCCCACTCGCAGCCCTTCATCCTCTCACTGGAGGGGGACCCTTGAGGCCCTCTGCAGGCACAGCCATTCCCATTTCCTCAGGGGTCAGGTGAACCGCTGCAGAGGTTCTTCACATTTTCCTCTCCATGTCGTCTTCCACGGCTCAGAAGCATGCGTGGCTGTGGCTTGTCCTGGGCAGCATGGCCCTGAAGCCCTGGGCCAAGCAGGGAGTGGTCTCTAGTGCCTCTCACACCACCGTCCTCCCCTGCCCCACAGCCGGCCCCCTGCGTCCTCTTCCTGTCCAGTCTCTCTCATCTCGTCGCTGTTACGCCTGCTACCAGTCAGCTGCCCCTCTCTGTTCTGCACCTTCACAAGGTCACTCTGTCCAGAGCCCCTGCGTCCTAAAGCTGTGGCTGCTCACAGGCCGGCCAGCCTCAACTCAGACCTGGGCCTGAAGGCCTCAAAGGCCAAGCACCACTCAGCCCCTCGGGAAGGCTCTCCAGGGCACTGGGCCCACGAAGTCCCCACTTCGTCCCTGCAACTTCAGGCCTGCGTCCTGGTGGGAGTTGGTGTGCCAGTGCACCCTGTGCTGGCCTCCATGTGCTGAGGTGGACAGAGCCCCGAACAGCCCCTGAAAAGCTGATCTCGTTTTCTTCCAGCTCACCATAGTGAAGCAGCGGGAACAGCCGGAGATGGCTTTCCGACAGCTCCTGGTGGAGGACCGGGGGCTCCACGGAGGGTCGTCCTATGTGGATTTCCTCTGCTGTGTTCACAAGGAGATATGCCAGCTGCTCAGCTAGCTGGTGCCGGGTGCTGCACTTCTGGGGAAGCAGTCTCCTGGCACCCACATTTCTAGAAGGCAGCAGGCTTGCTCTGACGCCCGCCACCATGCAGGGACACACTGGGGGACCTGAGAAGGTGCCCTCATGTCATGAAGGGAAGAGCCTATTTCTGATTGCACAGTTTTTAATTTTTAAAACTGATGCAGTTTTGCATTTGATGAAGAGCAGAGTTTACAGAACATAACATTCTCCATTTCCTTTGTGCTAGACATATAAATTATTTTTCAAACTGTATAGATTTGGGGTAAAAAATTGTCCTGATTCCTCTCCTATTTCCAGTGAGGGGGAAAACTTAATTTTTACATTATACCTAATTTTTTTTAAACCACATAGCTCCACTGAACACACTTTTCAATTAAGATTTGCAGATTTTAATAACTTGGACTCTTTCTAGAACAATGTGTGCTCTACTCTTATTTTCGTAATTATATATTGTCTATGTTTAAACTATTTTCCAGTTGTTTTGTCTATAAACCTATCTATCAATATTCTTAATGGGTCTTTGTACAATTTTGGCAGTTCCTACCTGTATATAATGGATCTTTACCAGTATCAATAAATCACTTCATATAAAAATTCAATGTGTAGAATTACTTTTATGTATTTTGAGATTTTTATAAAACTGGATGAAGCATTAAGCAAAGCAAATCAGGATAACAAAATTATCTTTTTTCAGGATTGAGGATTGTTAGACAATAAACCTAGGGAATGTCAGAGACAGCATTCTTAAGGCACTTGAAGGTCCTTGAGTGTGTTCTGTGGGTACAGTAAGAAGAAGCTGATGCCCTGGGACCACACTGATGACTCGTCACGTATCCGTCCCAACCAGGAACAGGTATAACCCTGGTGGAGTGGAACACACATCCTGTTCCAAGAGCTGCAGTGCCCATGAATGTTTCTGTGGCAGACGTGACCCTGTCAGCCCACGCACACGTGCAGCAGGCTATAGGCAGCAGAGCAGTGTTGGACTACATGGCCCAGCGGGGCTGTTCATCAGCTGGCAGACACGTCAGCATGAGCCCAGGCCTACAGCTGGTGCGTTTCAGGTGGACTCAGAGTTTAACAAGCACTGTAAGCTCTGCAGCCCGTGTCCAGGATGCACATGCCTGCCTGCTGGATGCCCTGGGAACAGCAGCTGCTGAGTCGACGTGGCTGGTCGCTGTGTCAGTGGTGGGAGAAAGCAAAAGCAAGCTTGAGCTGCTTCAGTGCATTAGGAACCCAGCATAAAATGGAAATGCTGCAATCTGAGTGGCCACTTGCCAAAAATGGGGTAAATGCATGTGAAATGTCTGAGGTGTTCTGAAACAGTGCTCCTGCCCCAGCTAGAGGCAGCACAGCAGGTTGGCTGTGCAACCCAGGAAGTCAGAACACTGGAGCCAGTACACTGGAGCCAGTAAATAAAGGGCTCAGGGTTCCCATCTGACAGTCAGAGCCTGGAGCATGTTTGCTGCTACTGTATCTTCCTTGCTAGGCTTTTATTAAACAGGCTGAGGGTGACCAAGCTCCTAACTGTATTTGCTGCTGTGGCACAAATACTTTAATTGACTGAGCTACAATCTTTAAGGAACAGTTTAAAGGGAGAGAAACATGGGCCACAGTGCCTTAGGTGTTGACCACCAGAACCTCTCTGATATACAAACCAAAGACAAGAGTGCTGTTTGAGATGTCGAGAAGCCATTAGGAAGAGTTCACTCACTCAAGAAAGCTCATGTGAACCTCACGTCTCAGAAGTCTAACCTAATGACAACAGCCTGAAGTATCTGTCAGTGATGTTTCAGTTTGGCCAGATGGAAACATGTTCCACTGATAGAACAACGAGAAGTCCAGGTCCAATTCCACCTTGAGTTCTTCAACATGGAACATGATCTGAAACTGGTCTTAGAGGTTCCACCAGGGGGCGCCACATGCCACCTGTCAGCCTCCCAGGCCTACACTGGGCTCTTCCAGACCTCGGATCCCAGACCTGTTGAAAGTCAGTGTTCACCTGTGGCCAGCACTTTCCCAGGCTCACCCAGCCATTGTCCAGTAGCTGCTTCTCCTTGGATATCAGTGCTGACCACACAGCTTCCCAGGACTCTGGGGTGCCACCTCGCACCCTCCCAGCCCCCTCGCACTCCCAGTCTACTGTGCCTGTCCCTCAGGAGGAATAGACGGTCTTTTTGCATTCAAGCTATTATTAATAAGGAGGTATAGAAGTGGTCAAATCACTCTCCTTGTTTTAACAGGTTTTTTTCAGAAAAGTAACTAAAAATGTATATCCTGAGGAAAGTTACCTTTTTAAATTCGGTCAGTCCACAGGAGGCTAACTGTTCAAGATGGCTGATAAATAGTAATTCATTGGAAATTACTGTTTCCTCACCCTCAGAGATAATGTTCTTGAGACAGAGTGGGGAAAAAGCCTTTTTAGAGAAACAGCCCCCCTAATTCAGCAAGAAAGCATCAGCAGAATGGAAAAGGACTTAAGAGGCTGAAGCCCCTGGCAACCCCTCCATGGTGAAGCAGGCCAGGGAGGGCCCATTTACTGAGCAGTCACCACTCATGGGGGAACAGGCCGAGAGGACACTGTTGTCTTCACATAACGCAAGCGACAAGACTCATGCCCCACAGCCAAAGGCAAAGAAAGGCAGGCAGACAGGTGTGGTGCCACAGCGAGCTGTCTGAATAAGACAAGGTGAGAGCAACCAGAAGTGGGAGTGGGCCTGAGACCCTGGTGCCAGGGCGATTCGCGTCAGCACCTTCCCAGGAAGGGGCCGGGACTCGAGACTTGGGGAGATGGTCGGCTCACAATCTGGTATCAGTGTTCCCATTTTTCTAAATTTCGCTTTGGAGTTATTTTTATAAATGCAACATTGCTTCTGTCCTTTCCCTGTGGTGCTGGGAATGCAACCCTGAGCCTTGTGCAGGCAAGGCAAGCGCTCTACCACTGAGCCACATGCCCAGCCCCAATATTCTTGACTAGGCATATATTTTGCTTTCAATAAGCCTCACAGTAGTAAAGCATGCTGTATTCTTGAGCTTCTATTTACCATTAAAGCTTAGCTTCTTGGGGTTCTTAGTTTCACCTGAATTATGTGCAATAGCATTACATCTGAGCATTTTTTTTTTTTAATTAAAGACAACCCAGAAGTTGCTCTGAAATGCATGAGCCTATAGAACGGAGCAGATAAGATCATTAAACCTCCAGAACCTACTCACCTGGAGACACCTCCTTTCCTCTGGCCCCAGCAGCCTGCCGCACAGTGTGGCTCCTCCCAGGGGCTCTGCACAGCTCAGACTGACTTCTGCTCCCTCCCAGGGTGCCCTCAGTGCACTTTAGAGCTCTGCAGCCTCAGGCCACGTCCTTTAACCTACATGCTGTGGTTCAAAGGTGATGGTTTCTTGTTCTTCCTCTTAGTAAATTTGATCAATTATTTTTTTTAATTTTTAGGCACTAGGGACTAAACCCAGGGGCACCCTACCACTGAGCTACATCCCCAGTCCTTATTGAGACAAGGTCTCACTATGTTGCCCACTATGTTGGCCTCCAACTTGTGAGCCTCTTGCCTCAGCCTCCTCAGGTTCTAGTGGTGCACAAGTGCGCAGTGGTGCACCTGGCTAGGTTTTTAACAGTTGCTGTAGCTCACTGAAAGATATACATCAGCAGCTAAGACCAGCAGCTTCTAGAATCAGCTGCTATAACTAATTGAAAGGTACAAACTAGCAGTTAAGATGGGTAACACTCCTAGCAACAGCCCTGCCACTGATGGCCACTATAACTCCAGGTCCCCTGGCATAACCCTGCTGGGCTTTGGCACAAGAAATATGTGGTTTAATTTCTCCACAGAGAGCCAAGGGCTTGTAAGGTGGCCTTGCTATTGACCAAGACCCCAGAGCAGTGCTGATGCAGTCCTACCCAGCACCAAGTCAGGTCCCACGCTGACCCCGCCTCCGCAGTTGGCACCCTGACCTCTTGCACTAAGCTGTTTTTCACAAGTCCTTGATAAGAAAAGCAACTAAAAAGTTTATTTCTAGACTGAAAACGTGGGGCATATAAAGAGGATCAAAAAGTAGGTAAGGCCAGAGTCATGAACTTTACTGCAAAGCCCATAAGTAAACGTTCCACTGTGAGGCAAGGCCCAGCCTTCCTAGGGAGAAGGCAGTTGAGCCAGAGTCCATTCCAGCCTGTTTTTTGGAGGGCAGATGTCTTTCAAAGGGATTGGTTCTAGGTCTTGCATTTTCTTCCCTTCACCTACTCTCCTTTCTCTTTTCTAATCATGGTGGGCTACTGTGCCCCAACTTTCAACCTACCAAGGAGCCATCCCTCTTCTCTGTAAGACCAATTATGAAGCAGATCTCACAGGGCCTAGACCACCAGCCACAGCATGGTCCCTCGGGCAGGCCCGGCTATGGAACACAGGAGCGTCCTTGGCAGCTCTTCTGAGGGCCCACCAGGGGGCACCTGGAGCTTCACTCAGGTCAAGCTGACATTTCAGTTCTGCCTCCAGGTAGTTTATAATGCCGTTTCAACAAACATGCTGACCAACTGGGAGACACAACATCTGTGTCAAGAAAGATGACAATCAAATACTACAAATATGCACAGGAAAGTGTTGACAGGCTGAGCAAGTTAGTTCACCAAGCTTTAAGGTGTCCCTCCTGTTTCTATCATTCATTCCTCAACAACCTGAGTCTTTGGTGTGTGTAATGTGAGGCCCTCTTATGAATGAGAACAGAGTGGCTACTGAAATGCAGAGACCAAAGGACTTCCATTCTAAGTCAATCCTTTCATCTGGTAACAACAGTAATTCCACTTACGGAAAACTGACTCTCAAATTCAAAGATTTAAAATTTCATTAGAAAAACAAGCCTAAGCTTTCATCCCCCCGCCCAAGTACTTGCCCCTAAGTGCTCAGGCCTGGTGCCTGGCGACCAGGCATCCCTACTGGTGCCCCGCTTGCTTTTACTTTGCTGTGGAATGCAAACTGCCTGAAGGTCCGTCCAAGTTCCATCTCTCAGCCACATCCTGGCACTTGGATTTCTGTCCCGCTTTGCTCCTTAAGACGCCTGAGCAGGAGTCACCTGTAGCTAAGGACAGATCATGAGAAAGAGCGCCCATGTCTGCCTGCCTGCTATGTCCTACCTCCTCCTCATCCTACCCTGGCAGCTCCACCTCACCTCAGACTCAGACCTGGAAGGAAGGGATTTGGTTCAAAGTCTCTCAATTTCTTCGGTACTCAAATTACATTTGCATTTATTTAAAATATTTTTTGAAAGAAAGAAAAATGCAGTCTGCACTTCTTCTACTGTTTCAACAAGGAAATGCTGACCCCCAGAAGTGTCCTGAGCACCCACTCTGCCATGGCTCCCTGCAGTTCCCCACCTGCTGTGGCTGCAGAGGCAGGTGTACTGTGGACTCCTCTCGGCTCCAGCCCGATTCCGCAGACTGCGTCTTCTCAGTCCACCCTCTTCCAGAAAGCTGAAGCCTCTGTGGCTGTTGGAAATCAGAGTGAATTCAGTCTCTAAAAGTGAAGCTACCTGCGTTGTTTGTCCTGCTCAGTTATGTGCGTGTGACGCTGAGGAAATTGGCAAGGTGCTCCTGGCAGGCACAGCAGCCAGAGCGAAGGCAAGCAGGCACTGAGTCCTGAAGTCAGTCTCCCACTGGAAGGTTGGAGGGGCAGGACCCTTTTTGGGACTGGCATCTCTAAATATCACCGAGGGGGAAAGCCACCTCTGTGTGCTCCTCCTCGGCCCCCGCGAAAGCCACCCCTTTCTCCTCGGAAGTTGGATCGATTTCTTTCTCGACCACGGCCGGCAGAAGTTCCCCCTCTTCCTCCTCCTCTGGGGGCGCCACCACCCCGATCAGACTTAGATTTGGGAGGAGGTGACTTTGGTCGAAGTCTCTCAATTTCCTCTGTACATCCAGTCAAGTAGGAATTAGGGGCGCTGAAATAGGATGCGTATGTCTCTGCATTGTAGTTGCTGTTTGTAAGCGTTGGTCCAACTGTGAGCCAGCCTGAAAAGGAGGAAGACAGACAACCCGTGAATCTGCGTTCTCCCTTGCTAACCCTTCAGGGGTGAACTAAAATGCACTGTGCATCCTGAAGACAGCCCTTCACACGCCTAACGGCGACGTCCTCCCTCACAGAACACATTGCACTTGATCACGGTCACACTTTAAGGCCACGTGTTCACACCTGCGAATCCTGTTTCTCCTACTGTGCCTTTTGTGATACACCCTCCTCATTGTTCCCCACCTCTGTGAGAATAACACTGATATACTAGGCTGATTTGGGATCAGTGAAAATTTAATACATTATATATAACTTTGCTCCTCATGACAATAATGCCACGTTTTTCTGATTAAAATCTCAGAAGCAATCGTTGCTCTACTCTTCCCAACCACAGAATATTTCCAGTTGACAGGTCACAGAAATCCAACTACTGTGGCATTTCTCAAAAGGATAAACAGCCAAGGCTACGCAGAAATGTTTAACACCAAAAATCATCAAGAAAATGTAAATCAAAACCACCACAAACGCCATCTCACCCGCCGGAATGGCTATTATCCAAGACAGGAAATCAATGCTGGGGAGGATGCAGACACAGGAGCTCACACACTGTTGGTGGGAAAGTAAGTTGGCACAGCCACCACAGAAACAGTGTGGGGTTCCTCAGAGACTGGAAACAGGCTCCCCCAGGCACCATACCCGCCCAGGCCTGCCTACAGCAGCACTGCAGGACCAGCACGCATGTCAGCAGCAAGGTGGGCGCGGCTCAGACACCAAGGAGCACAGACAGAGGCGCACTGCAGGATCTCGTCAGCAGGAGGCCGGGAGAAGGGCCCTCCGACGGCCTGCGAGGAGCCTGGCTTGGGAGAGGGGGCCGACTGGCACAGAGTACAGCGAGGAGGAGCAGCTCTAACGTTCTACACGGTGCAGCACAGTATCTGCGGCTGACAACTAAATGCTTAAGAACAGCAAGTAGAGAGGCTTTCAATGTCCCCAACCCAAAGAAGTAATATATACCCGAGGGGAAAGATCTGGCAACGACCCTGATCTGATCGGGACACACTGTATACACGTACATACTGTACCCTGTAGACGTGTGTAATTACCATGTGACAACTAAAAATTAAAATATATTAAAAAATAAGTTCAGCAGAGAAGACTTTTAGGGCGGTGAAACCACTGGATCCCGCACTCAGTGGTGGAGACAATGTCTCTGGTTGGTTGCAACAGTGTCCCGCACCAGTGGGGGGCCCTGATGATGGGGGTGAGGCACCTGCAGAGCAGGGACGACACGGGAAATCTCTGCACCTTCCTGAGTTTGCTACAAACGTAAAACTGCTCGTCTAAAGTACCGCAGAAGCAATCGGACACGTCAGAACTTCACCTTACTACCTTGCTCTGTGTTATAATATCCATACCCAAGGGATCACAGTCTTTTTTTTTTTTTTTTTTTTTGTGGTACTGGGGATTAACTCAGGGGCACTCGACCACTGAGCCACATCCCCAGCCCTATTTTGTGTTTTATGTAGAGACAGGGTCTCACTGAGTTGCTCGCTTAGCGCCTCGCCATTGCTGAGGCTGGCTTTGAACTCGCGATTCTCCTGTCTCAGCCTCCCTAAGTGCTGGGATTACAGGCTTGAGCCACCGCGCTCGGCTAGTCTTTTTTTTTTAACTGAAGTCCTACCTGGTCGAATTGTACTATCTCTTCCAAACAGATGAAGACGTCTTCTACCAAGACAAAAATGTTCAATTATATGAAAAATTTCCACAGGTTTTTCTATATTTCCAATCTCAGGTTCTTCTGTGATAATCAAGTCAATGTCGACATTGGCATGGATGAAGTCCCCGTCCGTGCTGCGCTTCACGGTTCCTTTGATCCCCATGAGGCAGTGTTCCTGCACAGTAAGAGCACATGATACTTTCTACCAAGTCGTATCTTATAACATTTTGCATTCCTCAATTCCAAAACAATCTTTGTTTTCAACTCTTTGGGATACAGTTGTATGTGTCTGTCAGGGCGACAGGAAAACGCAGTGTGTCTTCTATACCGACCCTCGTAACACTCAATACCTCAGAACACGTCACTGCTGGCGAGTCCAGGAAAGGGACATTTCCATCAGATTAAGTGAACAGTGTACACCGATTTGGAAATGCTTGAGAGAAAAATATGAGAATATGAGAAAAAATATGAGAAAAGGAGAAGCCATACCTTTGTTCTCTGGAAAACAGCCTTGGGATCTAAAGTCTTTGTCTTCCCAGGATTGTTTTTGTTGGTTTTAATCCAGCAAATGTCTTCACATCTTCTGTAACCCCACTTGCGTAAACACTAGAAATACAAGAATTAAAGACAGAAATCCTGAACTTAAATAAACAATACTTAAAATGACCAACCAACACTAAAGAGCTCACTAAGTTCCAGAGGTCATGGTAATTACTTTAGTACAGACAGAAGAAAGAAACTCCAGTCTCAAAACCAGAACCATACAGAGAGCGCCCACACCTGGGACACTAATGCAGGACACACTGTTGAACACCAAGCACGGAGGGATCGCATCCTGCCCCAACTGTTTAATCAGAGTGCGCATTCCCAGTCAGGAAATCTGACATCTGAAATGCTTCGAAATTCAAAATTTTCTAAGTAACAACAGCTCAAACAGTTTCAGATTTCAGAGCATTTTGGATTTTGATTTTGGGATAAAGGATGATCAACCTGCGAAACCTGTGTAAATAGTCCAAAATTGCAAGGTCATTTTAAAAATCAGAAAGACTCTGGGCCCAACCATTCTAGATGGGGTACCTGTATTAACTTTCATTGTCAGCAGCAGATGATGTGTTTTAAACTATAAGGAAACACCCAGATCCTATGTAATCACAAATAATCCAAAAGATAATTTGATTTCTGCCACTTCCATTTTCTATCTTCTGACAAACCTAAACACTGTTAAAACTTTTCAAACTGATTCAAATTGTTAACTTCTCTCAAATGAGAATCTACTATAACTTTATTTCTACATCTAAGAACTACAAAAGTTCAGACTTAAAGGCTGTGCATCACTCTTCACTGGGTAAAACTGTATTCTGTCTTCATCCGATTCTGAAACTAGAGGCATGAATTAGAGTGTCCCGACTGCTACCCATGAGCACGCAGCACCAGCGAGCACCCACAACAAGCAGGGCAGGCTGGGACTAAAACACGCACAGGGCAGTTGCCACCCTCGTCAGCTACAGAATCAAGAGGGGGACAGTGGACTGAGTGGCAGCACTGTTGGTGCAGTGATCCAGTATGAAGACACAGCAGAACACAGAACGTGCTCCCTGGGAACGTTCTGAAGTGAGGCAGACCTCGAGCTGAGATTCCTTACATCTATTTAAAATCTCAAAGATCAAGGTCAACACAAGAGCCCACCCTTATCCACCCCTACACATTCTGTGATTTTTTTTTCCTGTAGACATACCTGTGATGAAATTGAATTTACAAATCAGACACAGTAAGAGATTAACAACTTTTTTTGGGGGGGTGGGGGGGTACCAGCGATTGAACTCAGGGGCACTCAACCACTGAACTACATCCCCAGCCCTATTTTGAATTTTATTTAGACACAAGGTCTGAGTTGCTTAGCACCTCGGTTCTGCAGAGGCTGGCTTTGAACTCATGACACTCCTACTTCAGCATCCCAAGCTGCGAAAACAATAACTATTAACAGAAAAATTACAGCACTATATATGTAAATAAAAAGGCATGTGATGTAGTCTGTCTCTCTCCCCTGCATTATTGCACACAAGTCACCCTGACAACCCAGATGGCCACCAAGAGGAACAGGCAGGTGGTATACACAGTACATGCACAATTAAAAACTTACAAATTCAGGAATTTTCCATTTAATGTTTTCAGACCACAAAAGCCAAAACTGCAGGGGTAAGGGTTGGGGGTATTTGTTTCTGTTGCAAATATTTGTATTTTGCTGGGCAGTGGTGCACACCTATGATCCTAGCAACTTGGGAAGCTTAAGCAAGAGGATGGCAAGTTCAAGGCCAGCCTCAGCAATGTAGCGAGACTCTGTCTCAAAATAAAAAGGGCTGAGTAGAGCACCTCTGGGTCAAATCCCCAGGACTGCAAAAACTTTGTTTTGCACTGAGTGTTCATAATATCACCACAGCCTAAATCCCACATGACCACTAATTTATCGAAAGTTGATATATCTTATTGTAATCATTTTGGCCAAACTCTGCTTTCACCAATGCGATGCACTGCTCCATAAATGAAAAAGACAAATCCCCCTAGTCATTTTCAACTTAATTTGGGGCTAGGGATGTGGCTTAGTGGTAGAGCACTTGCCTAGCATGCATGAGACCCCTAGGATCAATCCTCAAATCTGGAGGGAAAAAAAATTGAAAACACATCAACTTAATTTGAAGATGAAGAGGAAAGACATTAGAACCAGAAAATGTAAAAACCACTAGGCCTATAAAAGCAATGTTCCTTTCTCTCTACTTTCTTGCTTTTCCACAGCACCTTGGGGAACTTCCACTAAATAAATGGACAGACCCAAGTGGAATACAATTATGGTCTAGCCTCGGACCAGCAAAAAATGGAAGCAGCAACACCGCCCTGAGCCTCAGCTCACTACTTCCATAAGGAACGCGGAGTGACCACAGAGCGCCAGTGCTGGAGCACAAGTGTGATCTCAGCACACTCCTGCTTGTAATCTCACATAGTCCTACTTAAACTCTTCAGCCACCTCCCCAAATCAGCATGGCTGAATGAGACCATCTGCTGCATGACAGGCAGTGTGTCCTCGGAGTGGGAAATCTCATCCCACAACACATTTCTAGATCCAAAACCCACAAGACCAAGTGCCTTTGTGTCTGAGTCTCAATGCTGGGGAGCGGCTGATCTGAATCCTGATCCCAGCTGCAAGGTTTGCGCTCTTCTTCCTAAACAGTTTCTTACTATCTTTCCCTTGGCACAGAGAAGCTCTAATATAACTGAATATAAAGGCACTGAAAATACATTAAAAGTGCTATACTTCTTTCTCACTCTTATTCACTCAAACTATGTTGTTCCAAATGCAGTTACTATTCCAGTTTGATTTGACTGCCATTTGCAATTCAGGAGTCCATGCTATTCAGAGCAACATTTTTTAGCTAATCCTAAGGAGCCATAAACGACACCAGGTTCATTTTTGTGCTATAGTTTGGAGCTTGAAATCTCTAAACTATTGTGTTCTTGCAGCTGTGACAAACTGTATTGTGAAAGAGCTGCATTCTCCTTAGTGAGCCTTAGCTAAATCAGGGGTATTGCCCTACATTCTTTTTCTAGACATTTTTTATTTAGCACATTTAAAACTATTCAAGAAACAAAGGACAAAATAACATTAATCTTCAAACTTATTATGCAACATATTTAAAATTTTTTTTTTTAGTTGTAGACAGACACAATACTTTTACTTTATTTTTTATGGTGTGCTGAGGATAGAACCCAGTGCCTCACACGTGCTAGACAAGCACTCTACCACTGAGCTATAACCCCAGCCCCAATATATTGTTTTATACTTTATAAAAAACAGCATCTCACCACTCTTCCAAGGTCCAATCCCTCCCCAGAACCACACCAGAGAAATATAAATGACCGGGGTGCTGCGATCTCATCAATTTCTAACTTCATGATCTGTAAGAAACCAGACATATGTAAAATATTATGCACAAAATATATACAAGTATTTGGTTTCCTATTCATCCCACATTGAAACTAACAACCATCGATAATTCCTGTACCAGGATTCTTAGTAGATGTGTCTTTAAATGTAATGTACCCAGTAGGAAATATAATGGAAAATCAATTTTATCCTTGAAAATCAATTTTATCCTTAAAAATCACTGGTTCTCCTGTTTTTTGTTCATTTATATACAAGCAACACACACTCATGTGCAAACATGCACATATATACACTTACTTTTAAATGGAAAGAATATACAGGAAATTGAATTTTTAGAATTATGGCATTTTAAGACAGAACTTGAGAGATACATAAGCAACATTTTACTAGAAAAAAGAAAATGAAATGGAATGAAGTTAAACAAGCCCAGAGTTAGGGGCAAAATTAAAATGTAACAACAAATGTTGAATGTACTATAGTTTTGTTATCTATAAGAATACTTCTTAATAAATCAATGTTACTTTCTCATGATTACTTTAAGTCTAAAATGCTCTCCCCCTTTCCATTACTGTTTGCCTTGAATGTGTTGTTGTGTCACATTATATTTAAAAAAAAAAATTCCTTCAATAATTAAATGTCTAAATTTTGGGCAGTCATTGTGGAAGCAATCAATTTATATGATATTCTTTTCCTTTCAGTTTTCTCTAAAGTTAATAAATTTCGAAGACCATAGTTCATGCAAGAATTTATCAGTTTCATCTATGAAGAAAATCTTCTACATCAATCAAATCAAAGTCAGTTAAAACCATTCCATCTTTAACTTAAAGACATTTTTACAGTAATAATGAAAATAACACATGCATAAATCTATTTTTTACACTCCTGATGTTTTTTAAGTCCTAAAATCTCTCCTTATCTAATATGCTCATGACACAATACCTTTTTATAAAGTAAGAATATGAATAAATACTCATAGTACATATACACATATATTCCCACATGTTTATAAGCAGTATAGCTATGGATAGGTGATAACATATCTCAGAGAAGAATAATTAGTAAATTAATTATTCTCTAAAGCTACCTATGGGGATTTTAAACAAGTGCTTACATCCCCTCATTAAAACCCACCAACCACTACTGGCTCTCTAATGTGAAAATGAATACTTGTGAAGCCCAACACTTTTCTCATTCACATTCTGCTTACTACAGTAACCACTGGCACTTTCTTCAGAATAATGCCAAATAAAAATTAAGAGCTTAGTGATCTGGGGGCCAGGCAGAACTTTTCAATACACCAGCCAGAGCTGAAATTCAGTGAAGTTAAAACTCAAATCAAGAAACTATACACACACAAAAAAAAAAGAAAAAGAAAAAAGTACCTAAGATAACTAAAAAAAAAGAAAGAAACTACATACACAATAGATGAGCCTGTCATATGTAACTGAAGCTCTGTTTCTATAAGACCAAACCTCACAGACTGGTCAGAGAATACAGAGTTCAACCCAGTGTTAATCCTAATCAATGCTTAGATTTTCTTTTGATCAAACTGACAAAGGTGTTTTGTAAATTACTGCTCAGTTTTGATGAGGACATGAGCTAGAGATGGTTAAACACCTTTGGAAGAAATGTGAATTTATACAACCAATGTGGAAAACTCCTCAGCTACTATATCTTTAAGTCTGGGCAACGCCACATTCTGTACACTTTTCTGATTTTTCAACAACGAGCACAAATTAGACTTACATCAGGGAAAACATTCTTAAAGTGCTAAGAGCCATCAAAACGTAAATAAAGTGCTAAGCGTAATAAAGCTAACAGGAAAAACTTCAAGGAGGAGGTACATGTTATTTAGAACAGTAACAACCATTAAATGAGAAAGAACATGCAAACACGCAAGCAGTTTTCTACGAAGTACTAGGATTATGACTGCAGCCCTTCCTGACCCTGCAGCTTCTGCACAAGACTCTCCTAACTGCTCTTGAAATCTCCTGTTCCTCAGTTCCTAGACCTTCCCTTTCTCCTGGTTCTCCTCACTCATCTGTGGCCCGCTCTTTTTTATATTTCTCTTATACGTGCCCCTTAAATGTAAGTACTTCCCTAGACTTCACTGTCAGTCCACATTTACCTTATCTGAGACGTTATCCCAGAACAAACTCATCTGTTCACATGGGGTTAATGTGCTTATCCTCCAACATCTGTTCTCTGTGAACAGATTAATCTGTTGAGTTTCACACTCTTCCACTTGTATGTCTCACATACACCTCAAGTCAACATGTTCAATATTATCAAGTCCATCTAATTCTGCTCCTTTTCTTAAATTCACTTAGTCAGTGCTCAATCTTCTTACCCAAGATAGAAATCTTGATCCCCTCATCCCACACACTCAGTTTTACCAAATGAGTCTCCTGAACTTTACTAAATGAAAAATGAATCACCTTTCTATTATCATCCTAATTCAAGGTCCAATCATCTCAGGACTAGGTTACTCCAAGAGACCTCTAACTATCCTTCCCATTACTTCCTTGCCTCCAGTCCAGCCTCTACACACTAATCCAAGGTTCCTACTTAAGCTGGTTAAAACCTTCAAAGACTTCATAACGTCTTCAGAATGAAAGCCAAGCTCCTAGCACAGCTCCATCTATGTCCAACAAGAGCAACACACATGAAGACCTGCTCCACCCACAGGCCAGTCTGTGGCCTCCATTCCTCTTGTTCTTGCAGTTCTTTCTGCTCCGAAGGCCTGTCCAACATCTTCCTTGCTTGGCCAACCCAACTGTTTTGCTGTCATCTTCTCTGAGCTTATATGCCCCACATTGCTAGGCTGGGCCCATCATTCTCAGGTGATCTCATGCAGTCCTCCATTACTGGGCCAATGAAACTGCAAGGCACTTATGGGTTTTCAAGCAACATTCGCCTATTAAACTTTAAGGCAGAATACCAAGTCCTGTTCATCTCTGGGTCTCCAACCGTTACTACCAGCATGGTCTTGGTGCCTGGGTCTTTCATTACTGGTTGTAAAACAGACACTGTGTAACTAGCTGAGGTTAACAGCTTATTTACGTTCCTTTACCTCCTGTAGAGTGAGTTATCACTCTTTTATACTTTCCTAGCTATATATCCAAATACCCTAAAACCAAGAATGAGTCTTCTACAGTTCAATTTTTGCTTCAAAAATAAGAATCAAATTAAAGATATGTAATGCCTGTCAATGCACCTTGGACATTCCTTCATACTACATAAATCTGTATTTATAATCCTTACAAAAATAGGGATAGCATATGTGATCTTACTTTCTATGTCAACATGTATTCATTTAAAACACAGACAACCCTTCACCACATGAACACTGTCACCATACATCATCCCACGTCCAGCATCTCTCGTTGGCAGTGATGCCAGTCTCTCTGTAATATTCTTCCAAAGGTGGCTCCAGGAGAATCACATCAAACTTGGGTGTCAGTTCTCTAATGTCAAAGGCTTCTATATCTGCTTGTAAATACCTGTGTGATTAAAGCAAAACAAAAAAAGAGTAAAAGATTTTCAAATACTTTATAGATGATAATGAAATTTCTTCAATATTGCTAAACATTTCTTATTAAGTAGTCATAAGCTCATTTCTCAGTCTTTTTTATGGAGCATTTTCTTTCTTCAGCACAGACATTAAACCATCTACCAAAAGTCTTCCTCAGGACACAGACATAATCGCTACAAAGCAAAAATAACACTATTCCCCATGGATATCTGGACTCTTATTTTTACATTGAAAATGTACACTAGAATGTGCATCTCTGACCCTCTTTTTATTATCATCTGAATTTCCTAAGGAATATCATTGGTTTTAAAAAAAAATTTTTTTAGGTGTTGATGGACCCAGTGCCTCACACATGCTAGACAAGCGCTACCACTGAGCCACAACTCCAGTCCTTCACTGCTTCAGCTAATTTGGAAAAATTATTCCTCAGTTAAGTTTAAATTAGTCTCTTTAAAAAATGGCTTCTAAATATAGATGTAATTTTCTTTTGTTAATATGTTCACTAGTAAAATATTTATATAAATAGTCTTTTCACATTACCTAAAAATTATTATTAGCCTTTATTGAAAAGTGATTTTCACATAGTAATCTGAAGCCTAATATTCTTTAAATGTTAAGAGTATTTTTAATAGTATGGATATTAGAGTATAAGATTTGCCCACACTAAGAGTTATCTGTGGTTCTTCTAATGACTAACAGGATACATTTTATTAAATTGTTTAATGTAGAAAACATTCAGTTAGCTAAATGTGAAACAAACATTCTCTAATTTCAAAGACATTACACACATTTTGGAGGAAAATGTCATGTTGAGCAAAGGTTAAAATGAATGGTCACATTCCAAGTCATTAGGGGGTTGGGGGTGTGGCTCAGCTCTGTGGTATAGCTAGCACAGGCAAGGCCCTGGGTATCAACCCCAGCCCTACAGAAGGAAGGTGGAGGGACCTCAGGATGGCAAGTTACAATTCACTTATTTTCTTCACCTAAGTTTTCTAAATTTTAATAAATTGCTTTTTAATAAAAAAAAGTCATTGAAAAGTATTTTAAGCAAATAATCAAGCATGCAATAAACCTGAATGATTTTCTAAAAAGAAAAAAAATACTCAGAGGTAAAAGCCAATTTTCTGGAAAGCTGAAAAGTAATTTAGAGGAGAATGTGTGCCTAGCACCAGAGTTTCAAACTAATACATAAAGAAGAAATACAGCAAGTTAATCTTAAATAGGTACTTTGCACCTCCTCCCCAGCAATTATTTTTTCTTTAATGTTCAAAATATTTATGAATCCACTTGAGGTGGACTTATGTAACTACAACAAATAAAGTATTTAATGATAAATTGTGTATACAATGCACTTCTCTCTAGGAAAAAAAGGCTTGTTTGCAACTTAAAGAACAAAGGTATTGGCTGGGGCTGGGGCTCAGTGGTAGAGCGCTTGCTTGCCTAGCATGCGTGAGGCACTGGGTTCAATCCTCAGCACCATATACAAATAATAAATGAATAAAATAAAGATCCATCAACAACTAAAAAAAATTTTAAAAAAGAACAAAGGTATTTTTAAAAATTAAATGTAGATTTTAGAAATATATTTATTATGTAGTACTACCAAAATAAAAATGGATTTTCCAGCTGGGCACAGTGGCACATGCCTGTAATCCCAGCACTTAGGGAGGCTGAGACAGGAGAATCACCAGTTCAAAGCCAGCCTCAGCAATGGCGAGGTGCTAAGCAATTCAGTGAGGCCCTGTCTCCAAATAAAACACAGAATAGGGCTGGGGATGTGGCTCAGTGATCGAGTAACCCTGAGTTTAATCCCCATAACAAGAAAAAAAAAGGATTTTCCAAGAATTGCTTAAGTATCCAGGGAAATTAGGAGGTGAGCTTAATTTTTTCAATCATATTCAGAAAATCTAATGTGTTTACTTTGCCAGTCTAAGTTTTTCAGCTTTGGTGATTAACTTCTTACTGTCTCTTCTTTTCCTGAGGCTGATTAAGGTTGGCCTATCTACCAAAATTTTCTGCCAATACCTCTGTTCATGATCACTAGAAAGGACCTGGAGTTTCCAGCACAGCTTTTTAAAAATTTTAGTATATGCATTCATTACTGCTTAAGCATCCTCAGGAATTTTAAATCTGACATGGCATTCTTTATCTCCTTCTAGCAAATCAACATAAACAACTTCTAAGATTTGTGGTCCTGTACATCATTCACAACTTAAAATATGTGTAACTGTTCAACTTTTTATAACATTCATGAAAAAAGTTTTATTGAATCTACAAAAATCCTGGTGTTCTTGAGTAGAGGTACTGGAACATAGCTCATGAGCTCTTAGTTTTTGAAAAAAATATCTGAATAACCTCTCTCCCCACTAGTTTTAACTTTGTTATTCAACCTGAAAGTATCAAGCTGTTAAATTTTATCTGGGTAGAATGAACCCCATGGCCTCTTCTGAAGCAATGTAGGTCTCTGCTGCTGATGGGGCACATCTGTGTCCCAATCCACAAGGCGGGGCCCATAAACACAAGTGTGCAGTCCACCCTTGTCCTTTTTATTTTGGTACTGGAGATTGAACTCAGGGGCACTCAACCACTGAGCCACATCCCCAGCCCTATTTTGTGTTTTATGTAGAGACAGGGTCTGAGTTGCTTAGCACTTTGGTGTTGCTGAGGCTGGCTTTGAACTTGCAATCCTCCTGTCTCAGCCTCCCTAAGTGCTGGGATTACAGGCTTGCGCCACCGCCCCCGGCTCTACCCTTGTCCTTGAGGACAGCACAGAGGTGCCAGGAGCTTGGCAGGCCTGCCTCACCTCCTGCAGCCCCCAGATGTCATCTTTTTCTAACTTTATTTCACAGGCAGGCTCAGAATACCAGAGTCTAAAAGTATCAGGATGACACTTATAAAGTTGTGACATTTTTCTTTTTAAAAAAAGGAAGGTTAGAGGATGAATCACCTGACACTTAAGCCTGTGCCAGGAAGGAGGGGTAACGGAATAAAAGCACTTACATAGGAGGAGTGTTAGATTTTGCTATTAACTCGTCCTTGAGCCTAATGAGCTCCCTCAGCTTAGGGTATTCTTCAAATCTGTCAGCTAAACCTGAGGAGAAAAACAGTAAACTAAATTTCAATCCAACTGAACTCAAAGGCTGAGTGCTCCGGGGCAGAACATCACGTGCACCACACCACTGACTCTCAGCCTCTCTTCCTTTTCTAGCCCACCCGCCAAGAAAGTGTATTCATAACAATATAAATTATGTCAATTTCTTAGTTTAAAAACCAAAAGCTTTTATTATCAAGAGTAAACATGAAAATTTTTGTGAAGCTTCCTCAGCTGGTGGTATACATCACATTCTAAGGACAAGAATGAAGATCGTATCACCATCAGGTTTCCACAGTCAGCTCTCAATCCTCTACAAAACAGAAGGCACAACCTGAAACGACCCTAATGGGAATCTCCGCTTCAGTCTGAGGAACACGTGTGTGTACCCTGCTTGCAACCTGGGAACGTGGTTGGGCCTTGTCACTCAGCTTTCAGATCTCACACAAGTCAGGTATCCTTTCTAAGTCTTTCTCAACTTCTTTCATCATGTCATCTTTGACATGTACACAGCCCTTTGTTCCCATCATATGAGGAGTTTCACTCTCTGATTTTGAACTCCAACTTCTATTTGACTCAAAATACATTCATACACCTTTTTCTCAATCTACAATAGTTTTCCTTGCCTTGGATCATTATGCAGATGTCTTTTTTTTTTTTTTTTTGGTACTAGAGATTGAACTCAGGGACACTCGACCACTGAGCCACATCCCCAGCCCTATTTTGTGTTTTATGTAGAGATAGGGTCTCACTGAGTTGCTTAGCGCCTCGCCATTGCTGAGGCTGGCTTTGAACTTGTGATTCTCCTGTCTCAGCCTCCCAAAGTGCTGGGATTACAGGCTTGAGCCACCGCGCCCGGCTTATGCAGATGTCTTAAGAAAGGTTTACATCCAAATATAGGCAAAACATTTATAACTGGAGCTGTGGTGTAGTTCAGTGGCAGAATGCTTGCCTAGCATGTCCAAGGCCCTGGGTCCAATCCCCAGCACTACACAAACACACAGAAGAAAAAAGAAAAAAATATATAACTTTTTACGCTGTATCTAAATTTTACTTATAAAAACATTAAAATTAGCTTGTACTTTGAAAATAGTGTTGCTTACAAGTGACAAAGAAAAAATAAATTGGATTATACCAAAATTAAAACTTCTGTGTTACAAAAGATACTATCTAGAAAATGAAAAGAAAACTAACAGCATGGGGGAAAATAAAATTTTTTACTGCAATAAAACAAATTTTGGACTGAAGATTTACTGAGAAATGTCCAAACAGATATTTCTCCAAAGAAGATATTTAAATAGTCAATATGCCTATGAAAAGATACTAAACATATCATTAGTCACTAGGAAAATGCAAATCAAAACCACAAGGGCATACCACTCAACACCCACTAAGACAGCTATGATCAAAAACTTGGACCAGTGTCCAGGATGTGAAGAGACTGAGACCTTCCCACACTGACAGTGGGAATGTAAAATGGTGCAGCCATCTTGAAAAACACTGGGGTGGTTCCTCAGAAAGTGAAACACAGAATTACCATATTTAAAAAAAGAAAAAACTAAATAACAAATTAAAAATTTTTTTGAAAAAAGAAAAAGAATTACACAAGATCTAGCAATTCTACTCCTTGGTATATACCAAAGAAAAATGAAAACATACATCCACATAAAAACATTTACACAACTATTCACAACAGCATTCTTCCTAACAGATCAAAGTACAAAACCAAATAAATGGATAAACAACATATGGTGTGTGTACAGACACACACATGCATGCATACGCAAGGGAATATTATTTGGCACTAAAAAGAAGTGATGGACTGATACATGCTAAGACATTAATGGCCCTTGGAAATATGTTAAGTGAAAGAAGTCAGTAATGATTCCAATTATATGAAAGGTCCTGAAGAGGCAAATTGATATACAGAAAGAAAGTAAATTAATGGTCACGTAAGCCTGGGGGCAGATGAGAAGAAGTGTGGACTGCCTGCTAATGTACAGAACAGGGCTTCCTTCCTCAGAGGAGATGAAAATGTTATAAATTAGACTGGTAATAGTTGACAACTCACTGTAGAGACACTAAACACTGAATTACACCCTTAAAATGGGGATGAACTACACTGTATAGAAACTATACCAGAAAAGTAATCTTGCTGATGAAAAAGGAAGGTGTACTCGAAGCACTTGGAACAGAAAGAGGAAGTCAAGCTGAAAAAAATGATTTTGTTACAAATAATTTACAAAATTGAAAAACAACATGCATGTAATCTAGTAAAAGCATAATCCAAATAAATCTAACATACCTACATCCCTGATGAAATTCTGAGGTCTGTGTCCAGTGTCTACAAAATGCTGGCAGTAATCATTATGGGGATTTAAGCTCTGCGTTCCCTAAAGAAAAAGTCAAAGTGAACAGCACGCACTCTGATACAGATACACTAACTTCATACTGTGTCTTTTCTTACAAAGCCATACAAAATATGATTTTTTAAAACTGTATATTTGAAAATACCACTAAAATGACAGCATGACTTTTCATCAGCTACTGATGTGAATATACCATTATCTCATCCCAAATAGCGAAAAATCAGAAGAATATTTCACAAGTAATTTAAATAATCCTTATTTTATAATAATGATCCTCCAATAACTGAAAAAATCCTGAAGAAAAATAGGTACTTAAAATCTTTTCCAGCATGGCTGGACATGCACATGCCTGTGAACCCAACAATTTGAGGATCCCAAATTCAAGGTCTTAGGGAGACCATGTCTCAAAACAAAAAATAAAAAGGGCTGTGGGTGTAGCTCAGTGGTAAAGAGCCCCTAAGTTTGATCCCAGTACTGTTTAAAAAAAAAAAATGAGAGAGATAGAATATCTTTCAGGCGCAGAGCTTAAAAATGTGAATAGTTACAAGATTTGAAAATTACTTATTTCATTTACCTTAAGAAAAGTACTAGAATCTTTATAAATCTCTTCTTCATATGGCAAATTTTCTTCTTCCTGTTGCATTTCTAGTTCATCCTTGGAAAATGAAGATTAAAGAAACATTTTATATACACAGACTATTTATTTATCAGAACGCTTGGCATAAATATTGTTTCCATAAGATACAATACATGTTTCACATTAGCATTAAAGTGAAACATTTAAGTCTTTGCTTTTTCATCACTAGATCTAACTAGTAAATAAGCTGGTGAGGTGGTGGATGTGACAATTATTTTGACTTGACCTTTCTACAATGTCTACGAAGGACCCAATCATTACGTTTTACCTCATAAATGTGCATAATTATTACTTGTCAATTAAAAATTAAGGAAAAATCTTTTTAAAAGAACTAGTTGAGGCGCTGGGATTGTAGCTCAGTGGTAGAGCACTTGCCTCACATGCATGAACCCTGGGTTCGATCCTCAGCACCACATACAAATCAATAAAATAAAGACATTGTGTCAATCTACAACTAAAAAAATATTAAAAAAAAAAAGTACTAGTTGATTATTTTTACAATAAAACAAAATTTCATCATTATCATTATCATAATTACCTATAACTACTAGTGTGTGGTTGACTGAATTGTCTAGAATTATTTATCTTTATAATTTACTATAATGTTAGCATTTACCTTGAATCATGAAAGATAGGACGACAAGTGGAGAAATTTTGTTTTTATTAGATTGAATCATATGAAACTGCACATTTTATAGGTCAAAAATGTTAGAATACTAGAAACTGACATAATTTAACCTAATATAATCACAAATACTTAAGTTACATATAAGCACATATCAAAGTGTAAAACAAAAGACAGTATTCATGAGATTAGGTATTATATCATCAGAGATTTACTTAAACTATGCATTCTTTTCTCTAACAAATATGTAATTATTTTGAAAAGAAAAACATACAGGCTTTTCTTCCATAATACTTTCTTTTTAACTAAATAATGCAATTACAAGTACAGAAGCTGGGTTTTTCTTGGTTGATTTCAGAAATGGTTCTACATTGCTCTCCAGCCCATGAGTTCTCAGAATATTCTAATTATCCTACCTATCCTATATTGTTAACACAAAATAACCCAACTCAAAAAAGACTGCAGCAGTATCTTGGAATTCCAATCACACAAGTTTCTGGTGCACATATCTCTTCCCTCTTCTGATAAATATCACAGCCAGTGTTCACCAGGCATTGTGGTAAGCACAAGCCTTACATTAAAGTAAGGGAATGTTCATAAAGATCTTAATTTAGCTGACAATCTCTTCTACTAACAATTATTTTAACACACCTTAAAACTCAGCTTTCTATCAAACTTGTTTTCTCGGATGTCAATCTATGCTCATAAGGATTTATTTTTT